>CM028382.1:47508515-47534079 GCA_013146195.2 Codonopsis lanceolata | reverse complement strand
GTTATGACAAGATACTAATATGGAATGAATCTCATCATTAGCCACACACCCATCTAATGACTTGATCGAACCAATACGCCAAAGATAAGGTTCATCCCATATAGTATTTAGAATCACTTCTAATTTTATTCTTTTGAACTATTCATTCCTTGTGAAAAACTCCAAAGAACCAAAAATTAACTATATCTCAGCATACCAAGGTTCCTTGCCTAACTTACCTTGCATCAAGAAAAGGTGTTCATCCCAGAACGTTTTAAATTGTATGGGCTCTTCTTCTTGCACCAACTCGCTCAAATGATCACCACCGAGTTGTCTTTCCCTTTGCAATCCTTAATCTCCCATGTAAATTCTTGCAATGTAAGAATCCATCCGACAGACTCCTTCTTTGCCAAGGTACTGAGTGCCGCATGATCTGAAACACCACCACTTTTGTTGCTCCCAGCAAATAAGATCTAAACTTCTCGAATGCAAAGACTATGGCCAACAACTCCTTCTCCGATGTGGTGTAATTGCATTGGGTCGCATTGAGGGTTTCGAGGCATAATATATCACATGACTTTTTCTCCCTTCTCTTTGTCCCGTAATCGCTCCTACTGCATATTGACTTGCATCAATATGAGTTCGAACGGGAATCCCACTTTGGTGGCTCGAATGATAAATGAGGTCAACTTTCTTTCAACAAATCAAAGGCCTCTCAAGAATCTTCTCCAAATTCAAAAGCAACATCCCGCTGAAGCAATCTTGTCCAAGCAGTTATTTCCGAGAATCTTGAATAATCGCCCGTAAAACCCCGCATGACTGCCACTACGAATATCTTTCACAGCAGGTACCAGCATTTAGCAATTAAATCCACCTTTGCCTCCATTCAATTTTCTCCTCTTCGAAAACTACATGACCTAACACTATTCCTCTTGTACCAAAATGGCATTTCTCATAATTAAGAACTAGGTTAGTATCCATGCATCGTTTCATGACCTTAGATAAATTATCTAAGCACTGATCAAATGAATCACCATACACCGTAAAATCATCCATAAAAATCTCTATGCAATGCTCAATCATATCCGAAAAAATACTCATCATACATCTTTGGAATGTACTGTGCATTACAAAGACCAAAAGCATACTATAAAAGCAAAGGTATCGAATGGACACGCAAAGTTGTTTTTTCCCGATCTTCGTGCAACTAAAATCCGATAACCTCAATAACCATCTAAAAAACAAAAATACCTTTTACCTGCCAACCTTTCTAACATTTGATCAATGAATGGGAGAGGAAAATGATCCTTACGAGTAGCGGCATTTAACTTTCGAAAGTCTATGCACATTCGCCACCCATTTTGCAACCTCATTGGTACCAGCTCATTCTTTTCATTCTCCACCAAAGTAAAACTCTGTTTCTTAGGAACAAGATGAACAGACTTACCCAAGTGTCGCGGAAATAGGAAAATAATTCCTAAATCCAAAAGCTTCAAAATCTCTTTAAGAACAACTTCTTTCATGGGCGGATTCACTTGATCATTTAACAAAGCTTAGAATCAGCTTCTAACACGATGCATGCATTATCAAGTCGATTCCTTTAATGTCCCAAGTGTCCAACCAATGGCTCCTTTGTTTTCTCTCAAAACTCTTAGCAACTTTTCTTCCTCGACTTGGTCAAGTTATTAGCAATAATAATCGGCAAAGTTTCATTTTCACCTAAGTAGACATATTTCAAATGTTCAGTAACTTCTTTAGTTCTAACTTAGGTGCTTGAATTGTAGAAGGAAGAATTTTTTCATTTGACATTGGTAATGGAAGAGTTGAAAAATCTGATTTTGATGTAACTTCAAATGTTGAATAAAGAGCCATGATACTCTCTTGCATTTCAACATTGTTTTGCAACGGTACATCTTTATCAGTCAAACTTTTCACGAGAACCACTTCCAACTTGTCATCAAGAACATTAGACTCAAATTCATCCCGCACGATTGAATCAATAACACTTACATGAAAAAGCATCTCGAATCACTTGGATATTTCATGGCATCAAATACATTAAAAGTTACCACATTGCCATCAAATTCAAGTGTTAAGGTTCCTTGTCACATCAATTTTTGTTTTTGTTTTTTCATGAATGGTCTCCCTAACGAATAAGAGACGGATGAGGAGAACAAGAATCATCCATATCTATAACATAGAAATCCACCGAAAAATTAAGTCATTTACTTTCACTAAAACATCTTCTACCACACCCCTGATAAGAATTAGACCGGTCAGCCAATTGTATGATTACTCTTGTATCTCGCAATGGACCTAAGTTCAATTCTTTATACACAGATAAAGGCATGACATTAATAGACGCTCCTAGATCAAGCATGGCTTTTTCAACTTTTTTATTACCTATAATACAAGGAATAGTATACATACCTGGGTCCTTGCATTTCTGAGGTAATTTCCGCTGAATCATGGCGGACACATTCTCACTTACCAACACCTTCTCATCTTGTCGCAGCTTCATTTTTTGCACAACTCCTTAAGGAACTTGGCATACCTTGGCACTTGCTTAATAGCCTCTAAAAGAGGAATATTAATTTCTACTTTGCTAAAGGTATCCAAAATTGCCTTGTCATCTTGCTCTTCTTTTTCCTTTGCTAATCTTCCTCGAAATGGTGGAGAAATTACCATTCTTTGAACTGGACTTTTTTCTCCAAATTTTCCCTTGTTGAAATCTCCTTCGCACTCTCATCATTTTGGCTGCTTGTTTCATCTTTTTCTTCCTTTGCCAAATCTTGTAACTTACCACTCCTAAGAGTTACGCACACGCATTCTCCCTTGGATTTTTCTACTTGAGACGGCAATCTACCTTGACTAACTTCCATTTTGCTCATTGATACCGCCAACTGTGAAATCTGATCCTCCAAAGACTTGATACTAGCTTTTGTTTGTCGCCTATCTTGTCGCACAAGATCCCAAACTTTTGATCAAAGTTTCAAGTGAAGTCCCCTGAGCATTAACAAGCTGAATCTACGAATCGAGGAATGGAGGCCGAACTTGTCGTGGAAATTCTGATTTCTTGGGCCATAACTCAAATTGGATGATCTCGCCAACCCGATTATAGTTATTCGAGTATGGGTCATACTCTTCCTTTGTTGCCCAATCCACCAACAAAGATTTACCAATTCCTTGGGTTCTTCTTGCAATGTTGACACATATCCGTCTGATGACTCACATTCGAACAAATACCACATGCTTTCACTTCACGAATTTGTCCTGAGACAAATTTCTCCACATGAAGTTAAAACATCAAGTCTACGATCAATAGAAGAAATGTTTACCTTATTCACCTTGCTTGGAACTTCCGATTGTCGTGTCCCGAATTGCTGAGCATTTTCACCATATCATTAATTAACCGCTTAGCTTCCTCCAACGTATTGTTCATGAAAGCTCCCCACCGCAAAGATCAATCATGTTCCTATCTGCAATTAATAAACCTTCATAAAAATATTGGATTAACAATTGATCAGAAATTTGGTGCTGAGGACAACTCGCACACAATTGTTTAAATCGCTCCCAATATTCGTACAAAGTTTCTCCCACAAATTGCCTTATCCCGCAAATGTCTTTGCGAATATTTGCCGCTCGTGAAGCGAAAAATCGCCTCCAAAAACTTTTTCTTCATTTCGGGCCATGTACGATTGCTCCTGATGTAAATCAAACATCCAACTTTGCTTTATCCGCCAATGTGAAAGGAAAAGCCCTCAATTTCATATTGCCTCACCATTCCTCGCGGCCTTGAACATGCTAGATGAAAAGCCATCGATGCTTATGAGGATCTTCGCCTCAATCCATGAAACTTGGGTAACAATTGGATCAGAACAGGTTTGAGTTCAAAAGGAGCATTCACTTCCGGAAAAGTGATACCAAGAGGTGGCTGATTCACATCCGGAGTAGCCATTTCCCTCAAAGTTCGATGAGGATCTGCCATTTCGGCTAAGGGAGCTACTTCTTCAACTCCGACTTCCTCTTGTTCTTCCTTCACTTGTTCACCTTCTTCCAAATTTCTCGTCACTTGAATCGCTTGAACTAGCCAGCTCAAATGTCGACTTCATTCCACGAAGAGATGTTTACTTGCCGACTTAGCTTGGTTTGCTTTGTTAATTTTCTAGTCCGTCTTCTATCTCCTGATCAAAAATTAATTTCCCTGCATGCGAGAAGATCGAGGCATAAAAAGAAACAAAGCAGCAATAAAATTCTAACGAAGAAATATATATATCAAAACCGTCCCCGGCAACGGCGCCAAAATTTGACGGATGTCAAATCGTCAAAATTAATTCACCTTCTTCCAAATAACGAGTATAAGGTAAGTCGGGATCGTATCCGCAGGGAACGTCGAATTTATTTCTTTTAGAATTTTATCGAGATGATAGAACACAATTTGGATTTTAAATTAATCTAGAAAATAAATTTGAAGACTAATTAACTAAAAATTAGCAAATCTAATTAAGCTAATAAATTAACAATTACTTTTACTCAATAAAATTTAAGTCCCAGCCAATGAGTCAATTTCATTTCACCCTTTATTTTCGGTCATCGATGCAAAAATGTCTTGTGGAATGTTAAATAAACCGGTTAAAAGCGTCGACGAACGCCTAACACTCAATCTCTCCTTACCGAATTGATAATTAAGAGACGCTCGTTAATTACCATCTAACCGAGTTACAACCCCCGAAACGCTCGTAAGATTTAATAACTTGGTTGCATTAAGATGCGAGAGACCCGATTCAAAGCCATGTGTATTGAAGCAATATCATGTAACAACGATTATTTGTACCCGTAGTACGGTCCGATTATGCTTGTGATGCCTAAACGGTGTACTACTTGCCACTTCGTTAAATCCGAGGACAATTACGGATCAACGGCGTTAACTAGCTTTAGATTATTATATTAATTAACATTCTGGCCATTAAACATTAATTAAGTACAATAATCATCCTACGTGTAACTCGGAGTACACATAAATATTTAAAACCCACACAAGAGTTAGATCAATTAGATCTCACGGAAATAAAGGGGAAGAAACTCAATCACCCATTGACTGGAAAAGATTTTTAGCTAATAAACATAATTAATAATAACACTTACAGAAAATGAATTAGATGTTTCCAGCAGATTAAGAACTCCCAAAGAAATTACAAGTTGATCACCACTCTTTCTCACAATTGTTTCACACTGTTTTTTTCTTTCTCACACTTACTGCCTACTAAAACTTTCTCCCTTGGCCGACCTCCCCCTCTTCTAATCAGAGAACACCTCCATAAAAACAACATTTTCTCTTCCCACTAACTCCACTATTTGGTAGTTTTAAAACTACCACTAACTTATCAAAAACCACCCCACTAACTCCACTATTTGCACATTAATGTTTTGACTTAGTACATAAACTGAATTTAGACAATAATAACTGCATTGTCTAATTTTCTACCACCGCCTGACTTCAAGAATCGGTCCCAACTCACTGAATCGTTGACATCACATGGGCATGTGACCTTCCGAATTTTCCTTTTTGCCTGAATCCATCATTTTTCCTCCTTTACAGCTTCCTGTAATCCTACATCATAATCAACACAAAACCAACCAAAAGTGTAATGTTTGTTCTAAAATAAGCATAAAACCAACTAAGTTTATTACACTTTTGGATTCCCATCACCATAGCCACCTATTGCGATTGTTATTTAAAGGGAATAATTGTTATTTAAAGGGGGCAAAATAGGGATTTCCCTTCCTCCATGTCTCCAATAGTTTCGATTCCGACCTCCAGAAATCTCCATGGTCGACCCAGAAGTCACTTTCTTTCCTTCGCCGGCGAGAAGCAGCTGATTTTCATCTCCCTCTTCTCAATTGCAGATCCGACAAGCTCCAACCATCACGCCTCTTCATTCAACGCCCCCTATTTCAACCAAAGAATCATCATTTGAAATCCGGTGAGATTTCACTCATATTTAACAATGAAGCTAACGACCATCCAAAATATGGGCACGCTTACATGATTAATTTAGTTCAGTGGCCTCGTTGCAAGTTTTTAACTTTCGGTGGCCATCTTGCAAGTTTTTGAAAAGTTGGGTGGCCAAATGAGGGGTTTTGCCTTCATTTTAAAAGTGTCACTTTTAATCGAAAGCTAAAAGGAAAAAGAACAAAAAAAAACTTGGTTTGGCAGATCAGGCCATGTAGATTCGTATGATGCAATATACCCATCAAACATGCTTTTTTTTTTTAAGTTTTTGCTTCTTAACCTTGTTGTCAACTTTTGTCGAATTCAACTAATAACCATGTGTCATGCGAGGAATTGTAAGAAGAAGAAAAACAAAATGTTTGCCATTTTGAAGTAAATCCTTTTCCATTATTTTTGGAAGTTCATTATAATGGTTAACTAGATAGAAGTTTATTCGAATTGAATCACGTCCTATATTGTGTGTGCCAAAATGGTTACGCTTATGCACATAGTAAAATGAAATGTACAGTCATGGGTTCCATTCATAAAATCTTATGTTTTCTCAACTTTGTCCAAATTTTTTGATGAGGGGACCGTTGTTAAAATCCCAATGAGTTTACATTATATATACGATCATTGTGGCCCTTTAGTGGAATGAATTTTATATTGGTTACCATGAAAAATGTTCATTAAAATCACGAATAGAGATAACATACTTGTGTCTTGAAAGTAGACCTAATTGGGATGGTTGTACGCTACAGATGTCGTGTCAAAACAACATAACACATTCATAGAGCCCTAACAAACCTTTCATTCAAACGTAAAACAAGACTCACACTATTTAATGTTTTCTTTTATTCTCTTAAACTTTGAAACTGAAATTGGGAATCATTTTCAAATGTTTAATAATTCCACTTCAATCGCCTTTCTTATTGAATCGTACCTATATATGGTGAGTGACTTGGTTAGGTATGACCTATTCATTTCATGTGGCCGACACGTTTAGATCCTTTTTTGATATAATTTACAAACAAATGACTTCTTTAAATTTTATTTGATGCCTTCTAAGGCTTACAGGATATTAGTCCATTGGCTCATAAATAAGCTGGAGGGCGGGTTGAATAACTTATTTAAAATTAAATATTTTATTTGAAAAGATAGTAGATCTGAATAAATATACCATGTTTGGCAGCAGAAAATACTAATATAAAAGATAAGCAATTCAGTTGATATCCAATGAGGATATATGTTCCTTCTATTGAATGATGTTAATGAACAAGACTAACAAAAAGTAGAGAACAAATCACAATAAATCAATACAAGTATTTTAAGTGGTTCACAACAAAATGTGCTACATCCACTACTAAGATGATAATTCTTGGATTTTGAAATGTGATTACGTACAATAATATGATCACTAACGGATCGTGTATAAAAAATCTTTTGATCGAGTGTATTGGGAGTGGAATAATCTGTAAACAGATTAATCACACTCGTGCTTTACATGCTATAATGTGTTGAATACTAAGATTTTCTGAGCACTAAAGACTAGTTGGATTTGGAAGTTGAAACTCGGTAAATGTTATATCAATGTAGTGTCTTTAAACGTCTTCAAGTGCTATTTTTATAATCTTGAGAGATCTTCATAACCATTGCGTTTGATTTTCATCTCAACGAGAAAAACTTCAGACATTAAATGCATTTTGAATGCATTAAATGTTGTGAGTTGGTGGATTTTTATCTGATTGGATTGTATAACCATTTATGATTCTCCATTAGAAACAATGATGTTTTTACTATAAATGATTAGACAAAAGGTTATAGTCACAGTACTAAGTCTAAGACTTAGCCAAAAATAGAAAAGAGGACAAACAAACTCACGTGCCTTGGAAGTCAACAATTTTGAAGCAATTAGGTCTTGTTGATGCACAGACTTCATACAACAGACTTAGGGACGAAATATGTTGTCTTTTATAACTGCTATCCTCGAAGCATTATAAACTCTAACTAAAGCTTAGTCATAAAGACCATTGCCACGTTAATCGCCTGCACCGCTTAGCCAAATCTATAAGAACTTGAATTCAGTTACAAGCAAATCTACTATAACTCTAACACAAGGACCAAGAGCGGATTTTCATGATTTTGATGTCACATGGGCTTGATATTTCAAAAAAAAAATATCAATAATAACAGTGCCATAAACAAAAATTAATTGACAAATATTGATGTTTTTAGTGGATACTCGGCTTCTTGGGATGGAGACTCGGAGTATTTGAATATTAGTGATTAGATACCGATGGTTTCTTTGGTTTATATAAAAAACAAAAGAAAATAAATTATGAGGTGGGGTTGAGCCCCACTCAGCCCCTTTAGATCTGCCCATTGACAAAGACCATATGATCTTATACGAATTGTTCATATCTCCTTTCGAAGGAGTTATAGAAGTGTTCTGATTTTCAACGCTGTAATCTTTACCAATATTTATAATAGAATCAATATTTTTTAAAGTGATGCGTTGAATCAAGAATGACGATTATTTGAAAACGGAGGAAGTACTCTGTAAAATAAAGTCAGGTTAGTAACTCAATTAAAATAATCATAAAAAATAAAACTATTATAGAAATAAACAATAAATAAATATACTTACAAAGGATAATCCTCTTAATTTTTTTCCCTTAATAGAAAAATCAATTAACTGCTACCACCAGAAAGTGGAGACTAAACACACCAAACAATCCATTTTCTACGCCCATTTTTAAAAGATAAAATCTAATTATTAAAGATTACGCTAAAGGTAACTTGCAAAAAAGAAATATAGAAAGGTAACGACTAAAAAGGAAAGGAGTACCATTATATTAAGTAGTATATTCTAGTGGACTCAATCGACTTGATTTAAAATTGAAGTAGTAATATCAATCCTTAAAAATTAAGGGACAGAAAAACGAAAAAAGTTATAATATGATCATGTTGAAAGATGAAATCTAATTATTTTTGGAATGGATAAAGTGATAGGGAGGCGGAAACGAGTGCATGTTGATTATTCGAGTTAATCTTTTTTCATAGCTTCAATGCTTCCCGACTTTATCTTCTTCAATTCCTTCATGACTCTCTAATAATTAAGTTAGGGGTTGATTTAAAAAAGTATATAAGTTTTGAAGATGAAGATTGTGCGTGGAGCTATTTATGGGAAGGAGATTTGTTTTCATTAACTCTTGGAACAAATACTGGAAGATGTATCTTTATCTTTTGGGGTTACAATTAAGGTAGGTTAGAATTTCAATTTTATTTATATTGTATTTTTCTTGCGATTATATTATATAATAGAGTTTTCTCCTTACCACACCAAACACACTCTTGGTTGAAGTTGAAGGTAGTTTTCTAGTCTCGATATCACGTATTCATATCGTGTTATTTTCTGCCAATTTGCCGCAATACCCTTGGTTGAAGAAGGTTTATTTAATTTTACACTATTGATTTACTTCCGTCCGTACGTCTTGTCTTTTAATTTTAACCTTTTAATTTTAAGTGTATGATCAATTATGTTTAAATTCGTACGTTCTGAAGCAATTATTGTCATTAATATAAGCGTATATTGTGATTTATGGATGTTCAATGTTGTGTGTTCCCCTTAATTATATTGTTATGGATCATAGATTTAAGATGTGATCATGTAGAGATTCAGAAAGTATATATTCTAGCTAGTACAGTTATGAGAGAACGTTGAAGCTTTAATTTATGGGTAATTAAATTATATATATGTCGGCATTCTTTCTACAAAAGGGAAAATTAGCTTAAACTTACAAATTAATTTGGTAATCGACAAGTTGGCTAATATAATAATTTGCCGGATATTTAAGACACTTTTGTGCGCCATTGACATGTATTTAAGGATTTCTGACAGAAAAAGTTGTAAAAGTTTCTTAGGATGTGGATGTTTGGCTGAATTCTAATATATTTTCATCCACTTTTTAAACCTAACTATACTCTTTAAACTTAACACAAAAGTACCATATCGTAGTTGTGTTGTGTCAAGACTTAACGAAGATGTTTGATCATGAAATCAAGGGTTGCATGCAATAATCTGTATTACAATGTAGTAAAGCTTGATGAAATCTTTTTCATGCATGGCACCTCCAGGCTCCATCCATGTTTTTGACATTCTTCTTTTTGCTAGCATTGATCACACTTATCTTATTTTTCTATGCATATATATGTAGTTGAGGGAAGATCAAAATGAGGTCGAGTTCCTTTGTGACTGGGGACACTCAATATTCAAGCGGTAGCAATTACCAGCCCCAATCCAAGCCCAAGCATCCAAGGCATGGTTCCGATGTCCCCTCTTCCAACTTTAATGGGCAATATTGGTGGGGTGCACCCATATATCAATATTGGTGGATGTTTCCAACCTATTGTATTGGCATCATGAACTTCCCCTAGACAAGCGTAACTCCTCAAGAACAGAGTTTTCCACGTCTTTTCGGTAACGAAGCCTTGTTGAGCATGACCAAAGACGAATCCAAGGTTGAAAATAATCCAATTAATGTGGATCATGATTTAGGTACAGGGTCTGCGAAAAAAGTGAAATAATTTCAACTGTTTGAGAAGATTCTGTCGCCTAGTGATGTGGGGGTGTGAAATAGACTTGTTATGTAAGACCCTGGACCTTCGTGTGTTTGACTTCCTTGTTTTGTGTGTCAAATGGTCATAACGTTCTTGTTGGCTTTTTGTTAGTATGAGAACCCAAACCTTGGTTACTTACCATGATCATTATTATTGCTTAACATACTAGAAATAAACCTATCATATTTATCTTGGCTCGAGTTCTTTTAGTGGAGTATTGGTTGTCTTACAAGATTTTTATACTTTGTATGCATTTTCATGGTAGCTTTGTGTATCGTCTTAGCTTCCTTAACTCTTAACTAAGTCTTAAAGAGTCTTGGTATGATTTCTACATGTTTCTTGGTCATTACTTAAACCATTGGAAGTTTAACTTTGAGGTTGAGACCCTTCTTGCTTGTATTTGAACATTTGGAAATTAGGATGCATGAATGCATTCCTTTTCCTTAAAGACTTGTCCATGATTACTTGTGGTTCATGTGGGTTGAATTCTATACCAAGGTTACTAGTTCTTTCATGTTTAACCATCCTTGTTCGTGGACTTGTTAATTGGAAATAGAATGACCAACTTATTACTTCACAGATTCAGTCTTATTCTTGGTCAAACTTCGGGAAAATTCTGGTACCAATCTACTAAAGATAATGGGCTTAAATTTTAGTGTGTGTTACCTACATATGTTAAGTTAATCCCTGTAAATTTTCATAATTTTCCAATGTGTTTAAGTGCCTCAAATAGGCCACGTATTATGGCTGTGTCTGTGTTCTGTTTTGAGAATTCAGAATGTTAACATGAACTTGGAGGGACTGTATTTTGATGAATACAAGTCCTAATTGAGAAATTTAAAATGCTAAATTGTATTTTAAAGAGTCTAGTTTCAGAAAAATCAAAAATTACCTCAATCAGAGTTGTTAGTGATTTATGGTAGATTTTACAAGTTGACTGGTCAGTAGCATTGCCCTGATTTCCAGCACTTCAGGATTTTTGTTGAAATGTGGCATTGTCCCTTGCACCCTTGACCCCAAGTCCGACCAAACTTGACCCAAATCACTTAATCTCACTTATGTTGACCAAGGGAGACTCAATCCAAGCCTTTGATGATTATTTATCAATGGTAGACATTTATTGACCAATGAGAAGTCACATAACCCTTTCACTTGGATTGAGCCAAGTTTGTGACTTCACCATCCCAACCATTTCAGCCATTTCCATCTTACGTATGAGAGCTTGCTGGGTTTAGAGAGAGAAGGAGACTCAAGAACACTCCACCTTCATTGATCGATTGCCGGAGCTCCGGTGACCCGATCGGACTTCCGAGACCGCCCTTTCGAAGCTCTTGCTCTCCTCTACATTTATCCTTGATTTATTTCTTCATGCATCCATTAATCTAAGGCTTAAGGTATGTTTTCAAACCCAGAAAATTTGTAGGTTCAATATTAGGGCATACTCCCTTTATAATAGTTGTTGTATTCATTTCAACAAGATAGAAATCTTAAAATTTGGGGCTGCCATGTTAACTTACTAATTTGGATTTAGTTCAAGCATGAATGTTGCTCTAAATTTGCCTAGGAGTAGTTCTTGTGAAGGAATCAATCACATTTGCAAGATGTTGAGAAATTGTCATTTTTAGGTTTGAAATATGAATTTATTGGGGCTGCCCTATACGTCAATAAATTGGACTTGAGTAAAGCATGAATAATGTCCCAAATGTGTTTAGGAACAACTCTCGTGAAGGAAGTTATTGCAATTGAAAGTCGTAGAGAAAGTTATATGCTAGGGTTTCAAATTGTAGAATTTGGGTCATCGATAGACTAAGGTCATGTTTGGTGTAAGCCTATTTTTTTGTCTCGCGCATTCGCCTTTTATTTCTTTTCATCTCTTGGTATTGTGGTCCTAATTGATTTATAAAAAAGGTTAAAAAAAAGGATTGTAAGACTTGTAGGAACTTGACCTACCCATGTTTTGGATCCTATGGATTTGGGGTTATTGATGTGAGAACTCCGACTCACTAGAGTCGCCTTGTATGTGTGAATGCCCCCTAACTTGTTTAAAGGTTTGATTGGGAATCTTGGGATCATCTCGGGGAATCCGAGATGGTGAATTAGAGAATCTCCTAAATAACGAATTTTGATGGGTTATGATCTAGTACTCTATATATAGAGTCTACTCGTAGAGTTGCAAAGATAATCAAGTTGTTATCAAAAGCATGCTAGTATTGCCTTGACCTTGCGAAATAGTATCACACGGACATCTTTAGAACCTAGACTACAACCCATGGGTCTTATCATGCGAGTGTACTACTTGGTACTTTAACTTAGAAAACCTCAACGAGGTCTCATAGTATTGCAATGTACGTAAGTTAGCGTATGGCTTCAAGGACTTGAATGTGGCAATAGTGGTTTATGACTATTACATAAACCTTAATGGATTTGAGATTTTGGGATGAAATACTATCCTAAAGAGAAAGACTCTAAGGATATAATCTTGTTATTTGGTGAGCCTAGACAATCTAGGTAAACCTTGAGAATTATATAAATTGTGATTTGGTATTCTTACTTATTTATTGAATATGACTTAATAAACATATTTTTCGTTTTCGACTTGAAGTATATATTACTTTTGATTACCTTGTGGTTTTATCGACATTATATGACTTATGAAGCATATTTCATATCTTGGCTCAAAGCATGATTTATTCTTGAATCTCTTAATGACCTATTGAAAGTTGATTAGTGTACATGTATTGAACCTATATTTCACTAATAGGTGGAATGGTGAACTTGTTGAACTAGAGTTTCTCAATGAAATAAAGACCTAGATATATGTGAACTTTGAACATGGAGAAGGGATAGAAATGCATATAGCATTTGTATTCTATTTGGGAATAATTGTAGCGAAGACTCAACGGAGTCGAATTAAGGAACGATTGGACCTTACTAGGATTTTGGTGAGATCCTTTAACACTTGGAAATCCATTAGACTAGATTACTAGCTTTTGGAACTTGAATAGAATTGAGCAGACAACTTGACACTTATACTTGAGACTCAATCGGGCTCCTTTTGTAATCCATATGATTAATCGTGAACATGTCGTGAATAACATGCCTGCTTGTCTTGAACGAGTTCGCTCTTGTCGAGCTCGCTTCCTACTTGATTTTATTTGAGTAAACATCTACTTGACATGGACGAGTTCGCTCTTGTCGAGCTCGTTCTTTACTTGATTTTAGTGCCAAGTAAACATCTACTTGTCATTCCATTAGTCCAGCTGGCATACTTGTCTTGTCTCGATGGTAACGATGCATCGCCGTCACGAATTGTGAGATTCGTGGTAGTGATGGGTCGCCAGCCCATCATCATGCACCCACCCTCCACTATTTGATCACAGTGGAGAAGAGTACCTTGTCGTAACCATTAGGGCGCTTGGAATAATACTATCGTGCTTGGTCGATGTATCACTCACGTGCATCCGACAACCCACAATCGTGATAACCGTTTTCATTTCAGGATCTACGTTGCGGCAGCGGCTCTATAACATATCCTCTGTTATGTGATTTATTTCAAGCACTTATGTGACAACAAAGTGTTAATTAAGACATGGGATCGAAAGTGACCATGTTTATCTTGATTGCGCATGATTGAATTTCATGGTGTGTATATCTGTAGGTATACATACTTATACTTGATAATTCTATGACTTGATATGCATATATGTGAATATACATGCTCATACTTGCTAGTTTCATGAATGACTTGACATGTATATAAAAAGTTATACATACTTACATGTAATGCTTTCATGAGAATTACTTTCTAATTCATTTGGTTTGTGTTGAACAGGGAATTCCACCCTAGTTCGTTTGGACAGTTTAGTAAGTGAGAAGGAGAGATTTCTTGTAAAGTATACGACACGTCTTCACGAGTTTCGTCGTTGTAACACGATGTTACTGTTATTATAACAATGTTTCATATTATGTTATATTGTTCAGTAGTAGCGTACTGAGTCATTATGACTCATCCCGTACTTTGTTTTCTAGTTGCAGTAACCTGTCCGCTACAATGAGGCCAAGTAGATCGTGATTGTAGCAGATCGCAGTTGATCGATAGCCCGAGCTTAGTTCGTGTGTTCGTGATTGTAGCAGATCGCAGCTGATCGATAGCCCGAGCTTAGTTCGTGTGTTCGTGATTGTAGCAGCCGATTTCCCCAAGTAGTAGCTTGCGGAGTTCCTTCTAGCATCATTGATTTGTCTATTGTACTGTACTATTCTTGTGAGCTCGTTGTATTGTAAAGTTATTTAGACTTTACAGTCGGGTAGAACACTTGGGTTCTGATTTGGTTCTTCTTTGGGCCGACGTATTGTGTCGTGCCGTTATTCGGAGTCTTAGTTTTATATTCAGTTGTCTCCCGGGCACGCAGTAGCTTTGAGGATTTTCTTTATTCTAGTTGTTTCATTGTTGGTTAACCCCGGTATGCTTTAGCCGTTGGTAATTGTTATATCATGTTAGTTCGTTGTTGAAACGCCGGTCTGGAGTGCCGATGGTTTGTTCCGCGTCTGCAATGTTGCGGCAGGCGAGTTTTGTACTTTCTCCTCTCGAGACAATAGTCTCTCTTGGTTTCTTTAGTGTTGATTTTGAGTTTATTAGCTTGGGTCTTCACTCTATTAACGCTTCCGCACCTTCGATTTTTGTTGACCCGTATTTTTGTACGAATGTACATTCTTGTTTAGAGTTGGATAACTCTATTGTTTGACTTGCACTACTAATTTGCAAGTGCTTGTCCCCTTCTTGCCTTGTCCTGGCGGCGTGACCTTGGGATTTTGTTCCGGAATCTGGGTCGGGTCGTCACATGTTATCCTAAAGAAGAGTGCGGTGCAGTATTTCCCTCTTATTGATTCGGAGTCGGAGTTGACATTTTTTGACGAATCAATGAAGCAGTGGAAGTTTCGTTACACTTTTTGGGAGAGCAACAAGATCTACGTCTTCACCAAGGGATGTGTTGGAATATGCTATTTGATAATTAACTTATCATCTTGCATATTCTTAATATTTTGATTTGCTTGTACCCATTACCGTATGTCATATCAAATGGCTGCGTACCAGTTAGTGTGACAGCTTGTTTGACAACACATAGGTCTAGATTAAGTTTTCCTAATCTAGTCCTACCTTCTTAATGATGATTAACAAACTAGCAATTCATATGCACTTAGCACCAGCAGACTGTCAAAGATCTTCAGAAGACTCGTCACCAACAAACTTGTCATGAACGCAACAGAATACCTTGAAGACTCGCCACCAGCAAACTTGCTATGGTTTGATTGTTCACAAAAACAGTCCTCTCTTACGAAAGACTCACTTCTCTGGACTAAACATCTCACTAGCAGACTTAGCTCTGCACATGCTACAAAGAGACAAGAATGCAGTAGATCCAGAAGAGACAAAATGTTCAAGCTTCCAAAGTCTATCAAATCCTTATGAAGCCTGACATTTGATGCAGCAAGATCTTCTCTCTCACTCACGTGGTTTGTAAAAGTCAAAAGAATCTACTTTATTGGACAAACCACCTGACAGTGCATTATGATTTAGACTCACTTTTCAGAGACTTATCAATACAGTCTGACGGGCAACCAATTCCAGGATCTGCAGGACAAAGCTTTTACCCAACAGTCAAAGATTCAGTGAACAATATCTCTATCCGACAGTCTTCAACAAACGATATTATTTAAAACGGATTGAAAATACATCTTCATCTCTCAACAATCAAATTGACCTCGATCTATAAAAGAAATCCCCCGTCTTCAAAGAGTACACATATATGCGTGATTAACATTGGATCCACAAAGTGATTTGAAGACATCTGCAACAAGAACTTCTTCGTCAAGAACTGTAAGATCTTCAAAGAGATCGTCTTCACCAACGTATCTCAGATCTTCACAGAAGATTGCAGCGAACAAACCCAGACACCTTAGCAAAACACTCTTTATGGATTGCTAAGAAGAAACATATTGAAGAAGAAAAAGAAGAGATCAGAAACTTCTATAGACAGTGATCGGCGTCTTGGTCAAGAACCCAGTTATTGATTTGAGTTCTTCATCCTTCTTCGAAGAACTCGGCTTCTAATAAAGCTTCAGGACTCTATTCCTCAAGTTGGAAGTCAAGCTTCTTGATCGATTTGATGAATACATTTTCAGATGTTACCCAATGAAAATGAAGAATTGTCTATGTATATTGCATTCATGTCTTCAGATTTGTATCCCATTACAAATGTTGTTGATTGTGTAATAATTAATCATCATAGAAGATCAAGTGCTTTGCACTCATCCGTTCAGATAATTTTTATCTGAACAACCTTGAAAAATGTCTTTTCATGTCGGTTTCTCATTTTTGTCTCCTATTGCCTTATTTACTTAAGAATTTGTCTATGAATGATTAAGTAAAGATAAAGGCTTGGAACGACGAGAACATAAATTTTACATAGAGAGTCTAGGTTGATATATTTTGTAATTTATCTTTGAATAAATTCAGAAGTTCTTTCAAATGATTTATCTTTCATTATTCAGTCTTTACCTCTCTATAAGCTTTCATAAATTGATTTATCCTTTGAAAAGCTATTCTCTAATGATTTCTTAAATCTGCATTTGGAATAAGGATTAAGTGTGTAGTTGTTCTGATCATATATTCGTGTACAACAACTTAAGACTTCTCTAATCTAAGCCTAACTATTTCCACTGCTTAAACTCTTTCAAACAGACTTTTGATTTACTGGCAGTTCACCAGCAGAGTTCATTACTCGGCTAAGAGCAAGTCTGATGTTCCTTATTACCAGCAAACATGCTCACTGTGTTAACTGCCTATGACGTTAAAACCCATACTTCACAAGCAAAATAAGAAAAGTTTTTAAGTGGCATCATAGGCTATTCAACCCCTCTAGCCTATTTGAGCATCATTGTGGTCGAACAAGGTGGAATACTTTTGTTAAGGAAAAAGGCTTGCGTGCAAAGGACAAAGGAGTCTTCTCACAATGTGAATTTTGTGATGGAGGGAGGACTGGGATTCATATCTCCACATATTTCCGTATCAATATCGTCAAAGCAGCACCCCATGAATCTGTTGAGGAAGACAAGAAAAACTTTAGGCTTTTTGGGGTACAAATATTTGTAGATTGCAAGAAAGAAGACATGGAATACGCTGCAGCTGCTACTTGGAATTTTCTACATCAGTTATATTTTTTTGGACCATACTTATTTTTCAACAATTCAATTTCTTTCCCCTCTCCTCTTCTCTTTCAAGTTTAGCAACTCTTAATCTACGGAATCCATTGTTTTTTGTTTAATTTGCGCATGTAATTTGAACTTTTTGAAACTCAATATATGATTTGACAACTCATAATTTTAGCAGTTATTTGCATCCAACTAACCCCCACTCACATTATTTAGGAACGGGAGAGAAGATTGGCAACGTTGGTTATGTAATATCCTAAGAAACCAAGGTGATTTTCGAGAGCTAAAAGTGCAATACTACAATACTAGTGTTGTTTTGAATTGATTTTTTAAAAAAGTAATACTAGTCACGTAATAGGTATCTAGTTTTGCATCATATATACAATAGGTACCTACTACCTAGTTTCGGATACATAGAATGTGACTGTATTTTATGTATAGTACTAGGCATGACAATTATAACTCATTACCCATTAACCCATTCAATCTAACCCATTAATTATCAAACACATTAATATTTTTGGGTTGAAACGGGAAACCCGTTTCGACCCAATAATATTAACGAGTTGAATTGGGTTGGGTCGGATTAAAACGGGTCAGACCCATTACCCATTTCGATCCGTGCCTTTTTATACTATGAATTTATGTTTTTTGGGAAAAAAGTTGGGTTGAGACAAGTCCACCTTATTTAACCTGTTACCCGTTTCAACACAACTCATTTAAACCTGTTTGACATTTGAGTTATAACGGGTTTCGACTCGTTTCAACTCATTACCTATTCAAACCCAACACAACCCATCCAATTGACATGCCTATATAATAACTAAGTGTTTATTATGTGGCCCACTATTTTATTCATTTTTCATTTTCGATGACACTAAAAACGACTTTCATTAAAACGAGGTGATTCAAACTCCACCAAAAATTGGGGTTAAGACGAATCGTTTGGACTTGTCAAGACCATTGAAGGAGGCATTGGGGCTTAGAATCTTAATTCTAAAGTCACATGGAGACTTAGACATTGGTCCATTTTTCTCAATTCTTTTGGAGAAATTGCAGACCGGTTCCCTTTCCCAAATATTTAACTTCTCCAGTCCAATGTTCTTTTTCATCAAACGCTAGTCATTTTTCAAAAAATTGTTTCTAAATGCCAAGATTATCTTCTTCCACAGCTTCGGTAAGTTCGAAAATCACGATTGTGCGCAACAAAACGAGTTTGATTCATGAAATACGAAACTATAATGGATATGTGTTGGGTTGAAGGATTTTTCAATTGGGACGAAGACAGAGAAAGAATAGGAAGAAAAAGGCTTACGACGGAGGAGATGGAAGAAAAAGATGGAGGACGTGGTTTGACTTTCTGATTTTGTATCGCAATGTAAAAATTGTTTCATCGTGGTGCAAAAATTAATTCATCGCGGTGCAAAATCGGATTAAGTAATTAAAACTTATGTATCACGGTGTAAAATTGGATTATGTAATTAAATTGATGAATCGCAGTGCAAAAATTTATGCAACGCGGTGCACTGAGTAAGTGACCTCTGTAGCGAGTCTTCAGTTAATTAAGGGTATCACAGTCATTTTACCCTCAAAAATGACTTTCTACGGTTGAAAGTAAAAATATAGGACTGGAGCGATTGAAAACTTGAAAAATAGGACCGGCCCAAATTTCACCAAATTCTTTTCCTAACATTTTCAATGTTAAAACCTTCAAATAATATCGCTTATCATTGGGAAGACAGGTTCAATAAGTCAACATTCTTCTACATGGTTGCTAGAAAAGTAGAGAAAATGAAAACAAAAAAAAGACGTTTATTTGAGGAGTTTGGCTCAAAGTGTTAAACCTCCTTGAGTCCTTAATTGTATTCGTAATCTTTTGGCGACGCCGATTCTCCCAGAGACCCAAACAAGGTACGTATTTTATCTTTTCAAGTCACTAGGTTCTTTGGACCTGTACTCGTGTAAGTCCTAAACCCTAGTAAGTCCTAAACCCTAGTCAACTCCTTCGTGTAATTGACCTTATCGCTTGCTGCGTGTCGTTCAACCGTAACCTTGCTTACTCGACTTGAGGTAAGAACCTTGATTAATACAGGGAGACTGTATGGGAGCCAATATATTAGTTCCATATGTTCCATAGACCTTAACTAGTTAAAGTCACACGTCGTGACTCGACGATAGTCGGAATGCGACGCGATTGAGGGTTTACTTCCGTTTTGGGTTCGTGACCTCGGTTTGGGTCCTAGACCTCTTTAAGATGGTTTGTTAACATGTTTAGATGTGTTAGACTTCAAATTGGAGGTGTTCCTTAAGTCTATCGAAGATTTGGAAGTTTTGGAGATAGCGTTCGTCTCTATCGCGTAATTCGGGAATCGAGTCGCGTAATCGCCTCTCCTTTGGGATTCTTATTTCCCTAAGTTGTTATTCAACTTCCTAGAAGTATATAAGCTTCTTCATTAGCCCTTAGACTTGCCTTAAAAGTCTCCTTTCATTGCTCGTTTGATTTCGAGTTCGTTCGTCGTCCCGGTTGCACGTTGTTGCACCCCTTCCCGGTTTCGCTCCGAGTTGTTTCGGGGGTTGTTCGGGTGTGTTTTAGACTTGTTTTGAGTTGGGTTAGACCCTAGAATGGTTGCCCATAAGTTTGGGATCATTTAGATCAAGTTTAGACCAAGTTTTGGAGGTTCAGGAGCCGAGGCGGCCGCATGGGATGGAGTGAGGCGCCCGCCTCAATTACTGAGAACAACCCTTGTGCAGAGTAAGGGCCAGGCGGCCGCATGGAGCATGGTGAGGCGCCCGCCTCACTGGAACTACGGATTTCTTTCCCTGTTTTGATTTTTGGCGTGAAAAGCCTATTCTACCCCCATTTTAAACCCTCCCCTTTGCCTAGTCCACAGCTTGGAAGGGTAGCTTGGTAATCCCTCACCCTTTATAACCCCAATTCATCCTCTTCCTCTCTCATTTTCACCATTCAACCGTGAGTTTAGAGAGAGAGGGAGGAGGAGCTCCCAAGGGAGAATTGCCGATTCCCGGAGTTCCGGCCATCGGATTGTCGAGCCGTGACCGCCATCGCGAAGCCCTCGCCGAGTAGAGTCTTTCCCCTCGGTTTGTTTTCCACATCCTAGAAGTTTGTGGCCCGATTGAGGTACGTTACTTAAAGCCCTAGTTTCTCTCTCTACAAGTATCTTGATGATAGATTGTTAGAAACTTGTTCCTTGTGAATTATTGTTGTTTTACATGTCAACATGATATGTTTTCATGGCTATCAATAGATTTTGGTTAGGATTTGAACCCAAATGGGTTATTGATTATATTGGAATTGTTATGATTAAGATTGATTTTTGTGGGGTTAGAAACCCGGATAAATCGTAAATCCCGAATTTATGCCTCGAACTAGAAATTCGGAACTTTGTAGATTGACCCAAATGAAGTCAATTTATTTATAAAATTGTTATTCGAACCTTAGGAAAAATTCCTATTACTTCTTGTGTTCATTGAATCTCAATTTCGAAAATTTGAGAATTGCTCGGGTGAAACCAAATTGATAATAAGATTGACCTTTGGCTTAGAACTCTAATTGAGTCTCTTGATTGATGTTAAGTGCGAAATTATCGCTAGTCCTTGGATGGTTTATGTGTGAGTCGAGAATGCGTAACTCGAATGAAAGGCGTTTTGAATTGGTTCAATTATGAACTAGAACCGATAATACTAGTTGGACTTTTAATGAAGTCCCAAGATACGTAGGAATGCGATATGTGACTTTACTTGGGAATCTTGTTAACATCCTTGGAAAATCCGGGATTGCTTCGTGGCAATCCGTCCTTAGGAAGGATATTTGAACCGTGCATGCCTTAGTACCCTCTATTATGAGTATCTTGAGTTGTCATTAGCTGACCGAATGGTCATCCAAGTCATGTGCGTGGTGATGGACTTATGAAGTACCATCACATAATTAATTGATGAATCTTGGGATGTCTTAAGTCTTCTGCCCTTCAAATGTGCATGCTTGATCTCTAGTTTCTTGGAAACCTCGAGAGGATCTATAATATTATCCATCTTATGATTCTATGGAAATGAGCTTGATAAGGTTTGTTTGTGATTAATGCATGAACCCCTATGTTACTTGAGATCATGATCCTTAAGCATATTGTATCTCTTATCTTTATAATTATCATCTTATTGAATATCAACGTGATTTGATTTATAATTCCATTAACAAATGGAATTGCAACTTGAAAATTGATCTAAGCTTAATGGAACAATAATCAACTTAGGTTTCCGACTTTTATACCTGACTTAGTAAAATTGAACTAAGGTTCCAAAAAGGAACGAGAACTTAACCATGCCTTAAACAAGAACCTAGAAAGGAGTCTTGGAATACATATAGTGTTCAAACTCTATTTGACTGGAATTATAGAAATGACTCAACGGAGTCGATGCTAGTGAGTCATTTAACAATACCGACTCCACGATAAACCCTTACAACGCTTGAAATCCGTTTAACTAGAATACTAGTTTCGAGATTCTTAATTGAATTCATGCACACGCCTAATTACTAGTAAAAAGAATAACATGCCCACGACTTGAATGAGACCGCTATTACTGTGCTCGTCCTTGCTTGATTTCTTAAATAAGTAAATATTACTTGTTTTCCCCGATAAGTCCAGCTGGCATACTTGTCCTGCATTGTCTTGCCTTGCCTTGCCTGTCTTGCCCTGTCTTGTCCTGTCTTGTCCTGACTTGTCCTGCATTGTCTTGTCTTGTCTTGCCTTGCCTTTACATGTCATTGCTTTCTTGTCTTGCTTGTCTTCTCTTGGTCTGACAATTCATTACCTTACGAATCATGAGATTCGTGATAGTGATGAGTTCTTAGAACGACAGACAAACCCCTCAATCTTGATCACTTTGGAGAAAGTACCTTGTGTAACCATTATGGGCGCTTGGAATAAT
Source organism: Codonopsis lanceolata (assembly GCA_013146195.2). Classification (NCBI taxonomy): domain Eukaryota; kingdom Viridiplantae; phylum Streptophyta; class Magnoliopsida; order Asterales; family Campanulaceae; genus Codonopsis; species Codonopsis lanceolata. The sequence goes on along the minus strand of CM028382.1, from coordinate 47,511,335 downwards.
ACTATCTGGGTCGATGTACCATCTCGCACATGCAACGGCATGTTCACATTTGCTTTATCTTGCGGGGAGCTACATGGCGGTACCGAGATTTTATCCTATCCCTTATATGTGGATTTCTTCTAGCATTTGTGAAAACAAAGTGCTATCCCGAATATGTAAACTAAATGCTTATATATATACTTGCTCTTGATCGCTTGACTTTCGTAATAGGCACGTGAATTGTATGATACGTATATACGTAGACATACATACTTACTTGATTTCCTCTGATTGCATGCATATGTACATAATGGTAGATATGCATATCCTTACATGATAAACTCCCATGAATGAGTTGTTTGGTGCATAAATGAATTTACATACTACATTTGATAAACCTAGGAGGCACTTGGTATATGTATATTTATAAATATGCATACTTCTATTTAATTATTTCTATGAGAGGCTTGGGATGTCCTACGATTAGATATACATCCATAATCATGATTATTCTTGTGCCTTGCTTCCTGACTTGTTTGACTGTTTGTGAACAGGGAATTCACCCTGATTCATCTTGGTAGTGCAGTAAGGACGGTTTCATTCGGTACAACCCGACTTATTGGGTCTTAGTCGTATAACGATATCATCTCCTCTTCTTGCAATATTTAAATTATGTCTTATTGTTTAGTAGTAGCGTCTTTGGGTCATTATGACTCATCCGTACTTGTTTCTAGTTGCGGCTCGAGAGTCGGATTGAGGCGCATGTAATGCGTGACCGTAGCAGACCACAGTTGATCGATAGCTCGAGCTTAGTTCGTGTGTTCGTGATTGTAATAGTCGAAGTTTCCGAGTTATAGCTTGTAGACTTCTATCTCTTCTAGTATCCTTGTCTTGTATATCATATTATTATCTTCTTGTGAGCTCGTTGTATTGTAAGGTTATTTAGACTTTACAGGCGGGTAGAAAGCTTGGGTTTTGAGTTGTGTCTCCTTTGGGCCGACGTGTTGTGTCGTTGCTCATAGTCTTGATTCGTTTATTGGTTGTATCCCGGGCGCGATGGGCTGTGGGCTTTCTATCCTAGTTATTACTATTATTGTTGGTTAACCCGGTATGCTTTAGCGAGTAGGTAAATGCTTTATCGGGTTGGTTCCTTCTTTGTAGCCAGGCACAGAGTCTTGCGATGGTTTGTCCAGCGTCTGCAATGTTGCGGCACGCGAGTTTCTTTTTCTTTCCTTCTTGAGATTTATGTCTCTCTTGGTATCTTTGGCCTTGGTTTCGAGCTTCATAGTTCGGAACTACCTTTCCTTGTCGCTTCCGCATCTTCGAAATTTTCTTATACGTATTTTAGTACGTATTCTTGTTCTTGTTTAGAGCTTGTTAGCTCGACTTTCCGACTCGCACTACTATTTTATAAGTGCTTGTCCTCCTCTTGCCTTGACCTTGCGACGTGACGTTGGGATTCCGTTAGGAATCGGGTCGGGTCGTAAATCACAGGTTGGTATCGAGCTTTTGTTAGCTATAAGCGGGATAGGATCCATGGCCTAGATTGGGTTTGGTGTGTCGTCGAGTATTTTCCAGATGGCGTTCGATTTGTGCCTTATCGGCATGTTCTCTTGTACAATTATAGGACTTGGATTACTAAGTTCTGTCGGTCTAGATTGCCGTAAATGCAAGTTTGTGTTTATGAGCCTCATATTTTTCCTGTATTGCCTTTAAGTTGCAGTCATACCACGAGTATGATGTTACCTTGTGGAACTATTATTTCTTGTCCGTATGGGTTATCCGATAAACTCAAATTGTCGATTCCAAGAGTGATCGCCGCAGTTCCTAATGTCTTTGATCGTTGTTATATGTTTCTTGAACTAAGTGGATAAGCCCGTGTCGTGTTGTATTCCAAATCGCCATGTGAGTATATATAGATATGAGGTACACGGTGACCACGAGTCCTGCATTGTTTAGTATTGCGAATGAATATTCTCTCCGATAACTACATTTCTGGTATGAGAGGAATTTGCTGCTCCAGATAGAGAATATTATCCTGACTCCCTAATGAGACTTGGTGAGTAACCGGCAGGTGACCCCGCGATTTCTAATTTGAATTAGTTGTCAACCCGTACACTGCTCGACCCATAGTGATTGAAGTCTACTAGTTAGTAACCAAATGCTACCTAGGGATGCATAAGTTATTGTGTTTACTTGTTGCTAAGCCTAATACGTTAATAAGAGTATTAACGTGGTGTAACATGCTTTATCTATCATAAATACATTGTTAAGTGTATGAATATTCCATACAGTATACTGCATAATAGATTAAAATGCTATGTACATGACATTGATTGCCATGCTTGTATGTGATTATATTATACGTGCGAGACCTCGATGAAGGATGCTATTGTGTGATTTGCGACCCCTCGCATCCTAAGCGGCAGCTTTTGAAGTCACTTGAGAGGGCCCACGACTTGACTATCGAGAGGTCTTCGTCGGAGAACTAAACATTATTATATGATATAGGAATTGGCCAGAACCAGTTACCAAATGGAATAAATTGAAAATGGTGTATCTTGTTTTGCTTGTGCAAATATGTGCAACATGTATATTGAAATCATGCCATGAATGAAAAGAACTTGAGACTTGATCAATGAGTTCTGCTTCTACTTGATTTTGTGTAAGGGGCGTTAGACCAGAGAGGGTGATGTCGTGGCCAGGAATAATTTAATTAGCCGGAAAACTCTTTATTGGGATGTTTGTTTATTCAAGGCAACTATTGCACTCTTAAGAATTACTTGATTAGTTGATAAGGAGGAATTTTCACCTCAATATCCACGTTTGTTGAACTCCGTA
>CM028382.1:47342798-47508415 GCA_013146195.2 Codonopsis lanceolata | reverse complement strand
CGATAAAACCACTCGGCGGCTATAACATGCCGGAGGGACAAACTAACTAAAGAATAAGATATTTAAGTACTAGACAACTAAACCAATGTCTCACGACTAAAGTTGTCGGAGATAGAAATAACAATGACAAAATACTAGAACAAGCGAGCTAATACTTTGCTCGGAAAGACAACGAATAAACTTCTAAATAAATACAACGGCTCGACCAAACAAGTCGGCTCCCAAAATAATACATAATAAAATACTAACATAACTACCCAAGTAAAGTTTACATAACTTTACATCAGTGTCTCACAAATAATATATACAATAACAAAATCTCCAAGCTTAAAGCAGGAAGACCACACAGTAGAAATCACTATCTGGCTGCCAAGCGCGCTTCTTGAGGTCATTTGCACAAACTAAGGAAAACAAACACACAGAGTGAGTCATAATGACCCAGTAAGTTACTAAATGCAATTGTATGGCATAGCGTGGCGTGGCATGGCATAATGCACAAGCATGTATAAAATCATGGCATCTTAATAGAATACCAATAATAAACTTGTATTAAGTCACCAAGTAACATAAACTTCATAAACCACTTAGCACATTATCTTTCATATAAGTGCTTATAGTAAGCCACATAAGGGATAGAGAAGATACCCAAATAGTGCCGTTGTCTCTGCTCACCCACAATACACATTAGTAGGATTGTACCATCGATGCTCGTGATTACATCGACACCGCTGGCGGCTACACGCAAGGGCAGCCCTTTCTGGATCTAGCTTAGAATAATCCATTCGCTCTATTGGTTACGAGATGGGCTAACTTTTGGGGCCAACGATGGAGGGTGTGTGAGGTCCCGTGCGGCCGATCCATAGCGAATCACGAATCTTCGATTCGTATAGGCGATGTCTAATCGTCCTACTGACATAAAAACCAATCCAAATATTGCCAGTGGACTTACATGCAATGCACAAGTAGGTATTTGGCGCGTATGCTCAAACAAGAACCAAGACCGTCAGAGCGGACTTATCAAATCAAGTAGGTCATAAAGCTCTACACACCAATTTAACAATGCAAATATTTGCACATACTTAACAAATCCAACTAACTTATAAGTTTAGTCAAAGAACCACATGATGAGTTACTCATAATCCTCAAGTCATCACCCAATCAAAAGTAACATATAAGCTCAAGAAATCACAATATGAGGTCTACTATAGCCCTCTACTCGGGATTAAACCAAAGACTATTATTTAGTCTAAGAACAACCATAAATCAAGACTTAGTGATTAGTCTATTCATAAAAGCATAACGGACTCAACCATAGTCCAAACCTGTCGTATATAATTGACATCCTTAAAACCAATCTCAAGGGTACTAAAACTAAGCCGTAGTCATATCCTCGCATGAAGTGCTTTCATGTGCACGACCAAATTCCCTAAAAAGAACTCATTCAAATAATCATTCCTTATAATAATACGAGATCATAGGTTGGTCTCTAGTGCTCCGTGCTCTAACGAGCACGCTCTAAATAAATCCCCAATAAGCCTCTATATCGTGGGTGTCACAAATGGTACACAATTCAAGATGCTCGGGTACTCACAATCAAAACCAACCAAACCCGAACATCGTAGGATTTCAACCTAAGGCTCACTAACATCTTATTGAACCCAAAATGACTCCATTGAGTCTTAATATCGCATTTCATTAAACACACATTTCATAAATCCCAAAATTAACACATCATTCAAGTTTATAGAAATTCTCCCAAAAATAATCCGGGCTTGTTTCCCAAGCCTGAAAATCCAAGAACTCATCATAAACATAGTCAAACGAAACCCAAATGTCGTAGGACTTTCACTCGAGTTTATTAACACATTATCAAACTTATTTTGACTCCGTTGAGTCTAAATACTAAGTTTCGTTATTTACACAATTCATCAATCTCAACATTTACACCCACTTCAATTAACAATAATTCTTCAATAGTCCGGGCTTGATTCTCAAGCCTAAAATTCATAACAACCCCCAACATAAATCATAACCCATTTTATAAATCACTTAATTTCAATTAAATGATTCTACCCATGATAACTAGTGAGTTCACACATCCAAGTCCCAAACATAGGCATATCTTCACAATAAACCCAAATAACACGTGGACATAATTTCTAGCATGCTCATAATCCTAGAAACATAAGATGAAGAGTAACAATATATTTCAACAATCATATAAGTCATCCTACATATGCTTTTGACAAGTTCACATGCTCAAATCACAAATTAAAATCACACAAAGCAAGTATGTGTATTCATTGACCTCAAATAGCATAGAGTTTGTTTTCCTTAGGATCAATGAGTACAAAATCAAAAAGAGAAGAAGTAACTTACTTGTATTCTACACCCAAGAAAGCAAAGAAGAAAATTATTTGGTTGAAAGTGATCTACTCTTCAAGCTCTACACTTTTTATGGAGGTGGCTTGAGCAAATGGAGGATGGATCATGGAGGATGAAGATGAGAGCTTCAAGAAGCCATGGGAGAGCTTGAGAGAAATGAAATCCCGTTTTTGGAGAGTGAGGGAGAGGAATGAGGGTCAAACTCATCAGATGTGGTGTATATTGGTTTAAAAACTGAGTGGGACAAGTGTCAAAATAATGTGGTCCCTTTTAAATCTGATCTTGGTAGCTTAATTAATCACTAAAGGACTCTTAATCCACTCTTAAAACTTGTTAGAGATGTTAGGACATAATTAAGGAGGGTTAGGGAGGTTTAGGTGGGGTTTAGAAAATGTTTTGAATAGGTGTTTAGGAGCAAAATTGGTAAAAAAGCGACAAAGCAGAGAAAAATTCCGTGGGTGCAAGCACTTGAGGCGGGCGCCTCACATATGGCCGGGCGCTGGACTTATCAACTTATGTTCATTTTGCAATGCTCTCGGCATTGTCCATGGTAGTGATCGAGTCGATCGCGGCATGGTCCAGCCAGAGACTTGGTCTAAACATGTCCTAAATGGTCCCAAACTCATGGGCAACCATTCTAAGGTCTAACCCAACTCAAAACAAGTCGGAAACACACGAACAACATCAGGAACAAGGTAGAACAAGGCTCGAATCATGCGACGAATGGTTAAGCGAATCAAACACCAATCAAACACCAATCATACTAGGATAACTTGGACATGGAAAAGGCTTGTTTAAACATGGTTATGACCTGAATACAAGGCCGAGAACTCAACGAACACTTCCACGACGAAATACAAGCAATCACGAGCGAGGAAATCGCTAAGGCCAAAACAAAGCAATCGAACCGGCGATTCAACTAGCAAGCATACATGATTCTAAACATGTTAAGAGCTTCATGAATGACTTATGAATGTTTCTAAATCATATATAGACTAAGTAAACATGCTCACAATCAACAAGAAAGCATGAAGGCAAGCACACAATGCACATGCAAGAATCCGGGGTGTTACACTCTCTCCACCTTAAAAAGAATTCGTCCCGAATTCTAAATCATAACACGAACCAATGTTAGATTAACACTCAACCACAAAACATCGAGACAACAATTACGGCGTCTCTTAATCCAGGGTGAACACTCGGTCTCAAAACCACCTACCTAGACTCGAATCTCCGAGTCTACCATCACATACACTACACAAGGGTCAAACTGCAATAATCCTAATTCAAAAGTCTACGAACTCTCAATAGACATAACAACATCAAACACCTTCGATTGGAAACAATATGACTCATACTTGAGTCACGAATACACATACGAACAACACTAGGCCAATCATGTAAAAACAAATTCAAGGACACTTTAAACATTCAACTACAGAAACTATTTGTTTCGGGGCACAACATGAAATTCAATCACAAAAGATTCTAAGTTAAAGAAATAATAATTGCCTATGGAGCAATTTGCAAATTAGAGATAATCAAGTCAGCATTTCAAACCATGTAAATCATACTCGCGATTTTCCTGCCGCGGGTAACAACACATAAGAGCACATTAATGAAATGTTTTGAAAATTCATTCCATTTCTGTCCATTCCATTTGGTAACGGGTATAGTCAATTTCTAACTTAATTCTTACCAATCTAGTCCAACGGCGAATGCCTTTTGGTCACCAATTCGAGGTACCTCTTGAATTAGCTTCAAAAGTTTCCGTCGTAAGGATGCGAAGGTTCATGAATAAAAAGTTTTAAGCATCCTTCAAACAGTCTCCTATGCTAATGAAATGAATGAACATGAGATAATAATGACGAAATGAGAATTTAATATACTACAATGTAAATGTATCAAGTTGGTGTTTCCTACAACTAATGCACATAATTGAATAAAATCAAACCAAGTAACAAGGTCTATTACCTTGGCAAACAACAATCATAGCTACCACAAACTCGTGTACCTAGTACACCCAACCAAGATAACTCACTAGGATTTACAAGAAACCGACACGTCTACCGATACTCGTAACGTCTATACTCCGCAAAACTATCCTTTCTTAAGCTCTAGACCAAGTCTACAACACATGTATACACTAAGCATCCTAACACAACGTTAACATCTCAATACTCACGGTGAAGCGTCAATCTCTCCCGTGCAGCCGTGATTATCCTCTAAATCACAACCTTCAACCTTCTCACAAGTCGAGTGTATATCCTACTCGCATAGTAACTACTAACAATACCATAATATTATATCATTCATTACATTAAACATAACTTTATAGAATATACAACATCATACCAAACCGATAAGTATCAATATACAATTCATACTTCATATATATATATATATATATATATATATATATATATATATATATATATATATATATATACTATGGCCTTTATATATAACCACACAAAACCACAACTCTATATATAGCATAGTCTTATATATATAGACTAAACAAGAATCCATACACAACGCGTGATTACCTACGGTAATTCACAAAACAAACCATATCATATATCGATCTCACATTGGGGTATTATTCCCGATCGAGCAAATAACCAATTTTACACAATACACCATAAAATGTATGTATGAATGCAAATGAGCTACCGATTTAATCGCATACTCATAATAACGATAATAGTAACAACGATATAATATATACACACATATATATATACAAGAATATACCTTCCTATTTCTGATAGGTTTCAAAACTCCAATATGGCCAACCGCCATGCGCGCACTTCCTCAAACTCTAGGCTGACTGTCACCATCTCTCTTGGAGCCACTGGATTGTTGACTAGTACTCCCAGACCGACTAACTCTCCTCCTCGGGCAATCTTTACGAACATGATCGCCGCCACAAACAAAGCATTTTCCTGTTGTACCCCAGCAACTATCCTCGGTGTGTCCTGGTTTCTTGCAAAAGTTACATGTCAACTTGTCACCTCGTCGTCTCCGTCTAGAGTTAGAAGTAGCAATCCTAATAGTCTCAGAGTTCTCTCGAGCATGATCCTCGATATCCATCTCCATCGCATACGCACGATCCACGGCCGCGTAAGTAAGTAATGGAATAAGCTGCCTACGATATTTCGTCCTCAGGCCTTTCACAAACCTCTCGGTCTTCCTAGCCTCATCCGGTACCAAGTAACCACAATAGCGAGCCAGCTCTGCAAACTTTGTTGAATACTGAGCCACGGTCATATCTCCTTGTTCTAACACTAGGAATTCCATCTCTCTTCTTTCTCAATTCTTGAGGACTAAGCAGGTACCATAAAATCTTTGACAAACTTCTCCCACAATCGAGGCACTCCATGCCGTCTCCAACGATCTCGTATTTCAAGCCACCAATGCTCGGCCGCACCATCCAATCTAAACACCGCTAAGGTCACCATCTCTTCTGATGTACAACCCAAAACTGCAAAGATCTTCTCCATGCTTTCTAGCCAATGTTTCACCTTAGTAGTATCCGGCTTTCCATCAAAACTTTTCGGTTTCAACTTCAAGAACCTTGCAAGAACAGTAGAATCGTCTTTCAATCCAAACATCTGTTGAGGAGTTACACGCGAATCATTAACGTTCTCCCCTCTCTCGTCGCCACGAGCTGTGCCCGAACCGGGTCTACTAGAACTAGCTCCACGCCAAGTTCCTAACATAATACGCCTACAAGGAACACTCGGCGTTAATAACTCAACAATAAACCCAACCCAAACTAGGCCAAGGAACCTATCCTGGCGAAATAGCTAACCTATAGCTCTGATACCAAGTGTGACAGCCCGACCCGGACTCCAATGCGAAATCCCAAGGTAGTGCCGTCAAGCCAAGCTAAAAGACGAACAAGCACCTGCTAACCAAAATGGTACGAGTCAAAAGATGAGCTATCAAGCTCGAATAGGAAGGTAAAGCCATAACGGCAATACAGAACACTTTAAAAAACTAAAATCTGCGGAAGCAAATCATAAGTGGAACCCAAGCCTTTAATCCTAAACAAAGGAACGCAAGGTTGAGAGATAACTATCTCTCGACAAATTTACGACTTCGCGTGGCGCAACATTGATAACATGATAACATACCATCGGCAAACCTAAGGCATCGGCAAAGCTACAAGATCCCAACGATATAAAACCACTCGACGGCTATAACATGCCGGAGGGACAAACTAACTAAAAGAATAAGATATTTAAGTACTAGACAACTAAACCAATGTCTCACGACTAAAGTTGTCGGAGATAGAAATAACAATGACAAAATACTAGAACAAGCGAGCTAATACTTTGCTCGGAAAGACAACGGAATAAACTTCTAAATAAATACAACAGCTCGACCAAACAAGACGGCTCCCAAAATAATACATAATAAAATACTAACATAACTACCCAAGTAAAGTTTACATAACTTTACATCCGTGTCTCACAAAATAATATATACAATAATAACAAAATCTCCAAGCTTAAAGCCCGGAAGACCACACTTAGAAATCACTATCGAAGGCGCCAAGCGCTAACGAGTCATTGCACAAACTAAGGAAAACAAACACACAGAGTGAGTCATAATGACCCAGTAAGTTACTAAATGCAATTGTATGGCATAGCGTGGCGTGGCATGGCATAATGCACAAGCATGTATAAAATCATGGCATCTTAATAGAATACCAATAATAAACTTGTATTAAGTCACCAAGTAACATAAACTTCGTAAACCACTTAGCACATTATCTTTCATATAAGTGCTTATAGTAAGCCACATAAGGGATAGAGAAGATACCCAAATAGTGCCGTTGTGCTGCTCCTGCAATACACATTAGTAATCGGATTGTACCATCGATGCTCGTGATTACATCGACACACTGAGCGGCTACACCGCAAGGGCAGCCCTTTCTCAGTCTAGCTTAGAATAATCCATTCGCTCTATTGGTTACGAGATGAGCTAACTTCCCCACTGGGGCCAACAGTGGAGGGTGTGTGAGGTCCCAGGTACGGCGATCCATAGCGAATACGAATCTTACGATTCGTATAGGCGATGTATCGTCCTACCCTGACATAAAAACCAATCCAAATATTGCCAGCTGGACTTACATGCAACGCACAAGTAGGTATTTACTCGCATGCTCAAACAAGAACCAAGACCGTCAAGAGCGGACTTATCAAATCAAGTAGGTCATAAAGCTCTACACACCAATTTAACAATGCAAATATTTGCACATACTTAACAAATCCAACTAACTTATAAGTTTAGTCAAAGAACCACATAATGTGGTACTCATAGTCCTCAAGTCATCACCCAATCAAAAGTAGCATATAAGCTCAAGAAATCACAATATGAGGTCTACTATAGCCCTCTACTCGGGATTAAACCAAAGACTATTATTTAGTCTAAGAACAACCATAAATCAAGACTTAGTGATTAGTCTATTCATAAAAGCATAACGGACTCAACCATAGTCCAAACCTGTCGTATATAATTGACATCCTCAAAACCAATCTCAAGGGTACTAAAACTAAGCCGTAGTCATATCCTCGCAAGTGCTTTCATGTGCACGCGACCAAATTCCCTAAAACAAGAACTCATTCAAATAATCATTCCTTATAGTAATACGAGATCATAGGTTGGTCTCTAATGCTCTGTGCTCTAACGAGCACGCTCTAAATAAATCCCCAATAAGCATCTATATCGTGGGTGTCACAAATGGTACACAATTCAAGATGCTCGGGTACTCACAATCAAAACCAACCAAACCCGAACATCGTAGGATTTCAACCTAAGGCTCACTAACATCTTATTGAACCATAAATGACTCCATTGAGTCTTAATATCGCATTTCATTAAACACACATTTCATAAATCCCAAAATTAACACATCATTCAAGTTTATAGAAATTCTCCAAAAAATAATCCGGGCTTGTTTCCCAAGCCTGAAAATCCAAGAACTCATCATAAACATAGTCAAACGAAACCCAAATGTCGTAGGACTTTCACTCGAGTTTATTAACACATTATCGAACTTATTTTGACTCCGTTGAGTCTAAATACTAAGTTTCGTTATTTACACAATTCATCTATCTCAACATTTACACCCACTTCAATTAACAATAATTCTTCAATAGTCCGGGCTTGATTCTCAAGCCTAAAATTCATAACAACCCCCAACATAAATCATAACCCATTTTATAAATCACTTAATTTCAATTAAATGATTCTACCCATGATAACTAGTGAGTTCACACATCCAAGTCCCAAACATAGGCATATCTTCACAATAAACCCAAATAACACGTGGACATAATTTCTAGCATGCTCATAATCCAAGAAACATAAGATGAAGAGTAACAATATACTTCAACAATCATATAAGTCATCCTATATATGCTTTTGACAAGTTCACATGCTCAAATCACAAATTAAAATCACACAAAGCAAGTATGTGTACTCATTGACCTCAAATAGCATAGAGTTTGTTTTCCTTAGGATCAATGAGTACAAAATCAAAAAGAGAAGAAGTAACTTACTTGTATTCTACACCCAAGAAAGCAAAGAAGAAAACTGTTCGGTTGAAAGTGATCTACTCTTCAAGCTCTACACTTTTTATGGAGGTGGCTTGAGCAAATGGAGGATGGATCATGGAGGATGAAGATGAAAGCTTCAAGAAGCCATGGGAGAGCTTGAGAGAAATGAAATCCCGTTTTTGGAGAGTGAGGGAGAGGAATGAGGGTCAAACTCATCAGATGTGGTGTATATTGGTTTAAAAACTGAGTGGGATAAGTGTCAACATAATGTGGTCCCTTTTAAATCTGATCTTGGTAGCTTAATTAATCACTAAAGCACTCTTAATCCACTCTTAAAACGTGTTAGAGATGTTAGGACATAATTAAGGAGGGTTAGGGAGGTTTAGGTGGGGTTTAGAAAAGGTTTTGAATAGGTGTTTAGGAGCAAAATTCGTAAAACAGCAAAACAGAGAAAAATTCCATAGGTGCAACCAGCACTTGAGGCGGGCGCCTCACATATGGCCAGGCGGGCGCCTGGACTTCTGTCAGCTTATGTTCATTTTGCAATGCTCTCAGCATTGTCCATGGTGATCGAGTCGATGCGAGCGCATGGTCCAGCCCTTGAACTTGGTCTAAACATGTCCTAAATGGTCCCAAACTCATGGGCAACCATTCTAAGGTCTAACCCAACTCAAAACAAGTCGGAAACACACCCGAAAAACATCCGGAACAAGGTAGAACAGGGCTCGAATCATGCGACGAATGGTCAACGAATCAAACACCAATCAAACACCAATCATACTAGGATAACTTGGACATGAAAAAGACTTGTTTAAACATGGTTATGACCTGAATACAAGGCCGAGAACTCAACGAACAATTCGCACGACGAAATACAAGCAATACGAGCAACGAGGGAAATCGCTAAGGCCAAAACAAAGCAATCGAACCGGCGATTCAACAAGCAAGCATACATGATTCTAAACATGTTAAGAGCTTCATGAATGACTTATGAATGTTTCTAAATCATATATAGACTAAGTAAACATGCTCACAATCAACAAGAAAGCATGAAGGCAAGCACACAATGCATATGCAAGAATCCGGGGTGTTACAAGATCTGCACGATTTTCCCCGCTTGGATTCAATTCATAGTAAAGTTCTTTTTCCAGGACACTATCCTCGGCCAACTTAACCGCCATAAAAATGTTACCAAAAGTGTCTTTATTCCATATTTGGAGAGCCTTCTTAGACGCTTTAAGTTTAAGAGAAAAAGTCACCATAGGGCGACCACATGGGACTGAATTCCAAGCAGTGCGAATAACATCTTGAAAAGAGGAATGTTTGGCCCAAACATTGAGGGACCGAAAAGGAAGAGCTTTAGAGGTTCCATGCTGAGAAATATGCAAAAGCAAGGGAGAATGGTCGGAGCATTTGCGATTCAGATGCTGAACAGAAGAGAGAGAGAAATTATCAAGCCATTTGTTGTTGCAAAGAATACGATCAATGCGCTGATGAATGGTTGCCCCTTCCTCACGTTTGTTCCACCAAGTAAATTTAGGGCCTGAAAAACCGAGATCCAATAAACCACAGTCCGCATTAAAAGCATGAAAATCCATGGCTCCTTCTCGATCCCAACCACGACCCCCGGATTTTTCAAAAGGGTCTAAAATAATGTTGAAATCACCCCCCACTATCCAGGAGAAATCATAAAATTGCTCTCCAATGTCAATTAGTTCAGTCCATAGAGACTGCCTATCTTGCGCATCACATTTAGCATAGATGCAGGAGAATATGGCCGGGGCTACCCAAGTATAGTGATGAACCCGAAGGGTGACTTGTTGCTCAGAACCTTGAATAAGAGAACATGAAAACGAAGATTTAGCAAAAATCCAGATAGAGCTAGATTCAACTACAACTATCCATTTCTAAATCCTAATGTACTTCCTAACTTTCGTTGTTTCTTGTTGTTGGTTTTGTTAAGCCTATAAACTAAAACTATCTTGAAAAAAAAAATTTGAAAACAAATCCCAATACTGATTTTCACTAGAAAACATGAATACATTCATTACATTTCTAAACTATTGATGGTACTAAACTTCCTTCTAGCTAAGATTACAAATGAACAGAACTTGTATCTAAGGGAACACCAAATATATATAATTGAACAAAGAAAAACAAATCCACAATTATGAATAAGATTTTGAAAAGGAAAATGAAAACACAATCTCTCCTCCAACCTTTAATATGAAAGAAAGAGTGAGCAAACAAGAAAAAGAACCTTATATTGTAGATTTTGTCGATGGAAAATAGACATGAAAACCAAATTGTTAAGTCAAACTGATTCGCAGATGACTTTTACAATGAGGAGACAGTATCAGAGGTGTAAGAGAGTTCTGTTGAAAGCATAACTAATTCGCCGTTGAAAACAGCAAACTAGAAGATATTAGCGGATACAGATGACCTTGGAGATGACAAGCATCCAAACAGCACCGACGGATAAGTAGTCGGTAAATTTAACGGGACATAACACTTGATGTTGATGATGGGAGCGCAGGAGGCTGAGCGAAAGGGATTTGGGGATTTCAAAATTTTTGGTGAAGAGAGAGAAAGAGTTTGCGAGATTTGGGGATTTTGGTTGACGAACAATTTGGGGATTTCATTTAAGGGAATTAGGTGTTGTTGGCGGAAAATTGAATCTTGTAGGGAATTTGGGGGTTTGTGCGGTGGAGGGGGGTTTGTGCGGTGGAGGGAGGTTTGATTTTTGACCAATTCTAAATAAATATCAAATACAACAACGTTTGCTAAACAAAACGTTGTGTAAATGAAAACTACAAGGTTTTTTTTAAGAAAACGTTGTGCAACCCAACTCAATTAACTCATTTCTAAAAATCCTATTTCAGAGTCTATTACAACATTTATTAAAAAATGTTATGTTAAAATCACCCAATACATCATTTGCTTAAAAAAAAGGTTGTGTAAAACTAGGCAAGCACAACATTTGTTAAAAAACGTTGTATACAAGTACACAAAGACAACACTTTAAAAAAAATGTTGTGTAAAACTATCATATTACAACGTTCCTTAAAAAAACGTTGTGTAAAATGACCCTATTACAACGTTTCTTGAAAAACGTTGTTGTAGTGCATGCTATAGAGGTAAGGTGCTTATTCACCTTCACCCAAACCAGAAACCTGTATCAGACGTGTTTAGTCTTATAACTTTGACGTCCATGATTGGACAGATCATACACTATAAAGGTGGTTCCCCAACCCTCTCTTGCGATGTGGGGCTTAGTTTAACACAACATAGTTCTCCCATTTTTGGCTGAGACCTGATGAGCGCAAGATTTCCACTAATTTTCCCAGGAATTTTATGCTATTTTGTGCTATTTTTGATTTAATTATGCTTTGGAAATATTATTATTCGTGTTTTTGTGTTTAATGTAGGTTTCCATGCATAATCGAGAAATTATATGGTGTTTATCACGAAGTTCGAGACAATTCCGGGCTTTAAAGTTGTTTTGGGAATTATTTGGTCAAAGTCCATTAAGTCCGTTAAGGAATTCAAGGCAATTAAGGCTTAACAGAGGCTAACGGAGGCTGAAATCACTAACGAAGGACTAATTTGCAAAGCCTGGGAAGGATTGGAAGGCGGCGCCAATTACTAAACCTTCAGGGACACTGGAGTAATAATCAGAAGTTCAGGGGAGCTGGCACAATTTCCAGAACTCCCTTGCGTATTGTCAAGCTCTCAGTGGTGCCACTTGTCTAAATCTACCGCATTCCCTCCACTCAGCTGGCCCGCGAACTCCTTCATGGATCGGGTCTCACCCACGTCTTCCTCCAGCCATTCCAGCCCATCAGCCCACCATTTAACCCACTCCCCTCTCACTACCTCACCCGTTTCCACCCTGGGCCAACCCGCGAAATCCCCTTGGTTCAGCCCGTGCCCTGTCGTGATCCAGCCATCTTTTCCTTCCCATTTTTGCCCTTCATTATTTCCTGATCTTACTAAAATGCCCCTAGCTGCCTCCTCCCCTTTGTTGCTTCTCCTTTAATAATCTGGCAGCCTTCATTTTAGAGAAACAAGTCCCCATTTCGGTACTTTGTTCCCAAATGGGGCACTAGCCCCCCATTTCACCAAAAATCACACCAAATCTCCAATGCTTGATCACCATTGAAGGTTTGGAGCTTCAAATCAAGGGCCAAGGCCGCATTTGCAAAAGATTTCGACCCCGGAACGCGATTTCTTCGGTTTAATTCTTCCTACCTCTATTTTCAATAGTTGTTATAATTTCTTGGGTTGATTTATTATGTAATTCTTGAATTGGTTTGTGCTTCAATTATTTATGGAAATGCAATTATTTTCTTTGTCCAAAGTAGTGTTTTAATGTTATTTATCTCTTTATTTAGTACACAATCATGTTGGTTATTATTTTGTGAAATTAATGCTTTTAATTATTTGGCCAATAATTAAATGATTTTGGAAATATTTAGGATCCGCGAGAGCTACCTTCATATTTTGGACCAATCAATTTAATAGTTGGTGTTTTGTAACACACACTGATAGCCAAAGTGTGACTAGATTTGACACGCGATCGAACCACCTTAGCCATTCGCGAGGTCGGGGAGGTTAGGGTTGACTATAAGATGCGAGAGCCCGTAGTTAACCAATTTTATTTGTCTCGGCTACCAACATGAATTGTAGAAAAATATAGAGAGTTTCTTTTTGCGAAGTATTACCCATGCGCTTGGTTATTATTGTGTGTTCTTAATGCTTTTAATGGCATAGCGAACCTTTAGATGATCACTAGAATGATAGGATACGAAGCGAAAACCCTTCTTATTATTCCGAAAATCATAATAGTAGTTTGCGTGGCGTGAGACCGAAAGGAGATCGTACGTAGATAGTCTTTGGATGCTTGTTTACATATGTAGTTATTTTCTCCCCTATGTTATGTGTTGCGATGATATGAGCCCGTAGCAAGGTTGAGAGATAACTAGATTTGCTATACGTAGCGAAAGCCCGTAGCGAATAAAATAGCGCGTCCGACTACCAAGACTTGAGTTAAAGAAAAGCAAAAAGATGATTAAATTAAACACCAGCTAGACTAGAAATAATGCGTTCCTAAATTTTTATCTTGATTTGTTGTTGCCAAACCACATCCGCGTTAGTTTAGATTTAATTGCTTTCTAGGTTGTTTATATTTTTTAGATTTTAATTTAATTTTATTTTCGCTCAAATATAATTAGTTAGCATAATTTCGCTACTTAGTTGGAGTGAGAATTACGCGCATTCCTCGTGAGATCAACTCGTACTTACGAACTTTATTACTTGATACGGCCAGGTAATCTTGCCTGAGATGAGTTTTTGCGCACATCAAGACCTACTGTAACTCCATTCTAGAACGATGTTAGCCCGATCAGCCAGCCGCCCAAAAAGCACCCAGGTTCGGTGGCTCACAAACCACCCAAATTCTCAATGGAGATGATTTGTGCTCGATGGTAGTAATATTTAGGCCAACACTTCTTCCCACATAATAGATGTGGGATTGGGGTATCACAAGTAGCTTTTTTTTTTCTTTCAAATAGAGGATCAGTAGTGGTTCCCCACTTACCCCCTTGGTGACTCGAACTCACGACCTATTAGGTATCACAAGTAACTTCAAACTACAAGTTTAAAAGATAATGGATGTGCTGGAGACATCATCTATCACTTCAATTTGTAACTTTAGTTCAAACTTTTATTTACTATACATTTACTTATTCATTTCATTGTGCTATGATTTAAGATTGTTTAGGCCATTTGTTTCATTCATTTAGTGAGAATATAAGTAAATATGTATAAGAGAGTGAGCGGGAGAGAAGGTAGGTTCACATGACAATGAAAGTGGAGGTTGAACATGACGTTTTGCTGTTGTGTAGTCTTCTTATTTGAGTGGAACCTTGTAATTGTGCAGTGTCAATAAAGAATATCTATTACCAAAATTACGCATTTACCTCATCAATTATCCGGTGTGTATTAGCTTAGCTGCCCTTAAAAGGCAGGTGCAACGACCTGACCCGGATTCCAACACGAAATCCCAAGGTCGTGCCACTGGAACTAACTTAATAAGAGGACAAGCACTTGATAAACAGTAGTGCTAGTCAAACAATCAAGCAAACTCACTCTAAACATGAACATAACACCGCACTAAAATACGGTATTTCAAAAATCAAATCAGCGGAAGCAATATAAGAAAGAAGTCCCAAGCTATGAAGCTCGAAACCAACAACAATGAGACCAAGAGAGACATTATCTCTCAAAGGAGGAAAAACAAAACTTCGCGTGCATAACATTGCGAGCGTTAATCAAACCATCGGCACTCCGGCGTTTCAACAAAGAACCAACGATATAACAATTACCCAATGGCTAAAGCATACAGGGGTCAACCAACAACTATAAGAAGTAGAACAAGGAAATTCCCCAAAGCTCTTTGCGTGGGAGACAAGCGAAATAAATACTAAAACCACAAACAAGGCACGACACAACACGTCGGCCCAAGAAATAACCAATACCAATACCCAAGTATTCTACCCGACTGTAAAGTCTAAATAACTTTACAAAATGTCGATCTCACAAGAATAGCAAAGTACATGAAATCAATTACAATGCTAAAAAGGAACAAGACTCCACAAGCTGCTACTCGAGAAAGTCGGCTGCTACAAACACAAACCACACGATCTAACCTCGATCTATTGACCAGCTGCACCCTGCTACAGTCTCGATCTACTCGAACTCAGTGCAACTATCAGTTACTGCAACTAAAAACAAGTACGAGATGAGTCATAATGACCCAGTACGCTACTACAATATATATGCAACATATAATTATGTAACATAAACATAACCAGGGTGTCATTTAATATATGACAGAAAAACCCGTGAAGAGGCGTCGTATCGTTTCGATACTCCACAAGATATCCACTCCTTCTTACTTACTAAACCGTCCAAATGAACCAGGGTGTAATTCCCTGTTCACACACAAATCAAATGAATTAGATGGTAGTTCCCACAAGACATCATATGCAAGTATACATATCATTATATATACGAATCAAGCTATTCACACTGTTTCCACGTGTAAGGGTGCATGTTTATATATATACACCTATACCAGTATGTATATCTCTAAATATACATATCAAATCTCCCATAAAATCATCATGCATAAGTGTGCATATCTATATATATACACATCAAGTCTTTCATATATATATCTCATATACAAGTATGCATATATCTATATATACATATCAAATCTCTCATATAACATCAGCCAATACAAACATGGTCAATAAGATCTCATGTTCAACTAACAATTTGTTGTCACATAAGTGCCCACAGGAGGCCACATAAGGGATAGAGAAGATACCAAATCACTGTCGTCGTATTGCTCCTGCAATCACAACTGTTAATCATATCGTGCCAATGATACCCGTGTTCAGGTATCAAAGTACCGAGCTCTCTTCTCGGGTCTGAGTTCTCTACTCAGGAAAATAGCCCTAGCCAATGTGCTCATTTGGTTACGACAAAGGGGCTACTTCCCCACTGTAGCTAGCAGTTGAGGTGTGTGTGAAACCCGAATCCGGTACGGCGATACATTACAATCACGAATCCCATAATTCGTGAAGGCAATGCATCGTCCCACCATCATCATGAAAACTCAAGTAATGCCAGCTGGACTTATATGCAATGCACAAGTAGATGTTTACTTGCTAATTCTCAAGTAGATACAATGACCTACTAAACTCATACGATTATGCACATTGTTACATAAATCACAAAACCACAATAGGAATTCATTTAAGTCTCTAAATCATAAGTGCCAAGTTTGTTCACTCTATTCAATTCAAGTCCCAAAAGCTAGTAATCTAGTCAACTGGAATATAATTGTCATAGGATCTCACCACGATCCTTGTAAGGTTCAATTGTTCCTTAACTCAACTCCGTTGAGTCTTTACTACAATTCCAACCAAATAGAGTTTGAACACTATATGTGTCCCAAGACTCTTTTCTATGTTCTTGTTTGAGGCATAGCAAGGTTCTCATTCCATTTAGGAATCTTAGTTCAAGTCCCAAGTCAATTATATAAGGGAAGCCTAAGTTGATTATTGTGAAATCAAGCTTAGTTCAATTTTGATTCATAATTCCACTTAATAGTAGAATCCAAGTTCACCACAATTCATTAACTGTAGAACAGATCAGGCACGAAGGCAAATACATTCAATATGCTCATAAGTCATATCATAGAAATACATAGAAGTATCAATTCTTGACAAGGTAGGAAATCATGCATTTAGTCATAATATAAAATATACACAGTATTCCACATTCACCTATGAAATTCAACAGAGTCACAACTTAACCATCAGTCCATTAAGTACTATCCAAGACTACTCCGTTAGTCTCGGATCATGAAGCCATTTGCTAAACTCTTCCTAGAGTAGTAACTCATTCAATAACACAAAAGTCGATGGAAGTCAAAGACTTAAGCAACACTAGAGCGGTAATAACCCGTAAGGTCAAACCATACCGGTGAGTCTTAGATAACAACATGGTCATCCTAGCGACTTATACAAGTAGACTCCATGTATAGAGTACTAAAGATAGCCCCAATCCAAATCATCTTATAGAATAGTCCTCAAATTCATTATTTCAACAAGTAGGTGTTTTTACTCATTAAAGAATCAAGTAGGAATTCGACAAGAGCGAATTCAACATGTCAAGTAGATATATCATTCTACAACATGCTCTTAATTGTGCATTTGCTTCACACAATCACATAAACCACATAAGAACTCGATTGAGTCTTATAATCACTCATATCAAACATGCCCTTCAATCCATCCCAAAGTCACGTAAGTTAATATATTAGTGTAGCGCACTACAAACGTCGTAGGGATTGAATGTGGAGTCGGTATTGTTCAATAACTCCCTAATCTCAACTCCAATGAGTTTTACTAAAATTCAACCAAGTTGAGCATTGATGCTATATGCATCACATTGCCCTTTCCTAAGTTCTCCTTTCATTTAGAACTCGATAACTAGGCCGTTCATGATCTTAAACTAGCCTTAAGCACAATCCCGAGTTTCAAACCCTAGTTTCGGTGATTTTGTTAAACCTTGAATTGAAGCATATTCCTTCACAAGAGTTATTCCTAAGCTCATTATAAACAACTTTCATGCTTTACAAAATGTCAAAATCACAACTTCATAGAGAATTCATAAAATCCTACACATGTTTCAAAGGTTGAATTGGAGGATTTCTCTTCACAAAATGTGTTCACAATCATTAATAGAACAACTATAATGAAGGGGTCATGCTATTTTATTGAACATGAAAATCTCAGGGATTTCCCAACGTACCTTAGTCCTAAGATTAATGGAGGAAAGGTTGATTAGAGCAAGGATTGTTGTAGAGAAGATCGAGAGCTTCGATTTGGCGGTCTCGGTTCGACGATCGGACCACCGGATCTCCGAGAAATGATCTCTCAAGTTGGTGTGACCTCCATGGACGAAATTTGGAGCTATGTCTCTGAATCTCTGGTTATGGATGAACAAAAATGGCTGGAAGGGATGAATTTTGTGTTTATATACTTCCCAAGAAGTCCCTAATCCAAGTGAAGTGATTAAGATGCTTTCTATTGGCTAAGGCATGAAGACCATTGATAGGCCATGATCCAAGGGTTCACAAGGGTCTTAGACAAGTCAACAAAGGTGTCTTTGAGTCACAAGGGACGTCCAAGGGCCAAGGGTTCAAGAGTCAATAGCCAAATCCACTCAAAACTCACAAAACCAGATTCTGGAAAACAGACAGTCAATCTTGTAAAATCGACCAAAAATATCTCACACCTCCAAATGAGGTGATTATTGATTTTTATGAAACGAGACTCTTTAAACTATAGTTTAGAATTTTAAATTACTCAAGTTGGACTTATATACATCAGAATATGGCTACTACAACTTCAAGTACAGAAGCTGATTTCCTGAAAACATAATTCTGGCACAGCCGTAAGTCAAGACCTAAATGAGGTACTTATACACCTTGGAAAAATACCATATTTTACAGAGAGTATACTAACATATGTAGGTAAAACATACTAAAGTTGTAGAAAATTATCTTTAGTAGATTGGTACCAGAATTTTCCCGAAGTTCGCCCAAAAACAGGACTGAATCTGTGAAGTGATATGTTGGTCATCTTATTTTCAAATGCAACAAATCTATGAACATTGATTGTGAAAGCATGAGAAATACTAGTACACTTGGTATAAAACTTAAATGAACTTCTCTCAAGTTGAAAGCACAAACAATACAAGCAACGAAGGCAAACACGAGAACCCCTAAGGCTCAAACGAAGCAACAATGCTTCTAAACTCTCAACCAAACATACAACAACTAAGATGAACATTGTAAATCTTATATGCAAGGTACTAAGAATCCAATGAGACTTATTTAGGTGCTATCATGTTAAGACGAACACTCAACGCATTAACAACAAAGCATGCAACACGAGAAAGTCAAATACACGAAGGTTCAGGGTCTTACAGCAGGTTTTTTTCCATCTCTGCCAGTCACTTCCCTTCCCTTACCCCCGCTCATTATTATATTCCCTATGTTTAGGGAACTATTGGAAAGATTAAATATCAAATTGTGATTAATCTGAGACTTATTTGAGCAAGGTTCTGGGGATGAGTTCGAAGTTCAGGGGATCCAACGCCAATTTCTAAAAGTTGGTTCTTCACAACTTTTCGTTAATTTCCGTTACGCACTAGTAGAAATCATTTAACGGTTCACAAAACTTTAACGGAGCATAAGTTTTGCATCTGAATGAATTACGGGGCCCACCGCATTTCAAATCGAAGCTCGCGATGATATCTACAAGACTCGATGGGTACACTTTGTGATGAGTTCGTGTTTAGCTAAAAAAACATTGTTTAAGCACTGTTACGAGCCCTGAAAGTCTTTCGGGTTTTTCGACTATTTTTGTTTATTTTTTTTCTTTTAGGGTTTGGCTGTTTAGGGCATATAAATACCATCTTGGATGATTATTTTGACTGTTTTTTATAATAAATCGAGGTTTGTTATTTTCTCGCCACAATGACCTCACAATCTAATTTAGTTTCTTTTAACCTAGTTTACAAAAGTTTTAAGTAAGTAAAACATAAAATTCTTAATTTGTATCTCTATCAGCACGCTAAATTTTGATAGGAAGATATTATAAAATTTTCCCCTAACGAAATATACAAGCCAAGGAAGCGAAGTCTAAAACACTAAATCATGAAATGATCTTGCTGCTCAATGGTCTAATCTAATATTTCCATTACTTTGGGAGCTCAATTGAAACCACTAGCTACACGTATTACAACTAACCAAAAACAAAATACCCCTATACATATAGAAGTTTAGAACCTCCAGCTTCATATGACCTGCTAAATATCCCTAGTTCTCATCAGAACAACTTCATAAAACAACTAACATTGGCTCCTTTTGAGGGTCCCATATGAACCATGTGGACAAAGCCATCATGTCTCTACTAAAGAAACTTAATACCAGGTACATTACTGCTATACGCATGGTCAATTGGGAAAGATAGGAATAACCTGGACCATCAAGCCAAACAACCAAATGATTTTGATTTGGCTTGGTTCGGTGCATCTGTCAGGTCACGATTTGATTGTTTTTCGTTTTAAAAGTAAATTGAATTATGAATTGGAGACTTCATTCACTATACAGATAGAGGTTCAAAGAAGAACTTTGAGTAAACATACTATTATATAAAAATGTGCAGGAGTTTAAACATGAGAGGGGATAAATATATAAAACTGATACAACCAGTAGGGAGGTCGATATAATTTACACTTTGATTTTGGCCATCTTGCCCCCCCCCCCAATCGTACGAGAATGCTAACAGATGCATTGGGGCCATAACAAATGTTGAGGACATATGGGATATTCCAAGTTTTCTTGGTATGAAGTCTCTATTTGATTTCATCCACAAGAAAGTTGAGAACCTTAACCCTTACAATCTTGTAGTAGTTATCCAGTTTTAGATAAATATTATAGAGTAAAATACTAGTATAGCTTTGATATCCACAAAAGAAAATTATATAATAAAGTCTAAATTTCTGAAGAAGTCTCTTGTAGTTGTCTTGAATTAAGCCATCCAATTAGGCCTCAAACTTCCTTTCATCACTAAAACTTTTAGAAGTTTTGTTGAAATTGGAATGAAAACCATGATTAATGATTAATTTTCATCTGCACAAGAACTATTTATAACAACATGACTACTTTATTCTTGAACCTTGGCAATATTTCTCCTCCTAGACATCAATATATAATGAATAACAATATGCAAGCTATTGAATTAATGGCATTCTTTTCTATCCCAAAACAATTTTCTTTTAAGATCTAAAATATAATAGCATAACAATGTATATACCAGTGAGTAGCAATACTATCAAGGAACACATAATCATGTCCTCCAAACCAATGATTCAACGATCGATTAAGCCCACTTGAAACTGGGAGACGAAGTAATTTCTATTTTGTTCATAGCATGTTGGATTTCATGAACAAGTAAAGGTCATAGGTTACCAATTATGCAGCTAGATATTTAAAATTATATACAAAAATAGGTATAAATGTGGGTTTGAGACTGAAGAGAAGAGACACGTAGCTGAACTGACGTCGCGAAGGGAGTTGAAGCAGAGGGATCGACGATGGCTGCAATGACGAAGACAAAATAGAGAGTTTGAAAGTCTAGGGATTTGAGAGAGAGGGGGGGGTGATCGATGTATTTTATACGTCGATTTTATATACTTCTATGACTTAAATTATGCTATTTCACGAGTCTTTTGAGTACTAATATATGTTTTCGGTGAGTTTTGTAAGTTTCAGGATTGTTCGTGAAAATACGTGAAACTCCAGGGTTTTAAGTGCAAATTACAAGAAAGGGCAATAGAGGAAAATTGAAGAAACAAGGAAACTGTCGAATCTGGACACCTTGCGGACGCAAGGTGCCTCAGACCTTGCGACCGCAAGGTAGGCAGTGTTGACCATAAAAGAAGCAATCAAAGAAATCAAAGCCCGGATGTACTGGAGACCTTGCGGACGCAAGGTATCCAGCACCTTGCGACCGCAAGGTAGGCAGAATGCGACCTATTCGGATTTTCACACAGTCATTCGATCCAATCACAACTCCCGAGTATATATAGAAGTCAGATGTCGAGCCAAAGCATAAGGAGGACGGCTGGAAGCTCTCTTATCATAGATTTTAGGTAGTTTTAGATTGTATAACATAGTTAGGTTTTGTAATTTCAAGTATTGAAGATCAAATCATGTATCCGATCATCTCCATGTGCTGTTCATTGTCTATGATGAACTAAATCATCCATAATCTAGGAGGTGGGAGGTAACTTGTATCGAATTTATGTTTTGATTCTTATATATATGTCTATTCAATGCTTGTTGATTGTGTTGTTTATCAACCCCTATATTATTTTGCTTTGAACAAATGAATGTAATCGCAAATAATAAAGGCTTAGAGGTGCGGATAACTGCATGACCAAGTGCATATGTCGTACACTGGCTCACCAACACAATAAATTGGACCTATCGATGCACGAGAGTGATAAGTTAGGACCAGGTTCTTACATGATCTAGGTGACAGATAGATCATAAATCTAGGTGACTAGACTAGACAGTTCTGTGCTTAGGATATAGAATGGATGAATTTTATGGGATGGAGGTGAACCAATTGTTCAACAGACTATATCTATTTTTAGTGAACGAACCCAAGACATTGAATGACATTATTATGAATTGAACATAAAGGAGATATAAGTGAAACCCAGAATCCTAGATTTCCACTCACCATAAGATCTTCATATCTGTTATTCTTGTCTAATTAGTTAAACATCTATAACTAGTAGTTTAGAGTAGAATTAAACAATAAAAACCCCCTTAGGTTAATAATTTGCTATCAATAATCGCACTGTTCGTGATCACTTGTCTCTGTGGGTTCGACCCTTGCTTCCAAGTCTATTCTATAATAGTCTTGTCCACTTGCAAGGAAAAAGATTAAATAAAACATCGATCAAGTTTTTGGCGCCATTCTTGGGGACAAGCTAGTTCACGTAGTTAGTTTGTTGGTAGCGTAGTTTTTAATTTAATTTAGTTTTTAGTTTAATTTTCAGTTCTCATAAAAAAAAATACAAAGATTTTATTTTATTTTATTTTAATAGTTATTTGCTTTTAAATTGCTTTAATTTATTTTTATGCAAGGTCGTAGATCTTTAAATCCTAAATTGGTAGACTTAGATCAAGATATAAATATTGTTAAAAGATATCAAGAATATTTTGAAAATCTAGCTTTTGAGCACGATAATCAAGACCAATTCGAATCAAGAGGATCCTCGGTTGATCCTACAATGGAAGAAAATAACAATATTCGTAATCATGAAAACCTAGTTGACCCAGTCAATAGGAATCAAAGACAAGAAGAGCCTGCAAGAAGAAATATGGAAGTAGTGGTAAATCAAAGAACTATTAATGACTTTAGTAGACCTTCATTAAATGTTGTGACATCATGTCTAGTCTTGCCGGATCTTTGTTAGGAATTTTGAGTTAAAAGGACATTATTTTAATGCCATACCATCTTTTCATGGGATGCCCCATGAAGATCTGTCGGTTTCTTAAGAGAATATGAATACATGATGAGTACTTTTCCTTTAGGAGGGTTGGCTGAAGATCAAATCAAAATGAAATATTTTCCCAGTGCATTAAAAGAATTGGCAAAGAGATGGTTTATGAACCTAACACCAAATAGTGTTTATACTTGGGCTCAATTATATGATTTGTTTATGAGCAAATTTTACAAACATGCATCTCTTACAGTATAGAAAACAAATCATGTCATTCCAAAATGAACCGGTGAAACATTCCATGAGTCATGGGATAGATTTAAAAATACGCTTATTATGTGTCCTCATCATAATTTGGCTCAACATGTGTTAGTGCTTCAATTTTATCATGGTCTTTCGCCAGGCTTACAAACTATGGTTGATAGTGCAGCTGGTGGTTCTATTAATAGAATGACACCAGAAGCACTAGAAGAATTATTTGAGATGCTAAGTATTAATTCCCAATAGAAAAGTGCTAGAGGTAAAAATAGGAGCCTATATCAATTGCAAGATAATTCAAATACACAAGCTCAATTTGAAAATTGGCAAATTCAAGAAGCATGTGCTTTATGTGGATTATATTCTCATGCTACTAATTTTTGTCCGTCCATCAAGTGCTATGTATTACGAGCAGGCTAATGCTATGAATATGTACCCTCAAAGGCCAAGGAATGATCCCTATTCAAATACATATAATCCTGGTTGGAGGAATCATCCTAACTTTTCTTGGGGAGGAAATAAGCCTTTGCAACCTCAACAATTCCAACCTCAACCACCACAACCTCCACAGTTGCCAAATCAAAATCAGTTGAGAATTGAAGAAGTTCCCAAGCAAGAAGTAGCTAGTAAAGGTCAAGCAGCTTTGATGAAGTACATGCTTGAAGAAATTGAAAATCTGAAGAAACATATTGAAAGTTCTGAAGCAAATAAAAGAGAAGAAGGGAAGTTCCCTAGTCAAACTGAGCAAGCTAAGTCAATCACCGTCTTGCGAAGCGGTAAGGTGATAGGTGAAGAGGTAAGTAATTCTGATCCTTCTTCTGATGTGCCTGCTACAGTAGAAAATTCTGAAAAAGTAATAGAAAAAGAAATCGAAAAAGATAGTGATAGTAATAAAGATGATTTAAGTAATCAAGAGGTAGAAAAAGAAAAAGAAGTAGAAGTAGAAGTAGAAGTAGAGCTTCCAAATAAGGAACAAGAAAAAGAAGAAGAAATTCAAAATCAAGATAATACAGTTGAAGTAGAAAAAGATTTAGATCAAGAAGAAGAGGAACCTTATGTGGCTCCACCACCCTATGTTCCTCCAATTCCGTTTCCAAGAAGACTTATGAAAAACCGAATGGACAAACAATTTTCGGAAATTTATAATATGTTATCCAAAGTAAATGTTAATTTACCTTTGCTTAATGTTATTAAAAATATTCCAGCATATGCAAAGTTTTTCAAAGATCTTCACTCTAAGAAACACAAGTTCGAAAACAGTGAAAATATTGTTGTTTTTGAAAATGTAAGCTCTGTTTTACAACCCGAATTACCACCTAAGTTGAAAGACCCTGGTAGCTTTAATATCCAAGTCTCCTTGGGAAGCTCTAAAAAGATGAAAGCAATGTTAGATTTAGGAGCAAGTATTAATTTAATGCCTTTTGCGGTCTATAAACAATTAGGTTTAGGAGAACTAAAACCCACTAATATGCAAATGCAATTAGCTGATCGTTCAGTTAAATATCCTTTGGGTATAGTGGAAGATATCCTAGTTCAGGTTGATAAATTGATCATTCCAGTTGACTTTGTGGTTCTAGAGATGGAAAGGAAGATATGCACCAATAATGAAGTCCCAATATTGTTAGGCAGACCATTTATGGCAACTGCCAACACAATGATTAATGTGAAAAATGGTAAACTCACAATGTCAGTCCTAGGTGAAACAGTTGAAATTTCTGTGTTCGATGCTATGAATAGACCTAGTGACATGAGTGCCTGCTTTTCAATAGATGAGATTGAAAAATTATCAAACGAAACTTTTGAAGAAGAGGAAGATTATGAGAGAGATAGATTTATTGTCTACGATGATAGCCCTATCCCTCCCATAAAAATTGACATTGAGGAAATTGAAAGAGAAGTTAGAAGTTAGTAAAAAGGTAGAAGAAAAAGAAATAAAAATAAAATCAGAAAATAATTCTGATAAGTTTGAGAAAGTAGTAGAAGAAAGTTATGAAATCAAAGATGATGAGTAGAGATTTTGAAATCTCTCTTCGAAGAAATTGAGATAGAAGATATTGAGAAAGAAGATATTAAGGAAGAAAAGCAAGAAGAGAATAATGAGGCTAAAATAAAAGAAACCATTAAAGTAGAAAATTCTGAATTTATGCCTTCCATTAATTCTCCCAAAGTCGAAGAATTAAAGCCATTACCATCCCATTTAAAATATGCATTTTAGGGAAGGTAACACTACTGTTATTATAGGAGCCGACTTAACAGAAAAACAAGAAGCAAGTTTGCTAAAAGTTTTATGGACACATAGAGAAGCTTTAGGATGGTCCTTAGCTGACCTAAAAGGAATTAGTCCCTCTATGTGCATGCATAAAATACATTTAGAAGAAGGTAGTAAACCTTCAAGAGAAAGACAAAGAAGACTTAACCCACACATGGAAGAAGCTGTTAGGAAAGAAGTTCTTAAGCTTTTAGATGCGGGTATAATTTACCCTATATCAGATAGTAAATGGGTTAGTCCTGTCCAAGTAGTTCCTAAAAAGTCAGGAATTACTGTTGTTAAAAATGAGAAAGATGAATTAGTTCCTACAAGGACCATAACTGGTTATAGAATGTGTATCGATTTGCGTAAATTAAATGCGGCAACAAGGAAAGATCACTTTCCCCTGCCATTTATTGACCAAATTCTTGAAAGATTAGCCGGTCATGAATATTATTGCTTTCTTGATGGTTTTTAAGGTATAATCGGATCCTGTTGCACTGAAGACCAAGAGAAAACAACTTTTACATGTCCCTTTGGTACTTTTGCTTTTAGGAGAATGCCTTTTGGGTTGTGTAATGCACCAGCTACTTTTCAAAGATGCATGATATCTATATTTTCAGATTTAGTTGAAAGATGCGTAGAAGTTTTCATGGACAATTTTTCAGTTTTTGGAAATTCTTTTGATCATTGTTTAGAAAACCTTACATCCGTCCTAAAAAGATGATGCGAAACTAATTTAACTCTAAGTTGGGAGAAAAGTCACTTCATGGTAAAACATGGAATTGTCTTAGGGCATGTTGTCTCAAATAAAGGCATTGAAGTTGACAAGGCTAAAATTGAAGTTATTTCACAACTACCCCCTCCCACTTCAGTTAAAGGAGTTCGAAGTTTTCTAGGCCATGCTGGTTTTTACCGAAGATTTATAAAAGATTTTTCCAAAATCTATAAACCTCTATGTAATTTGTTAGCAAAAGATACATAATTTATTTTTGATAAAGAATGTTTGGAAGCTTTTAATTTATTAAAAGAAAAGTTAACTACTGCCCAATTTTATCCGGCCCTGATTGGTCACTTCCTTTTGAAATCATGTGTGATGCATCAGATTTTGCGATTGGAGCCGTGTTAGGACAAAGGGTAGATAGAAAGCCTCATGTGATCCATTATGCTAGTAGAACTCTAAATGATGCTCAATTGAATTATACCACTACTGAAAAGGAATTTTTAGCAGTAGTATATGCTTTAGAAAAATTTAGATCATATCTGCTAGGATCAAAGGTGATAATCTTTTCTGATCATTCTGCATTGAAATATCTGTTAAGTAAGAAGGATGCTAAACCAAGATTAATTAGATGGATGTTATTGTTACAAGAATTTGACATAACTATCAAGGATAAAAAGGGAACCGAGAATGTTGTAGCCGACCACTTGTCTAGGTTAGAATTTTCACCCTTGCTTGAACGTCAATTTCTTGATGATCATGTCCCCATAAATGACAATTTTCCTGATGAACAACTCCTAGCCATTAAAGATTCTGACCCTTGGTATGCTGATTTTGTCAACTACTATGTGTCTGACATCATTAATCCGGATTTTGATCATTACGAAAAGAAGAAATTTTTGGCGGAAACAAAAAATTATTTTTGGGAAGCTCCTCATTTATACAAGATTTGTTCTGATTCTTTAATAAGAAGATGTATTCCAGAAAAAGACCAACAAGGTATCATGGAATTCTGCCATGGATATTCTTGTGGAGGTCATTTTAGTGGTAATAAAACTGCTCGAAAATTTTTGCAATCAGGTCTGTATTGGCCTAATGTTTTTAAAGATTGTGAACTGTTTTACAGAACATGCGACAAATGTCAAAGATTTCTTGTAAAGTATACAACACGCCTTCACGAGCTTCGTTGTAGTAACGCGGTGTTACTGTTATTATAATAATGTTTCATATTATGTTATTATCGTTTGTAGTAGCGTATTGAGTCTTTATGACTCACTTCGTTCCTTGTTTCTAGTTTGCAGGTATGAAAGTATACCGAACTGCTTTTAAGACACCCATAGGAATGAGTCCATATAGAATGGTATATGGCAAAGCTTGCCATTTACCAGTTGAGATTGAGCATAAAGCCTATTGGGTTGTTAAAAAATTGAATTTAGACTTAACATTAGCCGGAGAAGAAAGATTGTTTTCAGTTAAATGAGTTAGAAGAACATAGACTAAATTCGTATGAGAATGCGAAGACGTATAAAGAAAAGACCAAAAAGTATCATGACATGGGATTATCCAACAAAATGCTTCATCCAGGTATGAAAGTATACAAGTATCATGACATGGGTTATACTTGTGCTATTATGTGCATGTTGTATATGAAACTCTTGCTACTAATGAGATAACTTTTTATATGCAAATTTTCTGAGTACCATTTGAGATTTTGTAACTTGATATTATTTTGTTACACATGAATGTTATTTTGTGTCTTGGAATGACTTGTTTACCTTTGATAAAGAGGCATTATACCTCGATATCTACGTTTCATCGATAGTGAGTTGAGAGTTGGGCATGACTCGACGTTGTAATGGATTCGAGTTGATGATTGAGAATTGCCCTCGAGATAGGAAGCTCACCCAGGTGATCGCCTCGATTGTGTTATAGACCAAAGTGTTGACCTTAAGATCGGTTATAGAATTGTGAATTCGAGGACGATTTCTTTTAAGGTGGTGAGGATGTGAGAACCCAAAATCTTACTTGTATAACATGCTTACTAGGTCTACTTGTCCTGCTAGAGACATGCCTAACATGTATAATTTGGTTCCGCTCCTTTGGTTGAGCCATACTTGTCTTGTTAGATTTCTATGCCTTGAATGCTCTTGTTTTGGTTGCTATGAGTCATGCCTTTGTTTTATGGAGTTTCCTGAGTCGATATGAGTCTTAGTATTATTATTATTTGTTTCTTGGTACTTGTCGTGTTCATTGGTTGCTTATTAAAGATATAGGAATCACTAAAGCCTTACTTGATCTTTCGGAAGCTTAGGATTGCATGTATGCCTTCCTATGCCATGTTTCGTGTCTGTGAGACTTGTGAGATGTTAGTTTGAGCCTTAGACCATGCATACTAGTCCATAACATGCTTAAGAGTGCTTACGTATGCTTGTAGTATCTTTGTTTAGTTCGTATTTGAACGGTTGATAACCATTAGTTGTTCATGTTGTTCCCGACGTTCGTTTCCCTTCATTTGGTCGTGTCTCGGGAGAAGTTTGATTGTATTTTGAGTGTTGATTTGTTCCCTTTTAATTGCTTGAGTTGTTTGGGGGTCATTCTAGGCCAAATTTGAGGGCTTTTTAATTTGGAGACCTTGCGGACGCAAGGTGGTTTGGGTTTGCCTCGCATCGAGGGCAGAAACTTGGGAGGTACATTCTGGTGACCTTACGGGGGCAAGGTAGAGGAACCTTGCGGCCGTAAGCCCCCTTTTGATAGCAACGAGCAGTTTTTGCTATTTTGTGATTTTGAGTGTGAAAAACCTACGCTACCCTCATTTTAGCCCCTTTCCTTTGCCTTGTCCACAAATAGGAAGGGTACGATTGTCCTCCCTAACCCTTTATGATCTAATTCCATCTTCTTCCTTCCCCATTTTCATCATCCACCGTGAGTTTTAGAGAGAGAGGGAGAAGGAGCTTCCACGGGAGATTCGTCGATTCCTGGAGTTCCGGCCATCGGTTTGTCGAGCCACGACCGCCATCGCAAAGCCCTCACTGAGTAGATCTTTTCCCCTTGGTTTGTTTTCCTCTTTCTAGTTGTTTGTGGCTCGATTAAGGTATGTTACCTAAGCCCTAGTTTCTCTCTCTACATGCATTTTGATGTTAGGTTGTTAGAGAGTTGTTCCTCGTGATTTATCGTTGTTATACATGTCAAAATGATATGTTTTCATGGATATCAATATATGTTAGTTAGGGTTTGAACCCAAATGATTTTTATTGGGTATATTGAAGTTGTTATGGTTTAAGATTGATTGTTGTTGGGTTAAGAAACCCGGATAAATTGAGAATCCTGAATTTATGCCTTGACCTAGAATTTGGGACTTTGTAATTAGACCCAAATGGAGTCAATTAGTTATAAAAGTTGTTATTTGAGCCCTATGATAAATTCCTATTACTTTTGAAGTTCGTCGGGTCGTAATTTCGAGAACTCGAGAATTAATTGGGTAAGACCAACTTGGTGTTTTGGGTATTGGTGTAGGGCTTAAGACTCTAATCGAAGTCCTTGGATAACGTTAAGTGTGAATTTATCGCTAGTCATTGGATTGATGATGCTCGGGTCACAAAATGTGTGATTCGAATAAAGGACGCTTGAAATGGTTAACTTATGAACTAAGATTATTGATATTTTGTGGACTTCAAATGAAGTCCTATGTCTTGTAAGAGTGCAATCTAGATTGTAATGGACTTCAAATGGAAATTGGAGTTTAATATGATAGGAACCCCGACTCACGAGAGTCACCTTGTGAGCATGAACCCACCTTAACTAGCTAGAAGTCTTGCTTGAGAATCTTGTGAACATCTGTAGGAATCCAAGATGGTGAATTAGAGAATCCGCCTACGAGATGATTTGGAATTGGGATGTTTTATACCTTAGCACTCTATATTTAGAGTTTACTAAAATGTCGCGAAGAGAACTAAGTTATTTTCTAAGACACATTTATATTGCCTTGGTCTTGCGAATTAATATCGCCCAGACACCTTAAAGAGTCTTGACTATACTCTATGAGTCTATCATGTGAGTGTATTTCATGGCTCTTATCGTTTAGAGAACTTCAATGGAGCCACGTAGTGTTTCAACATGGTTTATCTTAGACCCTCAAGGACTTGAAGGTGGAAAGAATAGCTTGTGATGTTGTTGCTTGGTAAACCTAAACAATCTAGGTAGCTTCGAGGATTATGTGAATTGTGAGTATTAAGTTATAAACTTAACTTGTCTCGTGCTAGAAATAACCTTCCATGTCTATTTCAATATTATAATGTATAAGATGTAATTATATCAAGTCTTGATAATATGAATTCCGTGCTAATGATTGAATTCTTCTTACTTGTTTTATAAATATGATTTAATAAGCATATTTCATATCTTGGCTCAAAGCATGATTTACTCTTGAATATCCTATTGAAAGTTGATTATTGAACATGTATTGAACTTGGATTCCACTATTAGGTGGAATGGTGAACTTGTTGAACTAAGGTTCTCAATGAAATAAGGACCTAGATATATGTGAACTATGAACATAGAGAAATGATAGAAATGCATATAACATTTGTATCCTATTTGAGATAAATTGTAGCGATGACTCAACGAAGTCAATTTTAAGGAACGATTAGACCTTACTAGGATCGTGGAGAGATCCTTTGACACTTAGAAATCTATTTAACGAGATTACTAGCTTTTGAAACATGAATAGAATTGAGTAGACAACTTGATACTTATAGTTTTGAGACTCAATCGAGCTCCTATTGTAATCTATATGATTAATCGTGAACATGTCATGAATAACATGCCTGCTTGTCTTCAACGAGTTCGCTCTTATCGAGCTCGCTTCCTACTGGATTTTATATGAGTAAACATCTACTTGCCATGGACGAGTTCGCTCTTGTCGAGCTTATCCTCTACTTGATTTTAATGCCAAGTAAACATCTACTTGTCATTCCATTAGTCCAGATGGCATACTTGTCTTGTCTCGATGGCAAACGACGCATCGCCATCACGAATCTCACGATTCATAGTAGTGATGGGTCGCCGCACCATAATCATGCACAGACCCTTAACTATTTGATCACAGTGGAGAAGAGTACCTTGTCGTAACCATTAGGACGCTTGGAATAATGCTATCGTGTTCTTGGTCGATGTATCAATCACGTTCATCTGACAACCCACATTCGTGATAACCGTTTTCATTTCAGGATCAACGTTGTGGCAGCGGCTCTATAACATATCCTCATGTTATGTGATTTATTTCAAGCACTTATGTGACAACAAATTGTTAATTGAGAGATGGGATCGAAAGTGACCATGTTTATCTTGATTGCGCATTATTGAATTTCATGGTGTGTATATCTATAGGTATACATGCTTATACTTGATAATTCTATGAAAGACTTGATATGCATATATGTGAATATACATGCTTATACTTGCTATTTTCATGAATGACTTGATGTGTATATAAAGTTATACATACTTACATGTAATGTTTTCATCAGAATTACATTCTAATTCATTTGGTTTGTGTGTAATAGGGAATTTTACCCTAGTTCATTTGGACAGTTTAGTAAGTGAGAATGAGAGATTTCTTGTAAAGTATACAACACGTCTTCACAAGCTTCGTCATAGTAACGCGATGTTACTGTTATTATAATAATGTTTCATATTACGTTATTATCGTTTGTAGTAGCTAGCGTACTGAGTCTTTATGGCTCACTTCGTGCCTTGTTTCTAGTTTGCAATTCCGTTAGGCGTGTTGAGGTCGTGTGGATCCTATCTGTAGCTATATGCCTTGGATCGATAGCTGAGTTGAGATTGTGTGTTCGTGATTGTCGCATTTCCTTTTTTTCCGAGTTGTAGCTCGCGGAGTCCCCTCTAGCATCGTGTTGTTTCTCTTATTTTGTCTTTCTTTTCCGCTAAGGACATTTTGAGTAAAGTTATATAGATTTACAATTGGGTAGCAGTACTAGTCTTGTTATACTTTCCTGTCACAGATTTTGTAGTCAGGTGTGTATACATCACTTCTTAGTATTTTATCATTTGTCTATCGGGCAAACAGTAGCTTTGGGGTATTCAGTATTTCTCTTGTTATCGTTGTTGTTAACCCCGGTATGTTAGTCGTTGGGTAATTGTTATATAAGGTTGGGTTCTTGTTGAAACGCCGGCCTGGAGTGCCGATAGTTTGTTCTGCGTCTGCAATGTTATGGCACACGAATTTTGTGTTTAGCCTCGTGAGACAATGTCTCTCTTGGTTCTATTTGCTTCGATTTTGAGCTCTCTAACTCGGGGATTCACTATGTTAACGCTTCCGCATCTTCGATTTTTGTTGATTCGTATTGTTATATGATTGTACATTCATGTTTAGAACTTTATAGCTCTATTGTTTGACTTGCACTATTATTTACTTTGTGCTTGTCCTCTTCTTGTCTTCGTTAGTGGCACGACCTCGGGATTTTGTGCTGGGATCCGGGTCGGGTCATCATAGGGGCAAGACGCTAGAGGCTCGCTTGCACAAGGCAAGGGAGGCAGAAGGCTGCTGCCTTAGGCTCACTTCACAAGGAAGGGAGGAGGGTAAGAAAGAGATAGAGAGAGATAGAGACAGAGAAAGACAGAGAAAGAGCTGGGGAGGCTCTAGGGTGAAGAATGAAGGCAGGAGAGGCCTTCTTTTATAGGAGAAAAACATGCCGGGTAACTGGTTACGCAAGGCTATGGAAACAGGTACCTTGTGCATTGTTTTTGATTCATGGAGTGTAAACAAGGCAGCAACAGGAGAAGTTCTAAAAACACAAGGGGACGCGACACATGCAAGGTTGGGCATCGCGCCCCGACTTGTAATCCTTCATGGATTTTACAATTTTCCAATTTACTCCCCTTGTCAATCCATTTTATCAATTGATCATTCTTCCCCCCCCCCCCGAAAGGCTAATAGAAAATAACGTCTGTTAGTCATTTTCATATAACAAGTATATTTTGGACATTTTAGGAAATGGGGGGGGGTACGAAATTGGGGTGTCTACAGGTGGTCGTAGCAAAGTATCTAAGATCTATGACTGTTAAATATGACTACGTGTTATGCTCCATTGAAGAGTCAAATGATCTTGACATGTTGTGTATTGATGAACTAGAAAGTAGCTTGCTGGTACACAAGCAAAGGATGGGGAGACACATAGTGGATGAGCGTGCTGTAATGGTTGCTTACAATGTCCAACAAGGCGGGCGAGGTGGGCACAACATTTTCAAAGGAAGAGGAAGGACTAGGTAAGCTTGAGGTGGGATAGTCTATCCTCGAATGTTACAATGCATCCATAAAACATACATCCTCTATAGGTAAGCCTGTACAAAAGCTAGCGGGTAGAGCATCCCAAGAACCTTTTCTTGAAGCCTTGTCCAACACATCCATACTCGCCTCCGTTTGTAAATTTTCAGAAACATACTTGGAATTCGAAAAGGTCGTAGTAACCAATACGTTGGATCCCTGAACTGGTTGTTGTTGAGATCGCAAACCAGTACCTTGCTCACTCCGTGTTTCAACCATAGCCTTTTTTTAGGGTGATACGATCTTGACAATCCTTGAAAGTGTTTCAAGAGTTTGGGGATTCATCTGTCAAGTTTGGAAGCTTGGAGTCAAGTTTGTAATCATAGAAAACTGTTTGAATACTTCAGGGGTTAAAGTGACAAGTCAACAAAGGTGAAGCAATTTTGGACGCAACCTTTTGTGAAGGATACGCTTGCATGATCAGTCGCGAGATGTGACTGCATTCTCAATATAAAATCTGGAGTGTTTTCTTAATCGTTTTATTGTGGGGTTTTTGTAATACCCTAGATTATTGCATGCTTGTCTTATGCTTGAGTTCATACATTCATATTCATCATAAGTATGTTTACATAACTCATTCGTATGTTTGAATTCAATAGCATGTTCGTTGACGTTGATTTCTATGCTCGTATGCATCCTTTGCGTCATGAGTTGTATTGGAACTTTGATTGTGTTTACATGTTAAAAACATGTGTATAAGTGTTAGAGGTCATTAATAACATCCTTAACATGATTTAGACGTTGTTTGAATGCTCGTTGCATCGTCGATTCGATCGTTGCTCACTTCTAGTTGTTGTTGTTCTTCGTTTGGCTCGTTTGAGCGTTGTTCGGGAGTGTCCTGTTGAGTTCTAAATCATTTTTGAGTGAGGATTGAGCCTAGGGAACTTTGGTCTTGAGTTTGGGGTTGTTTTGGATTGATTTAAGACCTTTTGAGCTTTGGAGACCTTGCTGTCGCAAGGGGGTTTGGACCTTGCCCCCGCAAGATAAACAGAATTTGGTGAGTATAGTTTCTGCCTAGCATGCGGTTGCATGCTAGGCTACACCATGCGATCGCATGGTCCATTTTCCTGATACGATTTGCTTTGCTACCTTGACCAATTTGGCTATCCTAACCCCACCCAAACCCATCTTAAACCACTCCTAAATTGTCCTAACTATCAACCAATGTATCCTAAGCATCTATTGGGAGTTTTGAGTGGATTGAAAAACACTTGGCAAGGGAAGACCCCTACATGCATTGGTCACACCTTCCCACCCCACTTTTCAGCCTTGGGGAGACCAAATACAATCACTAAGCCTATTTTCTTCAGCCATTCTCTCCAAAAATAGGCTGAACACTTCTTGGGGGTTTGAGAGAGTTTCTTGAGAGTTCTTGAGTGTTCATCAATGGAGGCCAAAGCTTGAAGACTCCATTTCCAAATCCAAACCATAGAACTGAAGAGGAGGTCAAGAAGAAAACATTCCACCCATTGCATGTTCATTTTGTTTGCTTGTAGGGCTGATTGTAGGTAAGTTACATCATCTCTTTCTATTTATTTTAGCCTCATTGACTCTAGGGAAAACAATCTTTCTATTTGAGGTCAATGAGAGCACTTAGGGCTTTGTAGAGATGCCATGTTTTGCTATATGCTAAATGATGAATTTTGGTTGGATGAACATGTTATAAATCATGATTTTGATGTTATTCATGTGTAGAGATGTATGATAAGTTACCTTATCTTTCATGTTTAAGTATTGGGAGCATATTTGATGAAATGGCTAAAATGTATATATATGCCTAATTTGTGACTTTGATTATTTGTTGCCTAATTAAATGTTTGATTGGGGTTTTATGGGTTTGATGACCTTAAGGACATAGACATTAATGTTAGTATGGACATAGGAGGGTATTGGGGCCATTGGCTTCTAAACGCTAATTTTTGAAAGTTTATAAATGACTCAACGGAGTTAACCATTGGGTTAGTATGACCTTAAGGAATGATATGCCTAAGTCCTACGGAAATTGGGGTAGTATTGATGGAGGTTAAGCCTCCAAACATTTTGAAGTGTATAAAGAACACTTGATGATTAGAGTCTTAATATTATCTCAAATGTGATTAATTGCTAGTTATGATTTAAATGCATGACTAGATGATTGCAGAGTACATGCCTACTTAATTGAGCATATGAGTATGTATTACTTGTGCTTGAGTTTGAGTGCAGCTGGAATCAGTTTGTTGAGTCATTGGTGGGACGATGTATCGTCTTCACGGATTGTGGGATTCGTGATCTTGATGGATCGCCGCGCCGGGTTGCACACATCCCTCCATCGATGGCCACGGTGGGGAAGTTGTTGATCTTAGTTGTAGTATGAAAACATGAATTTGATAACTATGGAACTGGAGCTGGGAATGTCTCGGGGACGTCGATACCACGATTTGGGTATCGAGGACACATATGAATTGCACGTGTTTTTGCAGGAGCGACACGGCGGAAAAATGGTAACGGTATCATATCCCTTTTATATGAATTGACTCACGAGTGCTTATATGTGAATAACGTGCTACGTGAATATGATATGATATGATGGTTGAATGATTTAGTGAAATGTTATACTTGTTGATAATATGTTATTCAAGATTATTAAGTATGAATACCTTGACATGATTATTTATGTAATGTTATATTATGTCAATAGCATGGATTATTATTGTTGAGCATGATGCCATGACAGGAAGTTATGTTAGTAACTTACTAAGTCTTTATGACTTACTCCTATTTGTTTGATTGTTTTCCCTAGTTCCGAGTCGTGCTAGCGGATCGAAGTGATTATCGAGTTGCATTGGTGAAGCTTTTGACAAGGTTGCTACCTTATAGTTTAGTATCTTTTCTTTTGGCAAAGACGATGGGAACATAAAGTTATGTAAACTTTATGAAGGGTAGCAAGACTTATGTGTTTGATATTTGTACTCATGTTAATTAGTACTTAATCTTTTGGGAGCCGACTTGTGTTAGTCGTGCCTTATGTATTTATGATGATCATGCTTCAGTTATGTTAACCATGTATTGTGTGACGACCCGACCCGGACCCCGAGATGGAATCACAAGTCAAGTCGTCCAAATAGGACAACAATACATGCAAAGACTCAGTTTTAGAAAACGACGTGACGCAACATTTTAGTTGAAGCACGACTCGGCACCAAAAGGCCGGAACAATTTAAAACTTATTACACCTGATATAACAATTAAGACAATTATACCAAATCATCAGCGACTTTACTACCGGAACCCATCACTACACAATTTATGCAGATATACCTCGACGGCTACAATACGCCGGAGAACAATATAATATAATAAGAGCTAAAGTAATGCCTAGCGGAAGTTTTAAAACACGTGAACCATACTACATCTATACAAGGCTCGGCGTACATGCGCCGGTGCTCAAAATAGAATACAACAAGTATAGACACAAATACAAACAAAACCAATTTCCCAAGCAAAGTCTAAATGACTTGCTGATCCCAACGTCCTTACAAAAGAGAACCAAAATAAGGC
Organism: Codonopsis lanceolata; assembly: GCA_013146195.2. Lineage (NCBI taxonomy): Eukaryota > Viridiplantae > Streptophyta > Magnoliopsida > Asterales > Campanulaceae > Codonopsis > Codonopsis lanceolata. Next base: position 47,470,685 of record CM028382.1, on the reverse strand, counting down.
CATCTAAAACCACAACCTCGTCGCGTGCGATCACCGACAAGCGCAAACCCTGCAACACCTCAACGAGCGGTACCTGAACGGCTCGGATCTAAAGCAGTAAAAGGGAGGGGGTAAGTCATAAAGACTTTGTGAGTTAACAATTATGCATGTCATGGCATCATGAAGCATACATATCAAGATATCATTTTTAATATCAAGTCAATCAAAGCGTTCATTTAATAAACACTTAAATCACATATCCATGGTAGCACATTGTTTCACATAAGTGCTATAAAGGTAAACCACATAATAGGAGGATATGATATGGAACTGGTGCCGCTACGTAGCTCCTGCAATACAAAGCGTTAACATTCGTGCCAATGATACCCGTGATTAGTGTATCAAAGTACCGAGTTCTCTACTCGGGTACCAAGCTCTCTCCTTGGTAATTAGACTTTCCAATGTGCTCTCTTGGTTACAACAAAGGTGCTACTTCCCCACTGTGGCCAACAGTGGAGGCGTGAGTGATAAAAACCCGGTATAACAACCCATCACTATCACGAGTCCCACAACTCGTGACGGCGATGCATTGTCACACCAACGACTCAATCAAATATGCCAGCTGGACTCATGCAATGCCAAGTAGATGTTTACTCGTCATAAAATCTCAAATAAAGAACAAGTTCGACAAGAGCGAACTTATTCAACAAGTAGTTGTTTACTCATTTAAGGAATCACACAAGAATTCGACAAGAGCGAATTCAACATGTCAAATAGATACATTATTCTACAACATGCTCTCAATCATGCATTTACTTCACACGATCACATAAACCGCCTAAGAACTCAATTGAGTCTTACAAGCACACATACATCAAGGCATACTCATCAATCCATCTCAAAGTATCGTAAGCTAATTCATTAGTCTAACGAACTACATTCATCGTAGGGATTGATTTTGGAGTCGGTATTGTTCATAACTCCCTAATTTCAACTCCGGTGAGTTTTACTAAAATTCAACCAAGAAGAGCATTGATGCTATATAAATCACATTGCCCTTTTATAAGTTCTCCGTTCAATTAGAACTTGATAACTAAGCCGTTCATGTTCTTAAACTAGCCGTAAACCCAATCTCGAGTTTCAAACCCTAATTTCGGTAATTTTGCTAAACATTGAATTGAACCGAATTCTTTCACAAGAGTTATTCCCAAGCTTAATACAAACAACATTCATGCTTTAATAAATGTCAAAATCATAACTTCCTAGAGATTTCATAAAATCATACACATATTATATATGTTGAAATGGAAGTTTTGTCTTCACAATTAGTGTTCCTAATCATCACTAGAACAACTATAATGAAGGGGTCATGCTATTTTATTGAACATGAAAATTCTGGGAATTGTCACTCACCTTAGTCCTATGATTAATGGATGAAAGGTTGAATAAAAGGAGGATTGTAGAAGAGAAGATCAAGCTCTTCGATTTGGCGGTCTCGGCTCGTCAATCGGACCACCGGATCTCCTGAAATGGTCTCAAGTTGAGCTTCTTCCCAAGGACGAAAATGGAGCTATGTTCAGCCAACAATGGAGTTTTGTGATCAACAATGGCTGAACAAAGGCTTATATACCTCAAACTAAACCTCAATCCAAGTGAAGGGGGTGAAATGGCTTGCTAGCCATTGATAGATCTCATCCAAGGGTTTAGGAGGCTTGGACTAAGTCAACAAAGAGGGCTTGAGTCTCTAAGGGCGGCCAAGGGCAAGGGCTAGTTGGTCTTCAACCAAAACTTAAACAAAAATCCCGCAAATGAAGTACTGATGACCTTGCGGTCGCAAGGTCATCTCCACCTTGCCTCCGCAAGGTCTCTAGAACATTGCTTCCCCAAGTTGCTGCCTCCTATGCGGGGGCAAGACCAAACCACCTTGCGATAGCAAGGTCTCCAGGTTGAAAAGCCTTCAAATTTGGCCTAGAATCAACCCCAAACAACCCAAGAAATTCAAGGGGGTAAACCAACACTCAAACACAATCGGAACAGGCCCGAACATCACCCGAAACACATCCGAAACAAGTTAGAACATGGCTGGAACCACTCCACAAACGGCCAACGAATCAAACACGAGTCAATCCCAACTTAATCTAGGATAGAATGAACATGTATTAGGCTTGTTTAATCATGGTTATAGCTTGTATTCAAGGCCTAGAACTCAACCGAACTTCTCTCGAGACGAAATGAAGGCAATACAAGCAATGATGTAAAACCGCAAAACACAAACGAAGCTACGAAGCTTCTAAACTCCCAACTAAGAACACAACAACTAAGATGAACATAATTAACCTTAGATGTAAAGTACTAAGACTCTCATGAGACTTATTAAGGTGATAACACGTTAATACGAACACCCGAAACAACAACAACAACAACAAGGCATGCAACGCATGGAAGACCATTACTCTATTATGATCTCAACCAACTCAATGCCAACAAGACATGAATGAAATGAAGTCTCAAATATGTCAAGACATATTATGAACATGTTATAATGATGACAAACATGCAATGGGTTCGGGGTCTCACATCCTCCCCCACTTAAAGGAATTTAGTCCCTAAATTCATACCAGAAATCTCGAACAAGAAAGGGTATTTCTCCCTCATCTCAAGCTCGGTCTCCCATGTGGCTTCCTCAATATCATGATTCTTCCACAAGACCTTCACTAGAGGAATACGCTTGGTCCTCAAAACTTGCTCCTTGGTATCAAGAATCCTCACCGGTTTTTCAACGTAGGAAAGATCGGGCTCAAAGGTAATCTCCTCATAAGTAAGGACGTGTGACTCGTCCTTCAAGTACTTACGAAGCATCGAAACATGAAACACATCATGGACACCCGATATAGACGGTGGTAACGCAAGTCTATAAGCCAAAGAACCAATCCGCTCTAAGATCTCGAACGGACCAATAAACCTAGGAGAAAGTTTCCCTTTCTTCCCAAACCGCTTAGTATCGCGCGGGCGATACCTTCAAGAACACAAAGTCACCAACCGAAACTCAAGATCACGTCTCCAGGTTGTCTGCGTAGCTTTTGTCTACTACGTAAGCAATTGTCTCTAATCGCCTTCACACTCTCGGGTAATACCATCTCCGAACCCCATAACTTAGCCTCACCAACCTCATCCCAGCAAATCGGTGATCGACACTTACGCCCATACAAAGCCTCGTATGGCGCCATCTCAATGCTCGATCGATAGGCTGTTATTATACGCAAACTTCGACCAATGGTAGATGAGAATCCCAACTACCCTTGAAATCCATAGCACATGCACGTAACATATCCTCCAAAATGTATCAATCGCTCATTGACCATCGGCGTGGATGAAATGCGATCTTGAAATTGACCGTACCCAAGCCTTCTGCAAAGAATGCCGAACCTAGAAGTAAATGGGGTCTCTATCGACACAATGCTAACCGGTACACCATGTAATCTCACAATCTCTGAATGTACAACGGCCAAGCCGACTCAAAGCGTAGGAAATCGCAATAGGGATAAAATGAGAAGACTTAGTCAACCTATCAACGATAACCCAAAGCGCATCAAAGCCTCTACGAGTGCGTGGCAACCCACGTAACAAAATCCATGGTGATATGCTCCCACTTCCACTCAGGAATCTCAAGTGGTGAAGCAAACCGGAGGTCTCACGGTGCTCGGCTTTAACTCTGGCACGTCAAACATCTCGAAACATACTCAGCTATCTCCCTCTTCATACCATTCCACCAAAACTGCCTCTTCAAGTCACGGTACATCTTAGTACTACCCGGATGTATCGTATACTTGGCCTTGTGAGCCTCATCAAGAACCATACGTTTCACTTCATCGGAAGAAGGAAGCATAAATCCTACTCTGAAATGTCAAGATCCCATCGCTTTGTTTATCGCGAACTCGGGTGTATTATTCTCACCCAATCCATCGATAATCTTCATCAAATCGGATCGGTGCGAGCTTCCTTGATCAATCCAAACAACACTGGTGTAGCACGAACACTAGCAAAGAGAACACTATGCTCACTCACAACAGGACTCCACTCACGGACATCCTCGAGCATCTTCCATTCCCTCATCATCAAACAAGACATGTAGGATCTCCTACTCAACGCATCCGCTACAACATTCGCTTTCCCCGGATGGTACAAGATAGTACAATCGTGATCCTTAAGCTTCTCCATCCAACGCCTCTGTCTCATATTTAACTCCTTCTGTGAGAAAAGGTATTTCAGACTCTTATGATCTGTATACACCTCAAACTTAGCCCCATAAAGATAGTGTTTCCACTTATGAAGCGCAAAGATAATAGCTGCCAACTCAAGATCATGAGTCGGATAATTCTGCTCATACGGTGACAACTTCCTAGAAGCATACGCAATAACCTTCCCGTTTTGCATAAGCACACTACCCAAGCCTTCCAAAGAAGCGTCACAATAAACCACGAAGTTCTCACAACCACTCGGCAAAGCTAAAACAGGAGCGGTAGTCAACCTCCTCTTCAACTCCTGAAAGCTAGTCTCACACTTGTCACTCCAAACAAAAGCAGACTTCTTCTGAGTAAGATTGGTCATAGGAGTGGCAATCTTAGAAAATCCCTCAATGAACCTACGGTAATAACCCGCCAAGCCCAAGAAACTACGGACTTCGGTCACCGTACTAGGAGTCTTCCACTTGGTAGCGCCTCAACTTTCGATGGATCCGGCGATACCATCACTAGACACAACATGCCCAAGAAAAGCAACTTGTTCTAGCCAAAAAGCACACTTGCAAATTTAGCAAAAAGCTGTTTCTTACGCAACACCAGTAAGAACCTCTCTCAAATGATGCTCATGCTCCTCTCGTGACTTCGAGTACACAAGGATATCATCAATGAACACCACTACAAAGCAATCAAGGTACTCATGAAACACCCTATTCATCAAGTCCATGAAAACGGCAGGCGCGTTTGTCAAACCAAACGGCATCACAACAAACTCGTAATGGCCATAACGCGTACGAAAGGCGTCTTCGGGACATCCTCACGCGAACCCTCAAGCGGTGGTAACCACTCCTCAAGTCTAACTTGGAATACACAAGACCCACGAAGGCGATCAAATAGATCATCAATGTGAGGTAATGGATACTTATTCTTTATAGTAACTTTGGTTCAAGCGGCGATAGTCAATGCACAACCGCAAACTACCATCCTTCTTCTTCACAAACAAAACCGGTGCACCCACGGAGACACACTCGGTTTAATAAACTCTCTATCCGGTTCACGCAAGCTGCTCCTTCAACTCTCTCAACTCAGCTGGAGCCATCCTATAAGGTGCTCTAGAGATAGGTGAAGTACCGGGCAATAACTCAATGCAAAACTCTAACTCTCGGTCGGGAGGTAATGCATATCGATCGAAAAGACATCCGAAATTCATTAACTACCGGCACATCCTCTATACTAACATTAGACATGCTAGTATCAAGCACACAAGCAATATACCCAAGTACACCCTTGAGATAGCGGTTTTCTAGCCCGCAGCGAAATAACATGTATACCTCTCATAGCATGATCGCCAATAAACACAAACTCAGAATTCGGGCATGGCAAAAGTAACCCTCTTGCGGCGGCAATCTACTAAAGCATGGTAAACACATAGCCAATCCATACCCAATATCACATCAAAATCCCGGATAGGCAATACTACCAAATCCGCATGCAAAACCCGATCACAAACAAGTACATCGCAACCCCTATAAACCTCAGATGCAAGCATACAATCACCCAACGGTGTAGACACCTCAAGCACATAAGGCAATTGAGCAGGCAATACGCATAAATGATCAATAAAATGAGATGCGACATATGAATGAGTAGACCCCGGATCTATAAGAACTCGAGCTCTATGACCGAAAAGCGAGAGTGTACCTCCAATCACGAAGTAGACTCGGGAACCCCACGATCAAGCGCAAATACGATACTGCGCTTCGGTCTCCCATCACTATCCCTCTTGTTCCACGGCGTGGAGCAGAACCCAGGCGGCACCGGACTTAGGACAATCTCTCCTCAAATGACCCGTCTCCCACACCGTGACACTTAGCGGTCTTAGTCCAACAACTTGCTCGTCTTGTGCGGCGACAATGAAGCAGACTCTGTTCTTACGTCCCTGCTGAGAAGATGGGCGCGACTATCCCGACTCTCGGATGGCTGTCATCCCCCTGCTGCATGCGCCATGGCCACCGTTGCGACGGTTGCCCCTACGATCAGACCGATTACCCGAACTCTGGCCTCTCCTAGAATGCTGCGAGGTCCCCTGCAATGACTAATGCTGCTGTGAAGACTGCACAGAAGGCTTCGGCCTGTGCTCCTCAATATCTCTCTCTATCTCATAGGCACGATCTACCACGCCCGATAATCATCAAGCGAAGAGACAAAAGCGCCTCTAAACTCGTCTTCAAGCCCTTAACGAACTTGAGAACCCTCTGAGGCTCATCTGGTACAAGATGCGCACAATACCGCGACAACTCAGTGAACTTAGACGAATACTGAGCCACGGTCATAAAACCCTGCTCCAAGTCTTGGAACTCCTTCTCTCTCCTCTGCCTCACTACCATAGGGACATATGAAGCCCTGAACTCCCTCTCAAAGTTAGGCCACACTCTAGGGACCCCATTCAGATTCCAGCTAGCAAGCAAGACTTTCCACCAATGGTTGGCGGCTCCCCTCAGCTTATAAACTGCTAGCACAACCCTCTCTTCCTCAGTGCAGTCCAGAGCTGCAAAAATCTTCTCTAAGTCCTCAAGCCACAACTCAGCAATACTGGCATCAGACTCACCCTCAAAAGATGGAGGTTTCATCTTCAAGAATCTCTCTAAAATAGCGTTGTTCCTCCCTCTAGGATCAACAGGCACATCATTACGAGGTGGCGGCTGCCTCACCTCAGGTTCTGGTGGTGGTGGTGGAACTCCTCCTGGCTGACCTCCCTGGGCCATCTCAGTCATAAAGGCAAGCATACGGCGATACATGTCCGCCATCTGCGCATTAGGGTCAATCTGCTCCTGCTGAGGAGGTCTATCACCCTGTCTATCCTCTCTGTCATCTCGACCAACCTCGCCTCCCTGGCTAGGACCAGTACCTCCGGTATTCATACCGTGTCTAGTCTCCACCATTATGAACCTATAAGAAATCACTCGACGTTAGAAATCACACATAGAACCAACCCACCTAGGCCATGGAACCTATCCTGGCCGATAGCTAACCTATAAAGCTCTGATACCAACTGTGACGACCCGACCCGGACCCCGAGATGGAATCACAAGTCAAGTCGTCCAAATAGGACAACAATACATGCAAAGACTCAATTTTAGAAAACGACGTGACGCAACATTTTAGTTGAAGCGCGACTCGGCACCAAAAGGCCGGAACAATTTAAAACTTTTTACACCTGATATAACAATTAAGACAATTATACCAAATCATCGGCGACTTTACTACCGGAACCCATCACTACACAGTTTATGCAGATATACCTCGACGGCTACAATACGCCGGAGAACAACATAATATAATAAGAGCTAAAGTAATGCCCAGCGGAAGTTTTAAAACACGTGAACCATACTACATCTATACAAGGCTCGACGTACATGCGCCGGCGCTCAAAATAGAATACAACAAGTATAGACACAAATACAAACAAAACCAATTTCCCAAGCAAAGTCTAAATGACTTGCTGATCCCAACGTCCTTACAAAAGAGAACCAAAATAAGGACATCTAAAACCACAACCTCGTCGCGTGCGATCACCGACAAGCGCAAACCCTGCAACACCTCAACGAGCGGTACCTGAACGGCTCGGATCTAAAGCAGTAAAAGGGAGGGGGTAAGTCATAAAGACTTTGTGAGTTAACAATTATGCATGTCATGGCATCATGCAACATACATATCAAGATATCATTTTTAATATCAAGTCAATCAAAGCGTTCATTTAATAAACACTTAAATCACATATCCATGGTAGCACATTGTTTCACATAAGTGCTATAAAGGTAAACCACATAATAGGAGGATATGATATGGAACCGGTGCCGCTACGTAGCTCCTGCAATACACAGCGTTAACATTCGTGCCAATGATACCCGTGATTAGTGTATCAAAGTACCGAGTTCTCTACTCAGGTACCAAGCTCTCTCCTTGGTAATTAGACTTTCCAATGTGCTCTCTTGGTTCAAAGGTGCTACTTCCCACCGTGGCCAAGGTGGAGGCGTGTGTGATAAAAACCCGGTATAACAACCCATCACTATCACGAGTCCCATAACTCGTGACGGCGATGCATTGTCACACCAACGACTCAATCAAATATGCCAGCTGGACTCATGCAATGCCAAGTAGATGTTTACTCGTCATAAAATCTCAAATAAAGAACAAGTTCGACAAGAGCGAACTTATTCAACAAGTAGTTGTTTACTCATTTAAGGAATCACACAAGAATTCGACAAGAGCGAATTCAACATGTCAAATAGATACATTATTCTACAACATGCTCTCAATCATGCATTTACTTCACACGATCACATAACCCACCTAAGAACTCAATTGAGTCTTACAAGCACACATACATCAAGGCATACTCATCAATCCATCTCAAAGTATCGTAAGCTAATTCATTAGTCTAACGAACTACATTCATAATAGGGATTGATTTTGGAGTCGGTATTGTTTATAACTCCCTAATTTCAACTCCGGTGAGTTTTACTAAAATTCAACCAAGAAGAGCATTGATGCTATATAAATCACATTGCCCTTTTATAAGTTCTCCGTTCAATTAGAACTTGATAACTAAGCCGTTCATGTTCTTAAACTAGCCGTAAACCCAATCTCGAGTTTCAAACCCTAATTTCGGTAATTTTGCTAGACATTGAATTGAACCGAATTCTTTCACAAGAGTTATTCCCAAGCTTAATACAAACAACATTCATGCTTTAATAAATGTCAAAATCATAACTTCCTAGAGATTTCATAAAATCATACACATATTATATATGTTGAAATGGAAGTTTTGTCTTCACAATTGGTGTTCCTAATCATCACTAGAACAACTATAATGAAGGGGTCATGCTATTTTATTGAACATGAAAATTCTGGGAATTGTCACTCACCTTAGTCCTATGATTAATGGATGAAAGGTTGAATAAAAGGAGGATTGTAGAAGAGAAGATCAAGCTCTTCGATTTGGCGGTCTCGGCTCGTCAATCGGACCACCGGATCTCCGGGAAATGGTCTCTCAAGTTGAGCTTCTTCCCAAGGACGAAAATGGAGCTATGTTCAGCCAACAATGGAGTTTTGTGATCAACAATGGCTGAACAAAGGCTTATATACCTCAAACTAAATCTCAATCCAAGTGAAGGGGGTGAAATGGCTTGCTAGCCATTGATAGATCTCATCCAAGGGTTTAGGAGGCTTGGACTAAGTCAACAAAGAGGGCTTGAGTCTCTAAGGGCGGCCAAGGGCAAGGGCTAGTTGGTCTTCAACCAAAACTTAAACAAAAATGCCGCAAATGAAGTACTGATGACCTTGCGGTCGCAAGGTCATCTCCACCTTGCCTCCGCAAGGTCTCCAGAACATTGCTTCCCCAAGTTGCTGCCTCCTATGCGGGGGCAAGACCAAACCACCTTGCGATAGCAAGGTCTCCAGGTTGAAAAGCCTTCAAATTTGGCCTAGAATCAACCCCAAACAACCCAAGAAATTCAAGGGGGTAAACCAACACTCAAACACAATCGGAACAGGCCCGAACATCACCCGAAACACATCCGAAACAAGTTAGAACATGGCTGGAACCACTCCACAAACGGCCAACGAATCAAACACGAGTCAATCCCAACTTAATCTTGGATAGAATGAACATGTATTAGGCTTGTTTAATCATGGTTATAGCTTGTATTCAAGGCTTAGAACTCAACCGAACTTCTCTCGAGACGAAATGAAGGCAATACAAGTAATGATGTAAAACCGCAAAACACAAACGAAGCTACGAAGCTTCTAAACTCCCAACTAAGAACACAACAACTAAGATGAACATAATTAACCTTAGATGTAAAGTACTAAGACTCTCATGAGACTTATTAAGGTGATAACACGTTAATACGAACACCCGAAACAACAACAACAACAACAAGGCATGCAACGCATGGAAGACCATTACTCTATTATGATCTCAACCAACTCAATGCCAACAAGACATGAATGAAATGAAGTCTCAAATATGTCAAGACATATTATGAACATGTTATAATGATGACAAACATGCAATGGGTTCGGGGTCTCACATATTGGTTGGTTTATTATGTTTGTTGTTCGGCATGTTTTTAGCTGTTGAGTGTGTTAGATTAGAGTTGTAGACTTAGTTTAATGTTGGGTTTCAGCTGTAACGTCGCCATTGACTTGGTATATAAATTGCTAAATATTGATATTGCATGACAGGTGGACCGAGAGATTCATTATCTCTTTGGTTGTGTTAGTTTGAGCTTGTTAGCTAGGGCGGCACCGTTTAATTATGTTACGCATTATTTGCTATGTGCTTGTATGTTATGTATTTTTAGCGGCACGACCTCGGGGTCTCGTCTTGGGATCCGGGTCGGGTCGCCACAGTTGGTATCAGAGCTATGTTTATAAGTTAGTTATTCGCCGGGATAGGTTCCTTGGCTTAGGGGTTTGGTTTTGTGTGATAGTTCTATCTTAACGTCGAGTGTACTTGTAGGTTAAGATGGTGGATACTAGAGCTGGTACTAGCACCGGAGGTAGTGCCGGTAGAGGCACATATGGTGGGAGAGAGACTAATGAGAATAGTCAACAAGAGATTCCTCCACTACGGACACCAGAGGAGAAATTTGAGGCTATGGCTACCATGTATAGGGGTATGCTTGCGATGATGAATGAGATGAACCAAATGGGTTTTGGTAGGGCTGAACCACAACCAGGACCACAGCCAGAGCCACAACCAGAACAGCAGATTGGGAGACCGGTACAAGATGTTAGACATCATGGGGATTCGATGCTTGAAAAGTTTGTGAAGCTGAAGCCAAGACAGTTTGATGGGGAGCCGGATGTTTCGAAGGCCGAGTTGTGGATTGAGCACCTAGAGAAGATATTTGCACCGTTGAGGTGTGATGATGAGCAGAAGGTTGTGTTGGCAGTATTTAAGCTAGAGGGTGCTGCGGAGCACTGGTGGCAAGTGCTTAGGGAGAGTTGGGACATGCTTAGAGTTCCCCATACATGGCCTAACTTTGTTCGGGAGTTTAGAGCTTCGTATGTACCGGAGGTTCTTCGGGAGAAGAGGGAAAAGGAGTTTCTTGACCTAGTGTAGGGAGGTATGTCCATATCACAGTATTGAGCGAAGTTCACGGAGTTAGCTCGCTATTGCACTCATTTGATTCCGGATGAAGCTAAGAGGACTCAAAAATTTGTGAAGGGTTTGCGGACTGAGTATAGGAGGCAGCTGTTATCTCATCAGTTCGTGGAGTATAGGAAGGCAGTTGATAGAGCCTATGTGATCGAGAGGGACATCGAGGAGCATCGCGGCATGGGTAATTCGGATTTTTCTCCACAGTCTAGACAATCTTCTGGACGAGGTAATGGATCAGGTAACCGAGGAAACTATAATGGGAACAATGATCGCAAGAAGGGAAATGGTAAATTTAATCATGAAGGGCAGACAATGAATCAGTAAGGTGGTAAAGGGGCTACTACTACACCGAGTCAGGGAGATCATAGCATGATTGTGGTTTGCTCCTATTGTTCGAAGACGAGGCATGCGAAAGATAAATGTTGGAGCAAGAGTGAGGCACCGGTGGAGTGCTACTATTGTGGAGCTGCGGGGCACATGAAGAGGAATTGCCCTAAGTTGAAGGGAAATTAGCCAGGAAGTACGAGTCAGCCTACCGTTGGGGCTAAGAGGGATAGCGATGGGAAGGCAAAGGTGCAGGGACGTGTATTTGCTTTAGACCAGAAGGGAGTGCCTGAGTCGACTGCAGTTATTGGAGGTACCGTTTCTATCTTCGATAGTGAAGCACGAGTACTTATAGATCCAGGATCATCGCATTCGTATGTTGCATCACATTTTGTTGACCGTTTGCGTGTATTGCCTCAGTCTTTGCCTTACGTTCTCGAAGTTTCTACCCCGCTTGGGGAATGTTTATTGTCTTCGGAAGTTTATAAAGCATGCGATGTACTTGTGGATGAACATGTTTTGCATGCGAAATTGGTAGTGTTGCCACTTTATGATTTTGATGTGATACTCGGTATGGATTGGTTGTGCGCATATCATGCTTTGGTTGATTGCTTTAGTAAGAGGGTTACTTTTGAATTGTCGGGTGTTCCTAAATTTATGTTCTTGGGTGATAATGCATCTAGTGGTTTGCACGTCATTTCTGCTCTAAAGGCTAGGAAATTATTGTCACGTGGTTACACATGGTATCTAGCTTGTGTGGTTGATAAACGGGTCTCTACTTCGAATTTAGAAGATGTGCCAGTGGTGAATGAATTTCCAGATGTTTTCTCTAAGGATTTTGGGATGCAACCGGATAGGGAGATTGAGTTTTGTATCGAGTTGTTGCCGGGGACTACACCGATATCGAAGGCGTCGTATAGGATGGCACCTATGGAGTTGAAAGAATTGAAGGTTCAGTTGCAGGAGCCTCTTGACATTGGCTTTATCAAGCCAAGTGTATCGCCTTGGGGTGCGCCGGTATTGTTTGTTAGGAAGAAGGATGGAAGCCTTAGGTTGTGTATCAATTACCAGGAGTTGAACAAGGTAACGATCAAGAACAGGTATCCATTGCCGCATATAGATGATTTGTTTGATTAATTGTAGGGATCAGTCGTTTATTCTAAGCTTGATTTGAGGTTCGGGTATCATCAGTTGAAGGTTAGAGCCGAGGATGTTCCAAAAACTGCTTTTCGTACGAGGTATGGACACTATGAGTTTATGGTAATGCCATTTGGGTTGACTAATGCACCAGCAGTATTTATGGACTTGATGAATCGGGTGTTCCATAATTTTTTGGATTGTTTTGTGGTGGTTTTCATAGACGACATTCTTGTGTATTCTAAGTCTCGGGAGGAGCATGCACAACATTTGAGGATGGTGTTATCAATTCTTCGGGAGAGGCAACTTTATGATAAGTTTAGCAAGTGTGGTTTTTGGCTAGAGGAAGATTCATTTTGGGACATGTTGTTTCTAGTACCGGGATAGCGGTAGATCCTTCTAAGGTTGAGGCGGTGATGAATTGGAGGAGACCGACTACAGTTACAGAAGTTAGGAGTTTCTTGGGTTTAGCCGGGTATTATTGGAGGTTCATAGAGGGATTTTCAGAGATTGCTACACCGATGACGAATTTGACCCAAAAGAAGACAACATTTGTTTGGAGTGATAAGTGTGAAGCAAGTTTTCAATAGTTGAAGAAGAAGTTGACTATGGCACCAGTTTTGGCGTTGCCTAGCGGAGATGAGAATTTTGTGGTTTATAACAATGCATCGAAAGAGGGATTGGGTTGTGTTCTTATGCAGAATGGTAAAGTGATCGCTTATGCTTCGAGGAAGTTGTCTCCGTATGAGCAGAATTATCCCACGCATGACCTTGAGTTGGCAACGGTCATATTTGCTTTGCATAAGTGGAAGCATTATTTGTATCGGTCGAACTTTGAAATTTTCACGGATCACAAGTGTAATACGCTAGTTTATTGCATGCTTGTTTTATACATGAGTTCATACTTTCATATTCATCATAAACATGTTTACATAACTCATTCGTATGTTTGAATTCAATAGCATGATCGTTAACGTTGATTTCTATGCTCGTATGCATCCTTTGTATCATGAGATGTGTTGGGACTTTGATTGTGTTTAGATGTTGAAAACATGTATATAAGTATTAGATGACATTCATAACATCCTTAACATGATTTAGATGTTGTTTGCATGCTCGTTGCATCGTCGATTCGATCGTTGCTTACTTCTAGTTGTTGTTCTTCCTCGTTTGGCCTGATTGAGCGTTTTTCGGGAGTGTTTGTTGTGTTCTAGATCATCTTTGAGTGAGGATTGAGCCTAAAGATCTTTGGCCTTGAGTTTGGGGTTGTTTAGAATTGATTTAAGACCTTTTGAGCTCTGGAGACCTTGCTATCGCAAGGGGGTTTGGACCTTGCCCCCACAAGCTGAACAAAAGTTGGTGAGGTTGAATCTACCTAGCATGCGATCGCATGCTAGGTCATACCATGCGACCGCATGGTCTGCTTTTCCTGATACGTTTTGTTTTGTTGTTTACTCCATTTTGGCTGTCATAACCCCACCCAAACCTATCCTAAACCACTCCTAATTCGTCCTAACTATCAACCAATGTGTTCTAAGCAAGTTTTGGGAATTTTGAGTGAATTGAATGACACTTGGCAAGGGAGAACCACCACATGCATTGGTCACACCCTCCCACCCCACTTTCCAGCCTAAAGGAGGCCAAATACATCCACTAAACCCATTTTCTTCAGCCATTCTCTCAAAAAACGAGCTGAATACTTCTTGAAGGTTAGAGAGGGTTTCTTGAGAGTTCTTGAGTGTTCATCAATGGTGGTCAAAGCTTGAGGAGTCCATTTCCAAATCCCAACCATAGAAGTGAAGAGGAGGACAAGGAGAACACATACCAACCATTGCATGTTCGTTTTGCTTTCTTGTAGGGCTGATTGAAGGTAAGTTACATAATCTCTTTCTATTTGTTTTTCCCTCATTGACCCTAGGGAAAACAATCGTGCTATTTGAGGTCAATGAGAGCACTTAGGGCTTTGTAGAGATGCCATGTTTTACTATATGCTAAATGATGATTTTTTTGTTGGATGAACATGTTATAAACCATGATTATGATGTTATTCATGTGTAGAGATGTATGATAAATTATTCTATCTTGCTTGTTTAAGTATTGGGAGCATATTTGATGAAATGACTAGAATCATATTTGATGAAATGGCTAGAATGTATATATGTCTAAATTGTGACTTTGATTCTATGTTTCCTACTTAAATGTTTTATTGGGGTTTTATGGGTTTAATGACCTTAATAACCTATTTATTGATGTTAGTATGGACATAGGAGGGTATTGAGGCCAATGACTTCTATACCCTAATTTTTGAACGTTTGCAAATGACTCAACGGAGTTAACCATTGGGTTAGTATGACATTAAGGAATGATATGCCTAAGTCCTACAGAATTTGGGGTAGTATTGATGGAGGTTAAGCCTCCAAGCATTTTAAAGTGTATGAAGAACACTTGATGATTAGAGTCTTAATTTTATCTCTAATGTGATTATGTGTTGGTTGTGATTTAAATGCACGACTAGATGATTGTAGAGTACATGCCTACTTATTTCAGCTATGAGTATGTATTACGTGTGCTTGAAGTTTGAGTCCAACTGGAGTCGGTTTGTTGAGTCGTTGGCGGGACAATGTACCGTCTTCACGAATTCTGGGATTCGTGATTTCGATGGATCGCCGCGCCGGGTTGCACACACCCCTCAATCGATGGCCACGGTGGGGAAGTAGTTGATCTTAGTTGTAGTATGGAAACATGACTTTGATAACTATGGAACTCGAGCGGGGAATGTCTCGGGGACGTCGATACCACGATTTGGGTATCGAGGACACATATGAATTGCACGTGTTTTTGCAGGAGCGACACGGCGGAAAAATGGTAATGGTATCATATCCCTTTTATATGAATTGACTCACGAGTGCTTATATGTGAATAACATGCTACGTGAATATGATATGATAGGATATGATGGTTGAATGATCTAGTGAAATGTTATACTTGTTGATAACATGATATTCGAGATTGATAAGTATGAATACCTTGACATGATTATTAATGAAATGTTATATTATGTCAATAGCATGAATTATTATTGTTAAGCATGATGCCATGACAGGAAGTTATGTTAGTAGCTTACTAAGTCTTTATGACTTACTCCTATTTGTTTTGATTGTTTTCCCTAGATCCGAGTCGTGCTAGCGGATCGAAGTGATTATCGAGTTGCATTGGAGAAGCTTTTAGCAAGGTTGCTACCTTGTAGTTTAGTATCTTTTCTTTTGGCAAGGACAATGGGAACATAAAGTTATGTAAAATTTATGAGGGGTAGCAAGACTTATGTGTTTGATATTTGTACTTATGTTAATTAGTACTTAATCTTTTGTGAGCCGACTTGTGTTAGTCGTGCCTTATGTATTTATGATGATTATGCTTCAATTATGTTAACCATGTATTGGTTGGTTTATTATGTTTGTTTTCTGGCATGTCTTTAGCCGTTGAAGCATGTTAGACTAGAGTTGTAGACTTAGTTTAATGTTGGGTTTTGGCTGTAACGTCGCCGATGACTTGGTATATAAACTGCTATATATTGATATTGCATGACAGGTAGTTTTGTTATACGTGCCCAATGTTGCATCACGTGATTTTGATTTTTGGACCGAGAGATTCATTATCTCTTTGGTTGTGTTAGTTTGAGCTTGTTAGCTCGGGCGCCACTGTTTATTTATGTTACGCTTCCGCATGTGTTAAAGTTATTGGCGTATCGCCGTTATGGCCTTACCCATTATCTGTTGTGTTTGTATGTTATATGCCTTTCCGGCGGCACGACCTCGGGGTCTCGTCTTGGGATTCGGGTCGGGTCGCCACAACAAGAGCTTGAAATATTTGTTCTCACAAAAGGAGTTGAATATGAGACAAAGGAGATGGATGGAGAAGTTGAAGGACCATGATTGTACAATACTTTATCATCCGGGGAAGGCAAACGTGGTCGCCGATGCTTTGAGTAGGAAAGTTCATTTGTCATGTTTGATGATTCGGGAATGGAAGATGTTGGAGGATGTCCGTGATTGGAATCCTAGTAAGGTTAATCATGGAGTATTATTTGCTAGTGTTCAGGCTATTCCAGTTTTATTGAAGAGGATTAAGGAGACTCAAAAGAAGGATCCGGGGTTAGTGAAGATCATTGATGGTTTGGGCAAGAATGAGATGCCGGAGTTTGCGATGAATCAAGATGGGATTTTGACTTTCAAGGGAAGAGTTTGTGTTCCTTCAGTTGAGGATGTGAAACGGCTTGTGTTGGATGAAGCTCACAAGGCAAGGTATACTATCCATCCGGGGAGTACCAAGATGTATAGGGACTTGAAGAAGCAGTTTCGGTGGAATGGTATGAAGCGCCAAATAGCGGATTATGTATCGAGGTGTCTAACTTGTCAACAGGTGAAGGCGGAACACCAAAGACCCGCGGGATTGTTGCAGCCGTTGGATATTCCGGAGTGGAAGTGGGAGCACGTTATGATGGATTTGGTTTCGGGGTTTCCACGTACTTGTAGAGGGTTTGATGCCGTTAGGGTTGTTGTTGATCGACTAACGAAATCAGCTCATTTTATACTGATTGCGATGACTTATTCCTTGAGTCAGTTGGCGGCATTGTTTGTGCAAGAGATTGTGAGATTGCATGGGGTTCCAGTTAGCATTGTCTCAGACAGGGATTCGAGATTTACTTCGAGGTTTTGGCAAGCTTTACAGGAAGCTATAGGGACTAAGTTGAATTTCAGTACAATTTTTTGACCCTCAGACAGACGGACAGTACGAGAGAACGATACAGATACTTGAGGATATGTTACGGGCTTGTACGGTGGACTTTAAAGGGAGTTGGGATTCACACCTTCCATTGGTAGAGTTTGCATACAACAACAGTTACCAATCGAGTATTGAGATGGCACCGTATGAGGCACTTTACGGACGGAAGTGTAGATCTCCTATATGTTGGGACGAAGTCGGAGAAGCAAAGCTATAGGGTTTGGAGATTGTGCAACAGCCGGCTGAGAGTGTGAAGTTGATTCGGCATAGATTGCTTACAGCTCAGAGTAGACAGAAGAGCTATGCAGATAATCGGAGGAGAAATTTGGAATTTCAGGTTGGAGATTACGTGTTTCTTAAGGTATCGCCGAGAAGGGGTACTAAGAGATTTGGGAAGAAAGGAAAGTTATCACCAAGGTTGTTGGACCTTTTGAGATTTTGGAGCGAGTTGGGAGCTTGGCTTATAGAGTGGCTTTACCGCCATCATTATCAGATATTCATAATGTGTTTCACGTATCTATGCTTCGGAAGTATCTTAAGGATGATTCGCATGTTCTTGTGTATGAAGAGATTTCATTTCAGCCTGATTTGTTGTATGTTGAGCAACCGGTGAAGATTCTCGACACCAAGGAGCAAGTATTGAGGAACAAGACAATTCCATTGGTTAAGGTTGTTTGGAGAAATCACGAGATCGAGGAAGCGACTTGGGAGACCGAGTTTGAGATGCGTGAGAAGTACCTACATTTGTTTGTTGATCACGGTAAGAATTTAGGGGCTAAATTCCTTTTAGTAGGGGAGAATGTAATACCCTGGATTATTGCATGTTTGTCTTATGCTTGAGTTCATACATTCATATTCATCATAAGTATGTTTACATAACTCATTCGTATGTCTGAATTCAATAGCATGTTCGTTGACGTTGATTTCTATGCTCGTATGCATCCTTTGTGTCATGAGATGAGTTGGAACTTTGATTGTGTTTACATGTTGAAAACATGTGTATAAGTGTTAGAGGTCATTCATAACATCCTTAACATCATTTAGATGTTGTTTGAAGGCTCGTTGCATCGTCGATTCCATCGTTGCTCACTTCTAGTTGTTGTTCTTCTTCGTTTGGCTCGTTTGAGCATTGTTCGGGAGTGCCCTGTTGAGTTCTAAATCATTTTTGAGTGAGGATTAAGCCTAGGGAACTTTGGTCTTGAGTTTGGGGTTGTTTTGGATTGATTTAAGACCTTTTGAGCTCTTGAGACCTTGTTGTCGCAAGGGGGATTGGACCATGCCCCCGCAAGATAAACAGAATTTGGTAAGTGTAGTTTCTGCCTAGCATGCGGTCGCATGCTAGGTTACACCATGCGACTGCATGGTCCATTTTCCTGATACGATTTGCTTTGCTTCCTTGACCAATTTGGCTATCCTAACCCCAGCCAAACCCATCCTAAACCACTCCTAAATTGTCCTAACTATCAACCAATGTATCCTAAGCATCTATTGAGAGTTTTGAGTGGATTGAAAGACACTTGGCAAGGGAAGACCCCTACATGCATTGGTCACACCTTCCCACCCCACTTTTCAGCCTTGGGGAGACCAAATACAATCACTAAGCCTATTTTCTTCAGCCATTCTCTGCAAAAACGGGTTGAACACTTCCTGGGGGCTTGAGAGAGTTTCTTGAGAGTTCTTGAGTGTTCATCAATGGAGGCCAAAGCTTGAAGACTCCATTTCCAAATCCAAACCATAGATGTAAAGAGGAGGTCAAGGAGAACACATTCCACCCATTGCATGTTCGTTTTGATTGCTTGTAGGGCTGATTGTAGGTAAGTTACATCATCTCTTTCTATTTATTTTTGCCTCATTGACCCTAGGGAAAACAATCTTGCTATTTGAGGTCAATGAGAGCACTTAGGGCTTTGTAGAGATGCCATGTTTTGCTATATGCTAAATGATGAATTTTGGTTGGATGAACATGTTATAAATCATGATTTTGATGTTATTCATGTGTAGAGATGTATGATAAATTACTCTATCTTTCATGTTTAAGTATTGGGAGCATATTTGATGAAATGGCTAAAATGTATCTATATGCCTAATTTGTGACTTTGATTATTTGTTGCCTAATTAAATGTTTGATTGGGGTTTTATGGGTTTGATGACCTTAAGGACATAGACATTAATGTTAGTATGGACATAGGAGGGTATTGGGGCCATTGGCTTCTAAACCTTAATTTTTGAAAGTTTATAAATGACTTAATGGAGTTAACCATTGGGTTAGTATGACCTTAAGGAATGATATGCCTAAGTCCTACGGAAATTAGGGTAGTATTGATGGAGGTTAAGCCTCCAAACATTTTGAAGTGTATGAAGAACACTTGATGATTAGAGTCTTAATATTATCTCTAATATGATTAATTGCTAGATATGATTTAAATTCATGACTAGATGATTGTAGAGTACATGCCTACTTAATTGAGCATATGAGTATGTATTACTTGTGCTTGAGTTTGAGTGTAGTTGGAGTCAGTTTGTTGAGTCATTGGCGGGACGATATATCGTCTTCACGAATTGTGGGATTCGTGATCTCGATGGATCGCCGCGCCGGGTTGCACACACCCCTCAATCGATGGCCACGGTGGGGAAGTAGTTGATCTTAGTTGTAGTATGGAAACATGACTTTGATAACTATGGAACTCGAGAGGGGAATGTCTCGGGGACGTCGATACCATGATTTGGGTATCGAGGACACATATGAATTGCACGTGTTTTTGCAGGAGCGACACGGCGGAAAAATGGTAACGGTATCATATCCCTTTTATATGAATTGACTCACGAGTGCTTATATGTGAATAACGTGCTACGTGAATATGATATGATATGATGGTTGAATGATTTAGTGAAATGTTGTACTTGTTGATAACATGATATTTAAGATTGTTAAGTATGAATACCTTGACATGATTATTTATGAAATGTTATATTATGTCAATAGCATGGATTATTATTGTTGAGCATGATGCCATGAAAGGAAGTTATGTTAGTAACTTACTATGTCTTTATGACTTACTCCTATTTGTTTGATTGTTTTCCCTAGATCCGAGTCGTGCTAGCGGATCGAAGTGATTATTGAGTTGCATTGGTGAAGCTTTTGACAAGGTTGCTACCTTATAGTTTAGTATCTTTTCTTTTGGCAAGGACAATGGGAACATAAGGTTATGTAAACTTTATGAAGGGTAGCAAGACTTATGTGTTTGATATTTGTACTCATGTTAATTAGTACTTAATCTTTTGGGAGCCGACTTGTGTTAGTCGTGCCTTATGTATTTATGATGATTATGCTTCAGTTATGTTAACCATGTATTGGTTGGTTTATTATGTTTGTTGTCCGGCATGTTTTTAGCCGTTGAGTATGTTAGACTAGAGTTGTAGACTTAGTTTAATGTTGGGTTCCGGCTGTAACGTCGCCGATGACTTGGTATATAAATTGCTAAATATTGATATTGAATGACAGGTGGTTTTATTATGCGTGCCCAATGTTGCGTCACTTAATTTTATTTTTTGGACCGAGAGATTCATTATCTCTTTGGTTGTGTTAGTTTGAGCTTGTTAGCTCGGGCGCCACCGTTTAATTATGTTACGCTTCTGAATGTGTTAAAGTTATTGGCGTATCGCCGTTATGGCCTTACCAATTATTTGTTATGAGCTTGTATGTTATGTGTTTTTAGCGGCACAACCTCGGGGTCTCGTCTTGGGATCCGGGTCGGGTCGCCACAGTTTTTGCTGTTTTACTGTTAGGGTATTTTTAGGGTTATAGTTTCCTTTTATTTAGGTTTCTTTTTCGTAAAGTTTAGGTTTAAAGTTTCCTTTTATTTAGTTTTCTTTTCCTGCAAGAATTATGATTTATTTTGTAAGCCTATATAAAGGTATTATTAAACATTGTTTTGGGGGGGATTGATGAATAAAAATTGTGTGTTCTTATTTGAGTGTCCTGGATTGGAAGCTCGGATTATAAATATCGTGGATTCGTTGTTTATAATTGAATTTGACTTATCAGTTGGAGAGTCATCCCAATTGTGGCATCATTCTCAATTCCAAGGTTCGCTTTACCTCGAGAGCGTTGGGTCACGAAGTCGTTCATCCTAAACCCTTTCTAGGAGATCTTGATTCCTCATCATTTAGTATGAGAGCGATCCTAGTTACGGTAATTCCATTTTATCTTAATTTGCGTATTATCATTCTAGTTGTTAAACCCTAATTTCCGCTAGGGTTCGTATTTTAAAAAAAAGCTGTTATTTTGTGGTTTTGATTTTCTTCTAGTTGTTTTAACTTGGATCATCAATCCTGTTTAATTGTCTTGATTTCATTTTCAAAACCCTAATTGTTCTAGGGTTTGTTATTATTTTTTAAAAAGTGTGACCTTTGAGTGCATACACGTAAGGGAATGAATCACCAAAATAATCATCATGTCTGAACTTCCTAATCCATTGGCTATTGATGATTGAACATAGTTTTTTCGAGAGATAGTGGGTAGTGAGTTCATGATTGAGGAATGGAGAAAGCGCATATTTCGTACTAGATGTTACGTGAGTAATAAGGTATGCAGTATGGTTATTGATGGAGATAGCATCTCTAATTTTGCTAGCTCCTATATGGTTGAGAGGTTAGGGCTACAAATTTTTACACATCCGCAATCTTATGAGTTGCTAGGGCTACATGTCGATGGGCAAGTGCATGTCACCTAACAAACCCTAGTCACTTTCAAATTGGGAAGTATTCTGATACGGTGGTGTGTGATGTAGTACCGATGAAGGCTGGTCACTTATTGTAATATCCCTATCCCAAATCGGGTAAGTGTAGGACTTGTGTGTGGTTTATAAGGTGGCCACACACTACTACTGAGCACCAACATCATCCATGAACTTTTGGGTTGGTTTGTGGTGGGCCTGATGACCCAAGCTGCAGCGTACTCAGTGGGCCAGTGTGTGGGCTACGCGTAGCGAACTACGCTTTCAGGCTCGGGGTGTTACAAATTGTATTAGAGTGGGCCCCAGTCGGAAGTGTGGGAACACAGTGTTGTGCGGGACAAAGTGCTACACCTTGAAAGATGACTCTAGATCCCATACGAGCCATCTCTTGAATCCTGCATCGCCTGAGGTACGGTTCGACCTTGACCAGGACATCAAGGATTTAAGTGGTGGAGATTGTAATATCCCCATCCCACATCGAGTAGGTTTGGGACTTGTGTATGGTTTATAAGGTGGCCACACACTACTAGTCTACTACTGAGCACCAAATCATCCATGGACTTTTGGTTCGGCTTGTGGTGGGTCTGAGGATACAAGGTGCTGCTTGTTCAGTTGGCCAGTATGTGAGCTACACATAGTGGACTGAGCTTTTGGGCTCAGGGCATTACGCAGGCACTCGTAAGGAGTCTTAAGGAAAGATTTTAAGAAAACTCTTCCCCCTGGATGTCTATTGCTCAAGCAACCTGCTAGACAACTCAATCTTATTCAAGAATAACCCTCACGATGACTTCACATCACAGAAAGTGGCCTTCACCAGTGCCATCCACTCAAGGCTCCAGCTCAACTATGATGCCTACCTCTACAACGACCTATGTTCTTTGGTGAGCTCTATCGGTAGCAGCCCCAACAACAAGTGGCACTATGTCAGGCTTATCAATACACTTCTAAGGGCAACACCATCGATCAACTCCTCCATTCAGACCTCTGAGCTGAAGAAGGTGACAAAGGACTAGCGATTCTTTGCTACCTTCATAACCAAATATTACAAGGACATGAATGGAAAGAAAATGTCCAGAGGGATTTGAGAACTTGCACCAGAAATGGTTGCCAACCCTTCTGCCTTGGTGATAACGAGTTTTGATATGGTTGCACACGATGCTACCAGAGAAGCAGCTCGTGCTGCTCGCAAAGCTGAAAACGAATGCAGGAACAAGTGTTGGTACCTCCCTTGTCAGGGATCATCTAGACGAGGTAAGGAAAATGCAACAAGAAGCTACTGAGGCCAGTGAAAGGATGAGGGCAAGTAGAATCCATTGGGTGTCGTGGCAGAATATTTGTAAACCAATTTCGGAGGGTGGTCTGGGTCTCCGTTCTCTCACGCATATCAGGGATTCTCTTCAAGCTAAGCTTGCTTGGAGCGTTCTAACCGGCAGCAGTTTATGGGCAAAATTCATCACAGCTAAGTACAAAGTTTCGGATGGCTTTACAGCTCCCATTTTTTCCTCGCATGTCTGGCGATCTGCTCATTCCCATTTATCGACTATTTTGCCGCTTAGTCGTTGGGTATTGGGTCAAGGGGAGGTCTCTTTTTGGAACGACAATTGGTTGGGTCATCGCTTGGAAGGTCCTCTTCCTATGGACATTAAGCTTACGATGCAACAAGCTTTTAATCATCTTCCTTCCATTCTGCCGTTAATTCCTCCTCGGCATCATGAAAGTATTACTCGAATTAAGCTTCAAACGGACATTCCAGACAGACTTGTGTTCAGATTATCGACTTCGGGTGATTTCGATTCTAAAGCTTTTTGGAATCATTACAGGCAGCGTGAGGCTACTCTTCTGTGGGCAAAGAAAATCTGGCAGTCTTGGATTCCTACCAAGATAAGTGCTTTTGGTTGGAAATTAATTTTCGGTGCTCTCCCAGTGGATCTTCGACTTCATTCTCGTAAAGTGCCTATCGTCTCTCGTTGTGTTTGCTGCCAGCTATCCCATGCTAGGGAATCTATTAATCACTTATTTTTACATTCTGAGATTGCTAAAGATTTATGGAGTCGGTTTGCTCGCCCATTCAACAAGATTGGTAGGTATTTTTCTATTCCCCATTTGTTCCAGATTTGGTCTGATGGGGCTTCATCTCGTTCTCAGATAGGAGGTGCTCAGATTGGTATTATGCTGCATGTTTGTTGGGCTATATGGACAGATCGTTGCCGAGCAATTTTTGACGATGTGCCTATGAACATTGACAGGATTTTTAAACAGATTATGGTGGGTTTGTGCAATATTATGAGTCTCTTTCAGCCTAAGTCGATATCTTTACCTGGGAGTATACGAATTCTTCGGCTTCTTGATTTGCCTATCCTTAAGATTAAGATCAAAAGGGGTATATGGATTCGTTGGAGTGCTCCCTTGTCTCCTTTTTTCAAGCTGAATGTGGACGGTTGTGCCGCAGGAGGTATGGCTACGGGAGGTGGAGTCATCCGTGATTCCAAAGGGCATTTCATTTCTAGTTTTTTTAAATCCTATGGCCAAGGTACCAATACTGGTGCTGAATTCATGGCTCTTCGGGATGGGCTTTTATTATGCCGACAGCTTCAGCTAACGCAGGTGGTGATTGAATCTGATTCTGCTGTGGTGGTTTCGGCTATTAATGGTCAGCATAGTTGTCCTTGGATGTTTACATATGAAGTGCGTCAATGCCTATCTTTAATGGGAAATTATCGGTTAGAGCACATTTATAGAGATGAACTACATTGCGGATCGGTTAGCTCATGCGGCTCACGTTATGGTTCCGGGAGTTACGCTTGGTATCTCATCTGCCGTCAGAGGTTCGTCGGGCGCTTCAACAGGATGCGCTAGGTTTATTAAGTTTTCGTACTATGTGATCTGTATTGTCCTATCTTTTGATAGCTTATGTGGTTGTATTTTTGTTTCGAGGTAAGGCCCCTTTGTCCCCCCTTTTTTGGGTTAGGCTGGTTGTGCCCCTCATGTTTGTTTCCTTTTTCTCTTAATTAATAAATTCCCGCAGGTGCCGCCCTGCTTTCCTCAAAAAAAAAAAAAATAAATAAAAGGATGAGGGTAAGGCAAGCCTGGAAGGCTTAGCGCAATGCTGAAATGAATGCTGAGGTTGAAGAGTGGATTGCCTTTGAGAGTCATCTCAGACAGTTGGGGTCAATGGCTACTGGAGCCCTCTTAGCTGTTAGAGTCTCCACCTCTGCGTCAATAGCTCCCCCACCTGAACCTACACCAACCCACCCTCAACCTAACCCATCTACCTCCCAGCCATCCAAGTAAAAACCATCCTCCTCTTCCCATAACCCATGCAAGAAACAGCGCACCTAACCTTCCCCACCCCAAGTAGAAGAGACAACCATCCCTTTTACCGATGAAGGATCTAGATCTCCTATCCAGCCGCTAAGGCGTAAATATAAGTCTGCTGCTACTCCATCTTCTATCCCTACTGAGTCACTTACTCAGGAGGAGTCTTCCCCTCCGGAGGAGCCTATCCCTCATGAGGAGCCAACCTTCCAGGAGGAGTTTGCCGATGGGCAAGAGCATTCTCCGTGTCCTGTGAGGCACATGAGATTACGTAAGCAGGACAACTACTACTATCGCATTCACTACTCTCCTTCTCCTTCACCCCTCCACCTTTTGACTATTCTTATTCTTCCTCTCCCAAACATACCTCTACTTATCACAATACCTAGCCCTCTCAGCATCGAAACGTACATCAACCTTCCCCTCCCTACTCACCCTCACCAACACATATTCCCTTATCACACCCACATCCTCAGTAATACGACCATTTCTACTAAGACAGAGAGGTTCATTTTCGGCCTCTCTTCCATAGATGATTGGTATCTCCAACCTTCACCTCCCACACTAGTAGCCAAACCTCTCTTACCACTTCACCCTAGCCTTCCCTTGCCCCAGTTTTGGTCTGCTACTAACTTTACCCCTCCCTCCTCCCCACACAATGCAAGTGATAATTTAGACACTGATATTGAAATTCCTATTACCCCTCTTCCTTCTCCACCCTGAGCTCCGACTCCACCTCTTACAACCTCTTCTAATGCCTCCGCCGCCGGATCTTCCTCCTTCTCCTCATCAAGATCTCTCCCTCCACAATAACCTTCACTCTCAATTCCTACTGCTGCTGCCACTGCTTCAACTTCCCTAGAGACCATCTCAGTGAGTCTCCGTGTTGGATATTTAATTAATGAGTTATTATATTTTCTAATTTCGTTTATTTTAATTAATTGTTTGTTTTTAGTTACTTGGTATTTACTTTAATTAATTATTATTGTTACATCATTTATAGAAAGGTTATTTTGAAGATTATACTTTAATTGGTTTTTTTTGGTTTTATATGAATTATTATTCTAGTAGGATTGTGTGTTCTTGGAACACAATTCATAGGTGCCGTTGTGTTGTTCTATGAGAGACACGGCTGACCTATATTATTATGGTAAGGAATCCTACACATTTGGTAACTCTATATGAGGTAAGATTTAAATCCTTGTTTATTGCACCAACCTACTAATCTTTTATGGTAAGTGATTTTCTTATTCTACAAGGTTTCTAGGTCAATGATGCAACTATAAGTAAGAGGACACAAGGCTGTGAAAATTAAGTGAAGAGACTTAGCATATTCTATACACAGATTGATAGAGAGAGAAGAGATCGTAGAATATAGTTGTTGTCCTGACCTGAATGTATTCTTGAGTGAAGCTACATCGAAGCCTTCATTCATCGTGTCCAGCATTGTTTTCCAGTTTACTCCTCCGTTATGTTAAAAGCTATTAAACATACATCAGTCTAAGTAGTCAGAGTTGTTAGGATTACTCAAAGCCATATCTACTTCATAGAGAGTTTTTACATAAATTTCACTTTGTTAGTCATTCGTTGTAATACGCTTAAACAATTTTACTAGTTGAATATTTTTACCCACAAGGCTGGATCAATATGTTTATTTTAGATATTGATCAAAGGTATCTTCTGTGTTCAGTTTTTGTTACTTCCTGTTTTGTTTATTTAAATTCCGCAACATTGATATCTCAATGAAGTCTTCATAGTAAGCTTCATTGACCAGATAATATATCAAAACAGTTTTATTATTTTCGTTATTTATTATTATGTTTTTTTTAATCTTGTTTCTTTCAAATGGTATCATAGCCAACTCTTGACATACAAAGAGAATGTCTTTTTTCTGATTTTAGCTATGATACGTATACAATAATGGTTATCACAAGATTCACATTCTTGTTAGTACTAACTATTCTAGTTGGAAAGCTCATAATACATCTTCCATATGTGTTGATGTGTCTATTGGTATTTATAAAACTTTTGAATTAAATCTCACTCAACAGTCTAAAGGAAAAGAAAAAGAAATTGCTTTGAAAGTTAGGACTGAAAAGGAAGAAGAATTTCGTGAGATTTGCAATGAAATGAGTGAATCTGACATGAGCGATGAATATTTGGTTATGTTTGCTACAAAGTTTGGTAAGTTCTTTAAAGGAAATAGTTTTTAAAATCCTAACATTGATTCTATGTCAAAGTCTAATCCTAGTAGGTTTCAAGAAAACGCAAGTGTAGCATGCCAAGGAGAACAAAGGAATATTGATTATGTTCAATCTCATGCTTTTAAAGGATATGGACATTATGCAAAAAAGTGTACTAATACACTTATGAAGAAATGTAAGAATGTTACGACCCGACCCGGACTCCAGCACGGAATCCCGAGGCTGTGCCGTTAAACGAAGAAAAGAGGAGGACAAACACAAATTAAATAATAGTGCACGTAAAACAATAAATTCATCAAGCTCTAAACATGAATGTACATTCGCACAAAAAATATGGGTCAACAAAAATCGAAGATGTGGAAGCGCTACCAGAGTGAAGCCCCAAGCTAATAAACTCAAAATCAACACCAATTGCAACAAAGAGAGACTATTGTCTCAAGAGGAGAAAATGCAAAACTCACGTGCCTCAACATTGCAGACGCAGAGCAAACCATCGGCACTCAAGGCCGACGTTTCAATAAAAATCCAACCTGATATAACAATTACCCAACGACTAACATACCGGGGTTAACAACAACAATAACAAGAGAAATACTAAAATGCCTCGAAGCTACTACTTGCCCGGGATACAATTGAATAAATACTATGAAGTGAAGTATACACACCCAACTACAAAAATCGGTGATAGGAAAGTACAACAAGACTAAAAACGCTACCCAACTGTAAAGTTTAATAACTTTACTCAAAACATCCTTAACAGAAAAGAAGGACATAATAAAAGAAACAACACAATGCTAGTGGGGACTCCGCGAGCTACGACTTGGAAGAAACAACAACTGCGATAATCACGAAGACACAATCTCAACTCAGTGATCGATCCATGGCGCATAGCTACAGACAAGATCCACACAACCTCAACACGCCTAACGGATAACTGCAGACTAGAAACAAGGCACGAAGTGAGTCATAAAGACTCAGTACGCTGCTACAAACGAAATATAACATAATATGAAACATTGTTCTAAAGAATCATGTAATCACGTTACTACGATGAAAACCCATAGAGACGTGTCGTATACATAAGATACTCCAAAAGATAAATTTTCCTTCTCACTTATTAAACCGTCCAAATGAACCAGGTTGAAATTCCCTATTCAACACAAACCAAATGAATTAGAAAGTAATTCTCATGAAAACATTATCTGTAAGTATGTATAACTATATATATATACACATCAATTCATTCAAGGAATTATCGTATATAAGCATGTATATTTATGTATATGCATATTAAGTCTTTCATTGAATTTTCATGTATTGGTATGTATACCTACAAATATACACACCAAGTATTTCAATAATGCGTAATCAAGATAAACATGGTCACTTTCGATCGCATGTCTAATTAACACTTTGTTGTTACGTAAGTGCTTGAAATAAATCACATAAGAGGATGATATGTTATAGAGCCGGGCCGCAATGTTGATCCTGAAATGAAAGGGGTTATCTTGAATGTGGGGTCGGATGCACGTGATTGATACATCGACCTTGAACAAGATAGCATTATTCCAATCACCTTAATGGTTACAACAAGGTACTCTTCTCCACTATGATCAAATAGTGAAGGGTGTGTGCATGATTTGGTACGACGATCCTTCAATATCACGAATCTCATTATTCGTAAGGGTGATGCATCGTCTACCAGCGAGATAAGACAAGTATGCCAATTGGACTTATGGAATTACAAGTAGATGTTTACTTGGCCTTAAAATCAAGTAGGGAACGAGCTCGACAAGAGCAAACTCGTCCATGTCAAGTAGATGTTTACTCACATTAAATCAAGTAGGAAGCGAGCTCGACAAGAGCGAACTCGTTCAAGACTAGCAGGCACGTTATTCACGACAAGTTCACGATTAATTATACATATTACAATAGGAGCTCAATTGAGTTTTAAAAATACAAGTGTCAAGTTGTCCACTAAGTTTTATTCAAGTTCCAAAAGATAAAAATCTAGTCAAATGGATTTCTAAATGTCAAAGGATCTCATCACGATCCTAGTAAAGTCCAATCGTTCCTTAAACTCGACTTCGTTGAGTCATCACTACAATTCATCCCAAATATGGTACACATGTTATTCATTTCTATCCTTTCTCTTTGTTCATAGTTCATATATATCTAGGTCCTTATTTCATTGAGAAGCCCTAGTTCAACAAGTTCACCATTCCATCTATTAGTGGAATCCAAGTTCAATACATGTACACAAATCAACTTTCAATAGGATATTCAAGAGTAAATCATGCTTTGAGCCAAGATATGAAATATTCTTATTAAGTCATATTCGTAAAACAAGTAAGAAGAACGCAATCATTAATAAAGATCATGATCATGCTTTATCATATCACAATGTAAATTAGAAATAGGAATTCATATTGTCAACACTTGATATAATTACTTCTTATAAGTCCAATTATTGAAATAGACATGGAAGGTTATTTCTAACATAACACAAGCTAAGTTTATCACTTAATACTCACAATTCATATAATCCTTGAGGCTACCTAGATTGTCTAGGTTTACCAAGTAACAATGTCTCAAGCTATTCATTCCAAATTCAAGTCCTTGAGGTTTCAAGACTACCCATGTTATAAGACAATGAGACTCCATTGAAGTTCTCTAAATGGTAAGGGCCATAAAATACACTCAAAGAATAAACTTATAGGGTATAGTCAAGATTTTCTAAGGTGTCCGGGCGATACTAATTCGTAAGACTGAGGCAATATAAGCGTGTCTTAGAAAGCAACTTAGTTATCTTCACGACATTTCAAGTAGACTCTAAATGTAGAGTGCTAAGGTATATAATATCCCAATTCCGAACCATCCTGTAGAAGGATTCTCTAATTCACCATCTTGGATTCCTCAAAATGTTCACAAGATTCTGAAACAAGGTTTCTAGCGGGTCAAGATGTGTTCATGCACACAAGGCGACTCTCGTGAGTTGGGATTCCTATCATAAAAACTCCAATTTTCAAGGGTCCAATATTGTCTAGATTGAATTCTTACAAGACTTAGGACTTCATTTGAAGTCCATAAAGTATCAATAGTTTTAGTTCATAATTTGAACATTTCAAACGTCCTTCACTCGGATCATAAATTTGTGACCTGAGCATCCACAATCCAACGACTAGCGATAAATTCACACTTAAACGTCCCCCAAGGACTTCAATTAAAGTTCTAACTCGTAATTTAACACCGACACCAAATCGGTCTCATCCAAATAATTCTTGAGATCTCACTATTGAAATCCGACGAACATGAATAGTCTTGGGGATTTACCCCTAGGCTCAAAATAACATTTTAGGGACGCAAAAGATTCTTTTTAGTTAGTTTACAAACTTTGCAAATTCTAGGTCAAATCCAAATTCGGGATTTAATAATCTTCCGGGCTTCTAAACCCAATAAAAAGTAATTTGATACTAAATTACCCCCATAAACCCAATAAACTCATAGAGATTCAAAACCACATATTCACTAATCAAACCCCCAACTAAACACATTATTTAGACATGCAATAACATGAGAAATCAAGGAAGATAAGTCTCTAACAGCCTAGCATCATTTTAAACTAGAGAGGGAAAGTAGAGGGTGTAGTCATGTTCCTATTTTGGCCAACAAACCTATTCGGATGGAAGATTGAATTGGTGGGAAGTGTGCTACTCGCCAAGGGCTTCGCGATGGTGGAGTCGAAACAACGATCGGGTGGCCAGATCTCCGGCGATCGGCAAACACCTACTAATCTCACCTTTTATCTCCCACACTTCTCTATCTCCCTAAGAACCCAGCAAAAACAATGGAGGAAATGAAAAATGGCTGTCATGGTTTTCTCCCAAGTATGAAGTCACAAAAAAGTTTAATCCAAATGAAGTGAGTTATGAAGCTTCTAATTGGTTGATTAATGTGTGTCCTTGATTAAAACTCATCCAAGGGTTGAAAAGAGACTCATTAGGGTCAAACTTTAAATTGGGGATCGAATTGGGTCAGACATGGGTCAAGGGTGCAAGAGCCAAAACCAAAAATCACAAAAATCTCGTAGTGTTGGAACAAGGGGCATGCCATCGCATGCTCCCCTAGCCATGCGACCGCATGGTCGAAGAACAATCAAATGGCAAGTTTCTGCCTACCTTGCGAGGGCGTGCCCGAATCACCTTGCGACCGCAAGGTCTACAGATCTAAAAACTCTAATTTTTGGCCTAGAATGAACCCTAAACAACTCAAGCAATCAAAGAGGGTAAACCAACACTCAAAATACATTCAAAACTCTCCCAAAACAAGTCGGAATGAAAGGAAACGAAGGACGAGAACTTGGAATAACTTTGTAACGATTTATCCAATGATTCAACAAGTACAAACACACTATAATAACCACAATATTGGTTAAGGAATGAACTAGAACACTTCTACAAGATCACACTACGATTCACGAACATCAAAACTCCAAAAGACGCGATGTACGCAAGATTTGGTTTCATGCATTGCGATAGGGACGAATGCGATGCATTTATCATCTAAAGAGTAAATAGACTTAGGGAAACTATCCCTCATGAAGTATAACATGATAAACTCACTCAAGATAGACTAGCGATGTTATGGAAGTTCAGCACCCATCACAAGGAAGTCAAACACGAAAAGTTTCGGGGTCTTACATCCTCATTACCTTAAAAGAATTCCTCCTCAAATTCACAATTCTATAACTGATCACATGATCAACCACTAACTCTATTGAGGTAACTACCTTAGTGAGGACCCTATCTGGAGGGAAACTCTAAATCACATAACTAATTGATCTCATTGTCAAATCATGCTTGACTCTCGACAAAGTACAATAACACAAGGACAAGTTCCTAAATCCCGATGAAACGTGGATATCAAGGTTTAATGCTTCTCTACCAAATAAGCAAGCCAATCATTTCCATGACGGAAAGTCATAATCATGTGCAATAATTGCACCGAAACTAACATACTCTCAAAGCAGGATTTTTCTGGGCTAAATCATAATACTCCTGTTGTAACACGAACCTTTAAGGTCTCAAGTTCCCACACACTAACCATGTAACTAATCATGTAACTGCTCATCATCATTTGATCACATACTTTCTAAATATGAAGAACATTTATCATATCAAGCCATTCATTCAATCAAGCAACACAAGTTCAATTACCTCATAGCATGACTTTCCTATACAAGTTGCACATATTTGCACAAGTATAACAATACACAAATTACTTGTTCCATTCCATTTTTGTAATGGGTTCAGTCAATTCCTATCTTAAGTTATACCATTCTAGTCCTCTAACGAATACCTCTTGATAATCAAGTCAGGGGCCTTCTGAAGTGACTTCAAAAGCTTTCGTCATATAGGATGCGGGGTGTTCGTGAATAACATAAAAGCATCATGTATCTCGGTCTCATGAACACATATCATAAGCATGTATAGGCATGGCATCAAGCAACGTAAAAATGCATGGTTAAGTAATATAATAATTATATATACTTATATAGCACTCTATAGAATACTACTAGATATTACGGGAGGTTTAGCCACTCTGCTCTCGATACGTATAACCACGAACATTGGCTCCATATGAATACCACGATGATCAGTCTCGGGACCGACAGTCTAACATTTCCAATCTCAAAGACGGAACAAGAAACAATGGCTCTACCAAAACGCAACACTCATTCTTGGTATCACTGCAACTCAGAAGCAACATGGGTAAAATATAATATTCCTAGACACAAACTTGCACTCACGGCAATCTAGACCAAAATAAACATAGAACTCCAAGTCCTAAAGTTTTACAAAAGAATATGCCAATGAGGCATTATGAACAACACTCGACGGTAAACGCTTGACGTTAAACCCAACCTAATGTAGGCCATGGAACCTATC
Organism: Codonopsis lanceolata; assembly: GCA_013146195.2. NCBI lineage: Eukaryota > Viridiplantae > Streptophyta > Magnoliopsida > Asterales > Campanulaceae > Codonopsis > Codonopsis lanceolata. Next base: position 47,436,851 of record CM028382.1, on the reverse strand, counting down.
ATGGTTTATAGCTATCTTAAGCACTAATACTAACTGTGATGACCCGACCCGGATTCCAGCACGGAATCCCGATGTCGTGCCGCTAAACGTAGACAAGAGGAGGACAAACACGAAATAAATAATAGTGCAAGTCAAACAATAGAGTTATCAAGCTCTAAATATGAATGTACATTCGCACAAAAAATACGGGTCAACAAAAATCAAAGATGCAGAAGCGTTACCAGAGTGAAGCCCCGAGCTAATAAACTCAAAATCAATACCAATTGCAACCAAGAGAGACTATTGTCTCAAGAGGAGAAAATACAAAACTCGCGTGCCGCAATATTGCAGACGAATAACAAACCATCGGCACTCCAAGCCGACGTTGCAACAAGAATCCAACCTGATATAACAATTACCCAACAACTAACATATCGGGGTTAACAACAACAATAACAAGAGAAATACTAAAATGCTCTGAAGCTACTACTTGCCCGGGAGACAACTGAATAAATACTATGAAGTGAAGTATACACACCCAACTATAAAAATCGACGATCTGAAAGTACAACAAGACTAGAAATGCTACCCAACTGTAAAGTTTATATAACTTTACTCAAAACATCCTTAACAGAAAATAAGGACAAAATAATAGAAACAACACAATGCTAGAGGGGACTCAGCGAGCTACGACTCGGAAGAAACAATAATTGTGACATTCACAAACACATAATCTTAACTCAGCTATCGATCCATGGCGCACAGCTACAGACAAAATCCACACGACCTCAACACGCCTAATAGATAACTATAGACTAGAAACAACCGAGACCAAACTAGTCTCAAACACCATAGGATTCGAATACATCTATTACAAGTATCTAGTAAATCCTTAAGAGACTCTAGTGAGTCTCATCTCAACAATTCATACTCGGGTCGTTCTCGACCTAAGTCCCAAACTCACTCTCAATGCAAAGAAGACGGTGTCCATCGACCGACCGTCACGACTCAACCCAAACAAGCCTATGTTATTCGTGGCCTCATTTAAATCCTAAGACTGGTAATTAGTCTATAATCATTACGTGACCGTGAGGTATTGATGTGATCTTAGCAAGCTCAAGTTTGGATGAGATATGTGATGATTGGTTTGAGAGTTGGAAGATTCAAGAAAGGATGATCAACCATGAAGAGTTCGTGATTAAACAAAATATCAAGTGTCAAAGAAATCAAATGAAGTCCTTTAAATGCATAGATTATGATTGGAAGATTCAAGAGTTCTATACAAACTTAATTCGTGGATTTATTGGAGATTCATGTTATTACAATGGCTACTCTACCAATTCAAACATGTTTTGTGAAGTCATAGATTTCATGGAAGATGACTTGAAGACTCGAGAAATGTTCGTTAATGTCATACAATGATTTTGGAAGCTTTTAACACCTAAAGGAAGACTTTAGGGGGCCAAAATTCAACTTTGAAAAGTAGGCCTTTGCAAAAAAACGGGATTGTTAGATTTTTCCTTATTTTGGTGTTTTTATGTTTCCTAATTAGATTATGTAACTTACCTAATTGTTGTCTACATAGATTAGATAAGTGGAGTTGTTTCCTTTTATTTTAGGTTACCTTTTTATTATAGGATTAGGTTTCACAACCCATATAAATAAGGGTTGTGGCTTATTGTTTTACAGCATTTACTGATTATTGATTAAAATAGTTTTCGAGTGTTTTTTTAAAACCTCCTTGTTCTTCATTGAACTTGTGATTACTTAGTGAGAGGCTAAGTAACTGAATCCCGAACTTATCATTAGGATATTCATCCCTATTGTGGTGTTCAACCTTATTCCGAGGGTTGTGATCATCTCACAAAAGGATCGCAGTCAAATTATACCAAGGTTCTTCGTGGATATGGGCTTGCACTGTGTAAGACCCTGATTCCTTAGGTACTTTTCATGGTTAGTATCATTTTGACCCTAAGTTTGACCCTGGATGACTAAGGGACCATGGGGATTAACTTGAAATTATTTTGGAGTGGTCGTGTAAACATTTACACACACGCGTGTTTAATTTTCGGTAATTCGTGTACCTTCGTAGGCCATGATAGGTCTATAGTAATTTGGCCACAACTTTGTATACATAACTCATAATTTGGATCCATTTGGCGTGTTAGAAATTAGACTTCGGGAGCTTTCTAACCATACCTACAATAAGATTTTAGGACTTGCATTTTGATACAAAAATATTTTGTAAGTTGACCTAAATTCTGATCTACTTTAGTTGACCACTCATGTGTGTCCAACTTTATTTTTGGCCAAATACACACCTACCCTTAATGATAAACCTCAAACATATTATAATCTAATCCCACAAACCTTACTTTAATCCTAGCATGCTTATTCATGTCGGTAGTTGTTGAGATTGTTGGAATATGCTTCTTGATAATTTAATTATCACCTTGCATATTTCATATATGTTGATTTGCTTGCCCCCATTACAAGTGAGTCATCACGAGTGGCTAAAAGGTCTGCGTACCGGTTCGCGTGGCAACTCTTGTTGATATCATATAGGTCTTAGATTAGGTTCAACCTGATGAAGTCCTACCTACCTATATGATGATCAAAACAGACCAGCATTTCATAATGCACTCGGCACCGGAAGACCTGTAGCTATGTCAAAAGCCTTCAGTGATAAAGATCAGAATATCCTTAAAGACTCACCACCAGCAGACATGCTACAAGTTAAAACTTCTCACACCGGTAGACATCAGTTCTCATGAATCAGAAGACTTGTTTCCACTGGCTCAAAGCATTCCACCGGTAGACTTTAGAATCTACACGTGCTACAGAGAAATGTCAAGAAGCTGCTCAAATCAAGACAAATATGTTCGTGCCTCAAAAAGCCTGACATACTTAAAGCTACAAGACTTTCTTTCACTTAAATAGTTTGTTAAAGTCAAAAAGAAATTACTTTATTGAACAGACCACCTGACAGTGCAACAGACATCAGACCTACTCTTTAGAGACTTATCAACATAGTCTGACAGACAATGAGTTCCAAGATCTACAGGACTAAATCTCTGCTCCAAACAGTCAAAGATCTTGTAAACAAAGATCTCTACCCGAAAGTCTTCAACCACTACATCTCCAACGGATAGAAATTTTTGTGTCTTCATCTCTCAACGATCATACTGATTCTCTCCTATATAAACCCTCTCTCTTGCTCAAATAAACAAGTGTGAAAGAAATGACACAATGACAGTGTAAGCGACATCTAAGATCATCAAACGATACACTGTGAGCAACGAGTAACTCAATCTACTCAAGAACTTCAAAGAAAATAAATCTTCAAAGAGATCGTCTTCATCAATGTATCTCTGATTTCTACACAGATTGCAGTGAACTCATCCAGATCTTAGCAAAACACCCTCAGTGGATTGCTAGGAAGAAAAGCTTGGAAAAGAGAAAAGAATGATCAGAAACTTCAAAAGACAGAGATCAAGATCTGAAGATTGATGTTAGAAAATGTCTGATGAAAATGAAGAGCGGTTTATAGATATTGCATTCATATCTTCATATGTGTATCCCTATACAAATGCTGTTGATTGTGCAATAATCAATCATCATGGAAGGTTGAGTGTTTTACACTCACTCGTTCAGATATATCTTTATATCTGAACGACCTTAAAAATCCCTTCCTTCTCATAACAGTTTCTTGGTTTTGTCTCCTATTGTCCTTTGCAACTTAAAGATCCTTGAATGGATAATTAAGTAAGGATTGATACTTAGGAAGACAAAGCGAGAAAATTGGACATAGATTATTTCGGCTGATGTAATATGTAATTTATCTTTGAATAAATTCATATGTTCTTACTAATACTTTATCTCTCAGTCCTTATATATCTATGAGCTTTTTATAAATGATTTATCCTTAGAAAAGCCATTCTCTACTTGATCTCCTAAACATGCATTTGAAAGAAGAAATAAGTGTGCTGTTGTTCTGAACATATATTCGTGTACACCCACTTCTGACATCTCCAAATCATAGCCTTTTTACCTTCCACTATACAAATCTTTTATCAGGCCTTTGATTTGATTAAGCAGTTTATCGGCAGAGTTGTTACTTCTGCTTAGAGCAAGTCTACTGACAGCTTCTACCAGCAGACATGTTCAACTTGATAAATTGTATTTTCCAACTAAACTATGCTTTATGTATATCCAAAAGAAAAGTTTTCAAATTGGCATCATAGGCTATTCACCCCCCCCCCTCTAGCCTATTTGAGCATTATTGTGGACCAACAATTGGTATCAGAGCAAGGCTCTTCTAGCTTCATGCCAGGATTAACCTCCTGAGAGTTGCAATCCTCGAATGCTCGGTTCAAATGCATGTCAAAAGAAAATTTGTTTATTCTTCAAAAACTTTTGACAAGGATTTCAGGTTGAGATAAAACTTTTGAAAAATATACTAATTTTGAAAAATTACTTTGCTTTCACAAATTTCATGAGATAGAAGATTACTATGAATATTGTGAGATATTTATTCATATGACAGATATCTATATCAATTGGCACTATGAATAACTATCTCCAGATGAAAAATTCTCAGATGGATGCTACAATTAAAAGAATTTCTTATTCAAGTTCTCTTGACATAAGGCTAACGATTGAAATCAATCTAACACCTTCTCGAGAGAAAAAATTTTCTTCTTGAAACTCTTCTATGAAAGAATTTTAAAAGGACTTATATCTATTCTCTTGACAAAGATTAAGAATCAAAAACTCTATCATGAAACATTGATTGATCCCTCTGTTATATGATATTTAGTTTCTGATAACTTGGCCTATATTTCAAAGAATTATTTGAATCCAAGAAAATATGAATCAAAATCTTACGATGTGTTTGCAAAGGAAATCTACTCTTTAGACAACATCTACTACAAATTTATTAGCTCAGATTCAAAACGACATCTTCTGAAGAACGTCTACCTCGATCCAGATAACTGTCATAAAGGTACATCCCTTGTCTTGTGCCCTTTATCTTTATCTTTGCACAAAAAGACCAAAGGAGAATGATAAATTCAAGATCCAGTCTTTCCTTCTCACTGATCTTCTTGAAATTCTTGTTCCTGTATCTAGATTTTTCTGGAGCTTCCTAAAGCTCATAAAATGTTGCTAATTATCTTCTTGATTCTTATTCAGGAATGTACTTTCTCTCAAAGATCTACAAGAACATTTTATTATTTCTCTTCCAGCTCTAAAAGGCTTTGCTTGACTGAAAGTACATGATCCTATTCACCTGATTCAGTCTTCCTCTTCCCTCTGGATTATGATATATAACTGATTTTCATTTATGATTCCCTGCTAATCATGATCATGAATATATCATCTCTGCATAGCTTTATATTTGCTTGCTCTACTCTTGTCTATTCTTTTCTAAAAGCAATATATATAGCTAGAGTAATTTCTCCTATCATACTTTGTTTCCTTCCTTTTCTTTATAGTATGATCTGTGATTTACTCATCTGGTTTGTTGCCTCATTTTCTTTGAAGTACTCTTCTGTTGCTCAGTACTTCATAAGCCCTGTCTTATGTGCTGACTTATAGAAGTTTTTACCTTATAGACAATGTGCAAACTACATGGGTACTTTTGCAATTTCTACAAAGGTTGAGGTAAAGCTTTAGAAACTGACTATTTCTTATATGCTAAAGACAGATTTCATAAAATCACGGTAAAGATAAAAATGACTTTGAAATGTGGGAATTGTACTTCCCAAAACACTCTTCTGAAAAAGAGATATGTTTTGTCAAATCCCATTGGAAAAGATTTTATCCACTTAAAGATGTTTCATTCTTTCAAGAAAGCCAAACCTACTTTACAAAATCTTTTAGCTTTCCAAAGAAGTAACTTTACCGGATATCTAGAAATTTATACAAACTCTCACTTTACCCCGTATAAGTTTTATTGAGAGTAGTTGGAAAGGACTTGTCACTCTTAAATGAGTCAGTCAATTGTCTTGCCTCAGCGAGTATTTATAGAGACCTTCCTTCCCTCTTCTCTATCACTCGCAAACTACCTCAAACACTATCATAGACACTGATACGAAATTCCCTTCTTCTAAAATGTTACTCAGAAGAATTCTTAGCACTAGATCAAGGCTTCTTCTCAACAACTTGGAATCACCCTTTCGATTATTCCAAAGTTGTTTGGTTTGTTTCAAGGATTTCTCTCGCGTGAAGACTTGCCTTAACAACCATTTAGCATATTTATCCCGTTTTCCTCTATCTTGGCACACATTTGTTGTTCCCTCTCATGTTGAAGATCTTCCTATCTTCAGCAAGCCAAATGTGTCTCTCCTCGGTTTTTCCTTTCAAAACTCTCGAGGATGAGCGCCTGCATTGAAACTGATATCTAGATATTTCTAGAAGATGTTTATGCAGGATGTCTGGGATAGAGACAACCAATCCTAAGCTTGGTAGAGAGGTTGCTATAGAGGAGAAAAGGTTGTACCCCGCTCCCTCCTTGGGTCATCAGAATCCCTTGATCTAGGACCTGTATCTCATTTGCCAACCGGTTAGCTGAATCTGGGTCCATGGTCTTCATAGACATCTCCTTGTAACATCTTTATCTTTAGAATTGTATCAGGTGTTTAGATTAGTTGTTTAAAAAGGAGTAGTTAAGTCATCGGAAGTTGTAATGAACTCTGTAATCTTTAGATCCTCTTTGTATTCTATTATATTTTGATCTAAATGAGAACTTGTTCAAAGCATCTTTACTTCATGTCTATCTGCCTTTGTATGAACTTTCCTTGATATCATGAAATATTATATTTTCTTGTAATTTTTGTATTTGTACTTTCTATAATATGTTGTTTCGAATTCAATACAGCAAATATAACTCTGATGTTAACCCAACAGCAAACCAATCCTTACTCATAAAATTTCCTATTCAACATTTGGTATTCAACATTTGGTATCTGAAGAAACAATGTTGGAATATGGTCAATTTTAGTTTTGGATTTCTTTGAAGAAACTGCATACCTTGCAACTACTTCATCAGGAATTATAGATCTCATCACAACCCATAATGTTCTGGTGAATCTTAATTACCCTCCATAATTTCAGGTCTCTCTAGTTTTAACGGTAGACCTTATCTCAGTCGTTGTAACAACGACCTTTTGAGGAAATAAGCAGTCTCCTCAAATTCTTTTCTTTTCTACTGCTTCCTCTGTTCAATGACAACTTTGCTCTAAAACTCTTTCTTGTTTCCCTTGTCTTGAACAAAGATGACTTCCTTTCCCTTAAAAGGTTAGTCATCATCATCTTAGTTGTTGACCTCAAAGCAAAAGTTGTTCTTCATCTGTACCGTCAGCCTAACTAAGTTTGAGCTACTTGCTTCTTTGTGATTCAAGTACTTTAACTCAAAGGGTTGATGTCTTCTGTTTTTGCTTCTAAATGCTCTTATCAGTCAATTGGGATTCTATTATGAAGTAGCATGGTCATCAGTTAATCTATGTCGATGGAGCATCTGTACCTCCTAACAGCTGCCAAGGCAAAAAGGAAAATCTGCAGAAAATCTCTTTTCTACTCTTGTAACCTGCAGACTCTGTTCTCTCTCTTAAAAGGGATCGAAGCGCATAATATACACCAGTGAGGAGGAGCCAACTGCAGAACTTGGTGTCATTCAAGTACCGATACCACTATTACTGTTGTTGTTTCTTTCATAAAAAAGAAGTATTTTTTTTGCTCTCCCTCCACTTCTGTTTCGTTCTCTTTGCCGATGAAGCTTACGGTCAATCCCTCCAGAAGCCAAGGCATTCCAAAGGAAATGGTTGCTATAATATTCTTCTTTCAATTGGCATCGGCTGACCTCAATGTCTGCTGTTCCATCTTTAAACAGCAAACTTTCTTGTCTGCAAAACTCATCAAATCATTCTATCTTAGCAGACTTCATCCCTGCTGACCTCTTTCATCAGCAGACCCTCATCTATGCCGACTCCCCTGTCATTCATTCTTTCTCGACAACGGCATACCTCAATATCGATTTTACTGATCATCTTTTAATGATTGATATCATTCATAAATTGGTATCCCTTATACAATCAATTGATATCCTCCAACAATTGATTGATTTCCTTCAGCTCTCAAATATCAGTAAACTTCCACCCTTCTTGAACACATTATTCAATTCAGTGTAAAAGCTACTCAATAGCTATCATCTTTCGTGTGTTCAAAAGACTGATAACCTCACATAAACCTTTTAATTGGTATCAGCAGACTTTCATTACTGCTGCATACTTCCTTAAAAGTTATCAGTTGCATCGGTAGACCTCAAATGTCTAGTGGTCAAAACCTGAACTGCAGATTTCCACCTCTGCCGTTCACAATTTCTTGAACTGCAGAACTCCATCTCTGCCGTTCACACTCTTGCATCAGCACTCTTCACACTCTACTGGAACTAATCATCAAAATTAGTTTCAGGCCTCATACTGCTGATCAACCTTGTGTAATGATATCTTTGACATAAAAATCTTTAGGAATGATTGATTGTTTTTCAAATTATATTTCAAAAATCTTTCTAAAATGGTTTTCAAAACATCTTTGTTCTGGAATAACTAGAGGAATTGGAAGATTGCTTAAGACTGTGTGGATGACTCAGAAAGCTCCGAAAAATTTCTTCTAGTAAACAAAGAACACAAAAGTCTTAACTGTTTTGCAAAAACATTTTTGAAATAATTCTTTCAAAATATTTTTGAAATAATTTCTGTTCCAAAATTCTATAGATTTGGGAGATTGCTAAGGATTGTGTAGATGATTTAGAATGCCCCGTAAATTATCTATTAGGATAACTGGAATAATTAAAACCTATCATATTTCCTAAATATATTTTTACGAAATTTATTCCATTAGTTTTGCTCATCGATATCAACACATATTCATTTCAATACCCTATGCCTTCAATTAATCTTTGTCTTCATCTATTGGTATTGAAATCCTCGATTTAAGTCTCTAATCTGTCCAAATACATATTCCCTAGAAGACTTAATTATCACAATCATGAATCGCCGCCTCTCCCATAAAAACGTCCACTCAATTGAGCTTCAAAATGATTACTTCGCCGGTTCTCATTTCAGTCTGTTACAGCTCTTTTAAGGACACTCAAACGACGGTTCTTGAAAAGTGTGTTCTTCCCGCTCAGAAAGTACTGAATATATATACACTACTATTTTTGATTAATCTCCATCGTTTTCCAAATCAATCTATATGATTAATTATCAGTGTATATTTCTTTCTCCTAAGAAATTCTTCATGGCCGCTTCTTCTTCCAACAGCGTCTCTAGCCCAATCGCTCCCCCTGAATCATATTTCGTCACCAAAGTAGGTCATGAATCCTACATTCTTGGTCAAACGATTCAAGGAGAACAATTTCTCCTTGATAATACTGTTGGAGCAAAGATTTTAGATCTTTTCCACAGTTCTGGACTCGTCTCCATCCTTTTATTTCGCGAAGAATTCTACTGCCTTCAACTGGTCAACGAATTCTACTCAAGGATGCACCTGTCAAGAGATGGTAAAAACCTACACGGTCGCATTCGAGGTACTGATCTCATCCTCAATGCCGACAGCCTTTCTAGAGTCTTCAACCTATCCTCTGCTGGCCCTGACTCCATCAATGATTCTGTTCTTAATGAATCATGGCTACACCGTACTGGCTACCACTGTCGAGATGATTATAGTACATGGGATATTTTTAACTATCCCTTGGACATGTACTGTGTTGGTGAGATTTTGAGCCAATGCCTTCTGTTTCATGAACCTGGCTCAGGAAGCGACACCAGAAGACTTTGGAACTTCACCATTTCTGTTCTTGACTCTCATGTCATCAACTAGTCTGAAGTAGTCTTCTCTCTCATCTGTCGATCTTTTCAGCGAAGACGAGTGAATGGGTCAGGTATTCTCAAATACGCTAGGATAATCAGCTACTTCTTATGCTCCTACCACACCATTCGTTCCACGATTCACGAGGACGAACGCCTTCCTATCACTAGAGAAATGTTGATCACTCGGGAATTATTCGGCAATCAAAGCTTTTCTGATCAGGATAGAAACTATTCTCTAGATTCTAGCACTGGTAGTTTTGGAGATTCAAATTATCTTGTATTATTCAGAACTTATTAATACTTTCTTGCGTTATTTAGCACTTTTCTCTATTGTTATCTTCTCTAAAAAACTACATCTCTTCTTGTATCTTTCTTTATTCTTGCTTGCAACTGTCCTTCAGGATTAATTCTTATTGCTTGCAACCATTAAGGAGGAGAGTTATATGACATATACATATAACTTAGGGATGAGAGTAAGGAGGAGAGTGATAGCATACCTATCATTAGTAGAAAAGTTTTTCACATAACTCAAATCTCACAAAACCAAGAGCAATTGGAACTCAAACACACACTCTAAATGTGACAATTCACCCTAAGCCGATTCTTTGTGAATCATGCTCAGCCTTTATGGCACTTCTGTTGAAACTCCTGTTTAAAACTAAAACCCTCCGTTGAGTCTTACTTTCAACAGAAATAAAAAGTTTTTCAAAAATTGATTTTTCAAAAATTAATTTTTCAAAAAATTGGTATGACAAGCAATCCTTATTGAACTCTTCAAAAACATACATTTACTTAAGGATTTGCTACTCTTACTTGCCAAAACAAGCTTTCAATTTATATAAATTTATGTGTAAGAAAGAAATCCAAAAACCTTTTAGATCATATTCAAATCTCTTTTAAAATTCTAAGTGATCTAAATTGTTTTTACTATTGCATTACATGTTCAGTGCTTTGATTTATCGAGTCTGTAATAGCAATAGTTGACTATACCAAAGCCATCGCTTATATGTAATTATCAATATAAGACATGTCTTGAGATAAAATGATCACTCATTGTGGACATGCTATTACTATGTTTGATAAATTCTTTAGTGCTTTGTATATGTCATTTTGTAATGGTTTCAAGCAAATAGGAGGAGAATGTTGAGTTTGTTGGAATATGCTTCTTGATAATTTAATTATCACCTTGCATATTCCATATATGTTGATTTGCTTGCCCCCATTACAAGTGAGTCATCGCGAGTGGCTAAAAGGTCTGTGTATCGATTAGCGTGGCAACTCGTGTTGATATCACATAGGTCTTAGATTAGGTTTAACCTGATCAAGTCCTACCTTCCTCTATGATGATCAAAACCGACCAGCACTTCAGAATTCACTCGGCACCGGAAGACCTGTAGCTATGTCAAAAGCCTTCAGTGATAAAGATCAGAATATCCTTAAAGACTCACCACCGGCAGACATGCTACAAGTTAAAACTGCTCACACCGGCAGACATCAGTTCTCCTGAATCGGAAGACTTGTTTCCACTGGCTCGAACCACTACATCTCCAACGGATAGAAATCTTCGTGTCTTCATCTCTCAACGATCATATTGATTCTCGCCTATATAAACCCTCTCTCTTGCTCAAATAAACAAATGTGAAAGAAATGACACAGTGACAGTGTAAGCGACATCTAAGATCGTCAAACGATACACTGTGAGCAACGAGTAACTCAATCTACTCAAGAACTTCAAAGAAAATAAATCTTCAAAGAGATTGTCTTCACCAACGTATCTCTGATTTCTACACAGATTGCAGTGAACTCATCCAGATCTTAGCAAAACACCCTCAGTGGATTGCTAGTTAGAAAATCTTGGAAAAGAGAAAAGAATGATCAGAAACTTCAAAAGACAAAGATCAAGATCTGAAGATTGATGTTAGAAAATATCTAATGAAAATGAAGAGTTGCCTGTAGATATTGCATTCATATCTTCAGATTTGTATCCCTATACAAATGTTGTTGATTGTGCAATAATCAATCATCATGGAAGGTTGAGTGTTTTACACTCACTCGTTCAAATATATCTTTATATCTGAATGACCTTAAAAATCCCTTCCTTCTCATAACCGTTTCTTGGTTTTGTCTCCTATTGTCCTTTGCAACTTAAAGATTCTTGAATGGATAATTAAGTAAGGATTGAGACTTAGGAAGACAAAGACAGAAAACTGGACATAGATTATTTCGGCTGATGTAATATGTAATTTATCTTTGAATAAATTCATATGTTCTTACTAATACTTTATCTCTCAATCCTTGTATATCTATGAGCTTTTTATAAATAATTTATCCTTAGAAAAGCCATTCTCTACTTGATCTCCTAAACCTACATTTGAAAGAAGAAATAAGTGTGTTGTTGTTCTGAACATATATTTGTGTACACCTTCTTCTGATTTCTCCAAATCATAGCCTTTTAACCTTCCGCTATACAAATATTTTATCAGGCCTTTGATTTGATTAAGCAGTTTATCGGCAGAGTTGTTACTTCTACTTAGAGCAAGTCTACCGATAGCTTCTACCGGCAGACATGTTCAACTTGATAAATTGTATTTGCCAACTAAACTATGCTTTATGTATATCCAAAAGAAAAGTTTTTAAATTGGCATCATAGGCTATTCACCCCCCCCCCTCTAGCCTATTGGAGCATTATTATGGACCAACAGTAGTTAGTCTTGGAGTATGCTAGAGTGTGGGTGTGGTCCCTAACATTTATTATTCCAAGCTCTCATTATTGACAACCAACATTGATTGCCTAAAACTATTGGAGACTCCCTAGACCTATTGTCTCCTCTCTCATTGTCCAATTTCTAGCCCTCTTCTCTTCATCTTTTCAGTCTTTGAAAGTCTTGCTGGAAGAGAGAAAAGAGGTGGGGAGACTTTGGGAGTAAACCATGAATACTCTCTCTTCTCCATTTTGCAAGTTTTGGACCATGGAATCGAAGATCCTTTCAGCCACTCTTTTTCCATCCAACTAAATTTCGTTTTCTTTCCAGCCTCCTCCTTTCCTAGTGATTGAAGATATAAGTCCCATGGAAGCCATGTTTCTGCATGGAGATTGAATCTTGTTCCTACAACTCTACCCATCTGAATTTCAAGCTTAGAACAAGGATTTAAAGCTCTTCGTGACTGATTTCTCTTCATCCATCTATAAATCTGTTTTGTGTTCTTGATTTCCAGATTTAAGGTATGTGTACTAAACCATCTCGTTATGTTCTAAGGCTTGTAAATATTCTACTCCTTTGAAGAACCCGAAATACAAATACTACTTCGATTTTCATGATTTGAATACTATGGATGATTGATTTCAGGGTAGAACTTTCCCTACATGCTATTGGAGAATTGAAGTAAGCTACTGACCCCTGTGTATATGTTTGGTTGCTAAACATGTCATCTTCTTCTTGCTCAATCTATGCTAAGTTGCTAGATTATTAGGAAGAAACCTCACAGATTCAGTCTTATTTTTTAGTGAGATTTGGGAATTTACTAGGAAAAATCCACTAAAAGGAATTGTATAAAACATTTATATGGTTTACCTGTACATGTTCAGATTTGTTCTACAAATTTTCATTAAATTTAGAGTTTATGAAGTATTTTTAATAAATCACAAATCATTGCTGCGACAGTGAGACTGATAACAGGGATACTGGTTAGTATCACGATCTTGATGTGAACAAAAATTGAAGAATACAAATCCAATTGGAGTGTTTTAAAATTGTAAACTCTACCTCAAAGATTCTAGTTTCTAGAAATGTAAAGTTTATGACATTTGGAGCAATGAGTAATTTTTGGTGAATTTTATATGATAGACATGCAGAATAGGTCACAACAGAAAATCAGATTTTTAACATGAATTTGGAGGGGATGTATTTTGATGAATACAAGTCCTAATTGTGTAATTTAAACAACAAAAATATAGTTTAAAGAATCTAGTTTCAGACTAGGAGAGAATCACCTCATTTCGAGTTGTGAGAAATTAATGGTCGAATTTACAAGATGGCTATGTAGAATGGGTTATAACAGAAAATCTGGAAATTAACTTGTCTTTGTGATATTCATAAATTGATGATTATAGGTCTGAATTGAATGATTCAAAAATGGTAATTAATACCTTAAAATGTCTAACCTCTACATAAGGGAGGATCATTATATTTGAACTTGTTAAGATTGGTTTATGAATGAACTATAATGAATTTAGGAATATAGAATGGATTATCATTCTAGAATGAGTTTAGTGAATATGACTAAGTTATGCAATGATCCTAGACCAACAATGTAGTCTTGGAGATTAGGCGAGTCGTTACTTGTTAATTTCCGGTTTGGCCTTCATTCATAATAAAAATGGATCTCCTTGCTTATGTGATTCACGATTAGTTAAGTTATTAACTTAGATTGGGTTTATGCTAGAAAATGATTTTCTATGCCTATTTGAAATTATGACTAAATACATAATTGTTACCTTTGTCAAGAATTGAATCTTCTATGTTATTTTATAAAATGAATAATGAAGTACATTGTGTTTCTTGACTTCATGCGTGAACCTTTATTGAATTGTCAACTTGCATTGAACTTGGGTTCCATTAATAGGTGGGATTGTGAACTTGAATTGAACTAAGGCTTGAATTAATATTAATCAACTTAGGCTTTCATCTTGTACTTGGGTAAATGATTCGTGAACTAGGTTTTCTAAATGGAACAAGAACCTAGCTTGCCTCAAACGAGAACATAGATGGGGGTTAGAAATGCATATATCATTTATACTCTATTTAGAATGAATTATAGTAAAGACTCACCCGGTCGAGTTTACATAACAATTGAACCTTACGAGGATCCTGGTGAGATCCTACAACATTTAGAATTCATTTGATTTGATTACTAGCTTTTTGACCTTAATTGGATAGAGTAGACAACTTGACACTTGTACTTTTAAGACTCATTTGAGCTCCTTACGTGCTTTCCTTGATCATATTAATGATAGTCATTACTTCATGGCTTTTAGTAGAGTAATAAACCTACAGGAGGATGAGTTCGTTCGGCCCCTATTTGATTTCATGACAAGTAAACATCTACTTCAGCATTTCACATAAGTACAGCTGGCATTACTTGAATTCATGCGTTGATGGTGGGACTGTAACGACCCGACCCGGATTCCAACACGAAATCCCAAGGTCGTGCCGCTGGAACCAACTTAAGAAGAGGACAAACACTTGTTAAACAGTAGTGCTAGTCAAACAGTCGAGCAAACTCGCTCTAAACATGAACATAATGCCGCACTAAAATACGGTATTTCAAAAATCGAATCAGCGGAAGCAATATAAGAAAAGAAGTCCCAAGCTATGAAGCTCGAAACTGACGATAATGAAACCAAGAGAGACATTATCTCTCAAAGGAGGAAACAAAACTCGCGTGCCGCAACATTGCAGACGCTGAACAAACCATCGGCACTCCAGGCCGGCGTTTCAACAAGGAACCAACCTGATATATCAATTACCCAACGGCTAAAGCATACCGGGGTCAACCAACAACTATAAGAAGTAGGATAAAGAAATGCCCCAAAGCTATAAGT
Source organism: Codonopsis lanceolata (assembly GCA_013146195.2). Classification (NCBI taxonomy): domain Eukaryota; kingdom Viridiplantae; phylum Streptophyta; class Magnoliopsida; order Asterales; family Campanulaceae; genus Codonopsis; species Codonopsis lanceolata. The sequence continues at coordinate 47,421,398 of CM028382.1, read as the reverse complement.
GCCCGGGAGACAACTGAAATAAATACGAAACCACGAACAAGGCACGACACAACACGTCGGCCCAAGAAAGAACTAACACAAATACCCAAGTATATACCCGACTGTAAAGTCTAAATAACTTTACAAAATATCGATCTCACAAGAATAGCAATGTACATGATATCAATGACAATGCTAAAAGGGAACAGGACTCCAAAAGCTGCTACTCGGGAGAGTTAGCTGCTACAAACACGAACCACAAGATCTAATCTTGATCTGTCGATCAGCTGCGCACTGCAACAGTCACGATCTACTCGGTCTCAACGCGGCTACCAATTGGCTGCAACTAGAAAACAAAGTACGGAATGAGTCATAATGACCCAGTACGCTACTACAAGAGATATGTAACATATAATTATGTAACATAAAAATAATCATCATGCCATTTTACAAATGACAGAAAAACCCGTGAAGAGGCGTCGTATCATTTAGTTACTCCACAAGATATTCATTTCTTCTCACTTACTAAACCGTCCAAATGAACCAGGGTGTAATTCCCTGTTCAAACACAAATCAAATGAATTAGAAGGTAGTTCCCACAAAACATCATATGCAAGTATATATATATATATATCATCATATATACTAATCAAGCTATTCATATAATCATCACGTGTAAGGGTGCATATTTATATATATACACCTATATCAGTATGCATATATCTCTAAATATACATATCAAATCTCTCATAAATATCTCATATATAAGTATGTATATCTCTATATATACATGACAGGCTAAAGTCGCACGCCTACAAATTAATTACCAAGACAAGACTCGGCTACAGAACTGCAGCTAGGGCAAGTCCAGGGTCGATCCACTGAAGAACGGTTTTTCGATTGCACAATTGTCACTTGACAAGATTGGGGGTCTGATTTGTGATTAATTAACTACCTAAGACAGAAATTAAAACTAAGTTGTAAACAATTAAGGACTAGCACTTCAGATTTGTCTCCATCCCTATTTATCAATTCAATATCATCGGTATAATTTCTCTCTCTTTCTCCCTATTCACTTGATCCGAGATATATTTCAATCCCTATTTCTTCCTTAATGATGGTTATAAGCAGTGACACACTGACTTATTTCCCTAATCGATATCTAAACCTAAGACACGACACCTAGGTTCACAATAACGATTGATAAAACTTTGAGAAATTAAGATCAAGGAATTCTCTATTCTTTTGCAAATAGAATGAAAACTAGTTTTACTCCCTTTTCAATTTACCATGACACATGCATAAATCTCAAAGATGCTACTTGTGTAAAATCATAATCTGACACAGACTTAAGATTAAACTAGCATTAAATCAATTGCAAGGGAAAAGAGGGTGATCAAATCTCAAAACCCTAAGAATCAATCTAACAATTCAAACAAGTAAAACTATGAATAGGGATTCAGAAGTAAAGAAATTAATACCTCAATTGAATTAAACAAACGGTTCAGGATTCAAACCCAAAGCAATGTAATTAAGCTTCCATGAAAATAGCTAGAATCTCTAGAGAAAATTCGTAGGAGAAGAAGATCCTAATTATGAAGTCAAAACAAGTATATATACTTGTTCCCCAAAACCTAATCCTAAACTAAAAAGGAAAATCTTAAAAGAAAAAGGAAAGAGAATATTTAATAAAAAGTAGTCAAATCCTCCTACCATCTATTACCAAAAATAAATAGTTTCCAAATCTTTATCTTTCACTTTGACCCCTGAACCTCAAATTTTTCTCTTTTGATTCTCGAACTCGCTGCTTTTGAAATCGATCCTTGAACTTTCGGCTTTTGACAGTTTGGTCCACGCACTTCGATACTGCAATTTTATCTTCCACAATAATAAACTTTTGCAGGGACATCACAAAATACTCACAATAAGTCTCAAAATTACAAAAGTTACCCAAAAACTTACCAAATCATAAACTACTCAAAATTACATCAAACTAAACTAAAATACATTAAAATAATAATAAAAATGTCTAGAAAATTAGGGAATTACATATCATAAAATCCACCACATCAAATTCCCCCACGCTTAGACCATTACTCGTCCCTGAGTAATATCCTATCCCCACTCTAAGCACCGGTCTAAACAGCGTAGCATGAGAGGAAAAAGACCCCTAATCTCCTCTAACCCTCTGAAACAACAGTTAACAAACATCGACCCAAACAAACAACAAACTCGGAGAATGAAACTCCGCTCCTTATCACTCCAACAATAGCAATGATACCAATGACCTTAGCTCGACCCCAACTCCAAATATGCAAAAACGGGACATCCAAGCTAAGGCCCACACAACAAAAAGCTAGGGGGAACTAAATATGTCCTAAGTTTCCCCCACGCTATTCTCGCACTACTACTCCCTCAAAAATAAAGTCTATTCCGAAGCAAAGACTTACCTCGTGAATCACACCAACACCCCCTTATATCACCAAAAAGAAAAACGAGGATTTTCTATCCTAACACCTCTAAACCAAACCTCCAACACCAAAAATAAATAAACCTACCCGATGCTCCAATCCTCCCTTATGACTTCAACGCCGGTGATATAAAAGATGGAAAGAGATTCACTCACTCACCTTTTTCCTAGGCGCCGTTTCCGGTTTTCACCTAGACTCTCATATTATTATTTTTTTATTTTTTTTTCATTTTTTTATTTTTTTTTGTCACACCCTCTCCTTTTGCCTAAGCGCCCTCTCGGGTTTTCACTTAGCCTCTCTTTTCTTTTCTTTCTTCACACTCTCTCCTTTTACCTAAGCGCCCTCTCGGGTTTTCACTTAGCCTCTCTTTTCTTTTCTTTTCTTTTTGTTTTTTTTTATTTTTATTTTTTATTTTATTTTAATTTTTTTTTTTTAAAGCAATTAAACAAATACAATTCCTGATTTACCGGCTGGGGTAACTTTTGAGTTGAAGCCGGGATTGTTGAACCAATTGCCCCATTTTAATGGGATACCTGGGGAAAATCCAAATCAGCACATAGCTCAGTTTGTGCAGATTTGCAAAAGCATGAAGCCAGCTGCATTGCCTCTTGAGCAGTTATTACTGAGGGCGTTCTCCTTTACTCTGAAGACGAACGCGAATATGTGGTACTATCACTTGCCACCCAACAGCATTACCTCTTGGCAAGAGTTGAAGGAGGTATTCCTTGATGAGTTCTTTCCCCCAGATCAAATCAATGTCATGAAGAGGGATATCAGTAACATGGAGCAGCGGGCCGATGAATCACTTTACGATTACCACAACCGGTTCTATAAGCTCTGCAGAAGTTGTCCGTATCATGGCTTTGATGATGAGCAGCTCATTGTTTATTTCTATGGGGGATTGACTGAGCAAGACAAAAGGTGGGTGGATTCTGCTTGTGGAGGTAGTATTCTGAACAAAACTACCAGGGATGCAGAGCAGTTGATTGAAGAGCTAGCTAAAAGCACAAGGACTCATGGGAGGAGGTCTAGCGTTAGACAAGTCAGTGCAGCAGGATCGAATGATTCAACGAGTGATTTGAAGACTGAGCTGGCAGATGTTAAGAGTTTGTTAAAGACATTGGTTTTGGGTCAACAACCTCATCCATGCGGTATATGTGCTGATGTGACCCATCCGACTGACTCTTGTCCTACTCTTCAGACAGATAATGTGGCAGATGTCAATGCTATAGGTTTCAATCAGCAGGGGCAGAGGCCACCACAGTACAATTACAATAATGCCAATAATGTTCATCCGAACCTCAGGTATGGTCCACCCCAGGGACAACAGGGATTCAGGCAGCCGTTCAATAATCAGCAAGGATTTCAGCAGGGTCAGCAGTTTCAGGGAAACCAATATAATCAGTACAGAGCACCTGTTGGACAGCAGCAACAACAACAGGGACAGTCTACCGAGGACTTGGTCCGATCACTAGCGCAGAGCATGACCACCATGAATGGAAATTTCCAGCAGTTCCAACAGGAGACTAAATCGAGCATTAGCAATTTGGAGAAACATGTGGGTCAGCTGGCAGATGCAGTTGGGAGAATGGAGGCTAAGGATTCGGGAAAGTTCCCATCTAGAACGGAACCGAATCCAAAGCCTAATGTCAGTGCAATGACTTTGCGCAGTGGGAAAAAGCTAGAAGAAGTGGTTGTTGAAGAGGAGCCTGAGTTAGTGGTTGAGAGAGTTACACCTGAGGTGCAGATTCCTGAAAAAGAGAAGAGCACTGCACCAGTGTTTCCTGTTCATGAGCCAGCTCCCCCGTTCCCGTATGCTTTAAGGGATGACAGAAGGCCGGAGGCTGATAAGGCTATTTTTGACACCTTCAAGCGGCTTGAGGTAAACATTCCGTTTCTTGATCTTCTGCAGTCTGTCCCAAGGTATGCGAAGTTCTTGAAAGAATTGTGCACTATGAAGAGGAATCAAAAGGAGCGGAGTCAGAAGAAGGTAAAGATTAGTGAACACGTGTCTGCAGTTTATCAGAAGAGGATGCCGAAAAAGTGTAGTGATCCAGGTATGTTCGTGATTCCGGTGTCGCTAGGGGATAATTCGGAGCACATGGCTATGCTTGACTTGGGGGCTTCAATCAACGTCATGCCTTATGCGTTGTTTGAGACCCTAAAGTTGGGACCTCTACAGGATACTCGGGTGGTTATCCTTGCCCAGATCTAATGCGTACCCTAAGGGGGTGATTGAGGATGTTCTAGTCCGGGTTGGGAAGCTCATCTTTCCTGCAGACTTTTATGTCTTGGAGATGGATACAGATCCTAAGGCTCCCATTCTGTTAGGGAGACCTTTCATGTCGACTGCTCGTACCAAGTTGGATGTTACTAACGGGTCAATGACCATGGAGTTTGATGGGGAACAAATGGAGTTTAATATCTTTGCTGCTATGAAGTACCCTAAGGATGTGCACTCGGTGAACTTCATTGATGTCGTGGAGCCTATAGCCCAAGAGGTGTTTGATGTGTGCGGAAGAGATGATGACATGAAGTCTGCATTGGAGAATGCGTTGGGATACACCGGGTTGGAGTTTGAAATTTCCGATGAGATGAAGGAGGCGGTGATGAGCCTCTCTGAGAGTGCTATGTATGTCTCACCATCGGGATTTGGTAAATTACCGTTGGAGGTGCCACCAGAGAAACCCTTGCCATCTGTTGAGAAGGCGCCTGTGCTTGAATTGAAACCTCTTCCCGAGAATTTGAAATATGCTTTCTTGGGTGAAGGGAAGACACTGCCTGTGGTGATCTCTAGTGTTCTGACGGAGGAGCAGGAGAAGCGATTAGTGGATGTGATCCGGGAGCGGAAAGAGGCGATTGGATGGACTATTGCCGACATCAAGGGCATTAGTCCTTCTGTATGCACACACCGGATTTCGTTAGAAGAGGGTGCTAAGCCGGTACGGCAGCCACAGAGGAGGTTGAACCCACCTATGATGGAGGTGGTGAAGAAAGAAGTTTTGAAGTTGCTACAGATGGGGATCATATATGCCATATCAGACAGTGAGTGGGTGAGCCCTACTCAATGTGTAGCCAAGCGGGGTGGGATCACCGTCGTCATCAATCACAAGGGCGAGTTGGTGCCAACCCGGGAGCAAACGGGATGGCGTGTCTGTATTGATCTTCGGCGACTAAATGAGGTAACTAGAAAAGATCACTTCCCCCTCCCCTTTATTGATCAGATGTTGGAAAGGCTTGCCGGAAGGGAGTATTATTGTTTTCTTGATGGGTATTCCGGGTATTTTCAAATACCAATTGCACCGGAAGACCAGGAGAAAACTACTTTTACTTGCCCCTTCGGCACCTTTGCCTATCGGAGGATGCCCTTTGGTTTATGCAATGCACCTGCGACTTTTCAAAGGTGTATGATGAGCATCTTCTCCGATTTTGTGGAAAATTTTATGGAAGTTTTCATGGATGACTTCACTGTCCATGGTGACTCGTTCGACCAATGTCTTGCTCACCTTGCTTTAGTGCTTGACCGATGTGTTGAAACGAATTTGGTGTTAAATTTTGAAAAATGTCATTTCATGGTTGAGCAAGGCATTGTGTTGGGACATGTGGTTTCGAAAAAGGGTATTGAAGTGGATAAAGCAAAAATTGATGTTATTTCCACACTTCCTTACCCTACAAATGTGCGTGAAGTGCGGTCGTTCCTTGGTCATGCGGGGTTCTACCGTCGCTTCATTAAAGATTTTTCGAAAATTGCATCGCCTCTATGCACCTTGTTGCAAAAAGAGGTGGATTTCACATTTGATGATAATTGCAAGAAAGCATTTGATGAGTTGAAGGATCGGTTGACTTCAACTCCTATTATTCAAGCCCCCAATTGGTCTCTCCCTTTTGAGATCATGTGTGATGCGAGTGATTATGCCTTGGGGGCAGTTTTGGGTCAAAAAGTGGATCGTGCCTCTCATGTGATTTATTATGCGTCTATGACTTTGAATGAGGCACAACGAAACTACTCCACTACAGAAAAAGAGATGTTAGCGGTGGTTTTTGCTCTAGAAAAGTTTAGGTCCTATTTGCTTGGGACCAAAATCATTGTGTACACCGATCATGCTGCTCTTAGGTATTTAATGTCGAAGAAAGAGGCAAAACCGAGACTCATTCGGTGGGTCCTTCTGTTAGATGAGTTTAACTTAGAAATCAGGGATAAGAAAGGAGCCGAAAATGTAGTGGCCGACCACTTGAGTCGTTTGGTGAGAGAGGATAGCACGCCTCATAAGGTGCCCTATTAGGGACGAGTTTCTGATGAGGCTTTGTGGGCGAGGAGGGCGTGTTGCCTTGGTATGCGGATTTGGTGAACTTTTTGGTCTCTAATAAAATTCCCCAAGTTTTTTCTAAATCTAAAAGAGACAAAATCCGCAGTGAGGCTAAGTACTATGTGTGGGACGAACCAAACTTGTGGAAGCATTGCGCTGACCAAGTTATTCGTCGTTGTGTCCCGGAAAATGAGATGGCCTCTATTCTTAAGTTCTGTCATGAGTATGCATGTGGTGGTCACTTTGGTGCCAACAACACCGCTAGGAAAGTGTTAGACAGTGGCTTCTTTTGGCCAAAATTATTTATGGATGCTGCCGCCTTTTGTAAGTCTTGTGACCGGTGTCAACGTGTTGGAAATATAGGACGCCGCAATGAGATGCCACAAAACATCGTAATGAATTGTGAGGTTTTTGATGTGTGGGGAATTGACTTTATGGGTCCGTTTCCTATTTCTTTTGGTTTTGTGTACATCTTACTTGCAGTGGACTACGTTTCCAAATGGGTTGAAGCAATCCCTACACGCACCGATGATGCTAAGGTGGTGGTGAATTTCCTCAAGAGCAATGTTGTGTCTAGGTTTGGGATGCCTAGGGCCTTGATCAGTGATAGGGGAACTCATTTTTGCAATAGGTTGGTTGAGGCCTTAGTCAAAAAGTATAACATCACTCATAAGGTCTCCACCGCCTATCATCCCCAAACCAATGGCCAGGCAGAAGTTTCAAACAGGGAAATCAAGTCCATCCTCGAAAAGACCGTAAACCCGAATAGGAAAGATTGGAGTCTTAGGCTAGAGGATGCTTTGTGGGCTTATCGTACGGCTTACAAAACACCTATTGGTATGTCCCCATACCGATTAGTGTTTGGGAAGCCATGTCACTTGCCCGTTGAATTAGAGCACAAAGCCTTTTGGGCAATAAAAAAATTCAATATGAACTTAGACGGGTCCGGTGAGGAAAGAAAACTGCAATTGAATGAACTTGATGAAATCCGGAGAGAAGCGTATGAAAATAATTTGTCTTACAAAGAACGAGCAAAAGCGTGGCATGATAAAATGATTTTGAGGAAAGAATTTAAGGTAGGTCAAAAAGTCCTCTTGTTTGATTCCCGCTTGCGCTTGTTTCCCGGTAAATTGAGGTCCCGGTGGACCGGTCCTTATTTGGTGAGGGAGGTATTTCCACATGGTGCGGTTGTGATCTCCAGTCTCTCCGGAAACCAAGAGTTTAAGGTAAATGGGCAAAGATTAAAACCCTATTTTGATGGGGGAGAGGTTAATGTAGAGGATGTGGAAATGATGGATCTCTACGATCCTAATTATGATTGATCCTCATGCTATGCCGGGGTTTTTCCCGGCATTTGGTCTAGCTAAAGACGGTAAAGAAGGGCGGCTTACCGGGAGGCAACCCGGGATTTCTATTTCTCTTTATTTTATTTTTATTTTTATTCACTTTATTTTTATGAAATAGGTGCTACTTAGGTATTTTTGTGTGTAGTGTTGTGCAGGAAAAGCAAGGAGGAAGAGAAATTTTGGTCCAGAGTCCAGGCGCCCGCCTCATTACTCCCATGCGGCCGCCTCAACTTCAGGTTGCAGGGCCGAAAATTTCAGAGTTGAGGCGCCCGCCTCATTCATATCCATGCGGCCGCCTCAACTACAGGATCGGGGAAATTTTTGACAGGTTTGAGGCGCCCGCCTCATTCATCTCCATGCGGCCGCCTCGAGTTGTTCAGAAAATTGCGCAGCCTCAGTATTTGAGGCGCCCGCCTCATTTAGTCCATGCGGCCGCCTCACGGTCGAAATTCCGAATTATGTGTCTGACCCATGAAAGGATTTGCTCGGGTGAAAACCAAATTCGGGTCGGATTTGGGTATTAGTTTGGATCAGGTATTTAAAGGAGTGAAAAGGTTGGTGACTCTCAAGGAAAAGAAAAAAACAACCGCACACCCCATCGGTTCTCTCTCTTCTCTCCGGCCACTCTCCTCCATTAAATCCGGCGATTTCTTCCTCTTACACCCTCCAAATCACTACACTCCTGTTACAAAAGTTAGTCCCCTCTCCATAAGCTTTCAGATTCACCAGACATTACCAAATTCCGGGCACCTTCATCTAAAACCCTTGAGTTCTCCGGCGAGACTTTGAAGATTCCGGCGAACTTTTGCAGATTCCGGCAGGAGTTCAAATTTTCCGGCCACAATTTTTCCAGAATTTGTTTTCTTCAAGGTTAGGAGCCTCTTTATCCATTCCTTGTGGTTTCCATTTGTGTTGAAGATTGGGTTATTTTTTCTTGGAATTATATTATTGCTTGACATGAATATGGGAAACACTAAGGATCATTCGAAAAAAGGAGGACGAAAATCCAACGAGTCCCGAAAAAAACATAGGCATGATGAGAGTACGTCTAGTGCCCCTCCCCTTGGAACCTTTCTCCGTAGTGGAGACCCCCATGACTCCTCCCGGTTTAATTACTACTTGTCCCAAAATTATTTCTACTTTCATTCGAATAGGGCCATGATTGCTGAAAGAAAGTTTAACATAGGATCCTTTGGCCTTACTGAGAGATTTGGGTTTAGACGTTGGCAACAATTTTGTGATGAACCAAGGGAGGAAGGGAACAGTTTGGTGGTTAAGGAATTTTATTCGAACATGAATCAAATTCCCCCGGTGCCAGGACATTCCTATGTAAGGGAGCGTACGATAAGATTCCGAAGTGAGGACATCAATAGGTTCTACGGACTTCCTAGGGTGGCTCGAGAGGATTGTGAGTATGTTCGAGCTATGCATGGCGATTGGCGGGTATATTTTGCGGATGTGGATAGGACTTTGGCGGGCAACCAACTTCAATGGACCAACAATCCGGATGGTTCACCCAAGTTTGTGATTGAAACTCAGTTTAATCTGGTGGCAAAGGGGGTTAATAAATTTGTGTGTTCGAGGTTGCTTCCGACATCGCAGCATGTGAAGGTTCCGTGGAATCATGCGGTACTCATTCATCTGATTATCAACGGGGGATTGATTTCTGTGGGGCATATGATTTCAGAACATATGCAAGATGTGGGCGCAAGTAAACGGAATGGGTTTCCGTACCCATCACTGATTACGGGATTGGTCAAGGCTGCAGGTGTTCGGTGGAATTTTGGGGGCGACAGAGTGAAGATCATTAAGCCCATCTCTCGAGATTCCCTTGAAAGCTATAAGAGGGAAGTAAGAGGGATGAATGTTCGAATTGTCGAGGAGCAGGTCGAGGAAGAGGCTGAGTTTGAAGAGGAGGAGGATGACGATGCAGATGATGACTTTATGGAGGAGGCTGAGAATGTTGATTCTGGGGCGGCGAGTCTGGGTGCTAGTGGTGTGGATCAGCTGATTGTTCGTATGGATAGGCAGTTTGCTATCTCTATGGATCGCCAGGAGCAGATTCACGGTTATTTGGTGCGCATGGCACCACAGCATGATGATGGCAGATGGCAAAGTTGGCCATTCCCAGAGAGCAGTTCCAGTCAGCAGGGTCCGTGGGACTATCAGTTCAGGCCGCCCCAATAGTGTCGAGAGGTATCCCTATCCCTGTCTCACTTCTATTTTACTTTTGTGATGCATATGGGGCTATGCATGATTTTGTGAGGGGGTGGGGTGCATAGGCTTGCTGGTTGCTCATTCCAGTTAGGAGCAATCCTTTGCCTCAATGTCCGAGGTGGAGGATTGTTATAGCCTCTGCCATTACCCCCATTGTTCACAACCTCGGGACCATTATTGGGGTTATTATTGCCTCTTCCATTACCCCCATTGTTCACAACCTCCGGGCCGTCATCGTTCTCACCGTTATTATTATTCATCCTGCTCCGCTGCAAATTTCTCCTATGCCTGAAATATCTGTCAATTTCTGGAACAAAGGGACTAACAACTTGATTAGCAGAACGAGTATGGACCATAAAAGGTTCCACACCACGGGGCGACAATAATAAGAGAAGAGATTAAGGAGTAGAGTAAGAGCGCAAACAAATAGAACCGTTCCCCGGCAACGGCGCCAAAATTTGACAGGCTAAAGTCGCACGCCTACAAATTAATTACCAAGACAAGACTCGGCTACAGAACTGCAGCTAGGGCAAGTCCAGGGTCGATCCACTGAAGAACGGTTATTCGATTGCACAATTGTCACTTGACAAGATTGGGGGTCTGATTTGTGATTAATTAACTACCTAAGACAGAAATTAAAACTAAGTTGTAAACAATTAAGGACTAGCACTTCAGATTTGTCTCCATCCCCGTTTATCAATTCAATATCATCGGTATAATTTCTCTCTCTTTCTCCCTATTCACTTGATCCGAGATATATTTCAATCCCTATTTCTTCCTTAATGATGGTTATAAGCAGTGACACACTCACTTATTTCTCTAATCAGTATCTAAACCTAACTGACACAGCCTAGGTTCACAATAACGATTGATAAAACTTTGAGAAATTAAGATCAAGGAATTCTCTATTCTTTTGCAAATAGAATGAAAACTAGCTTTACTCCCTTTTCAATTTACCATGACACATGCATAAATCTCAAAGATGCTACTTGTGTAAAATCATAATCTGACACAGACTTAAGATTAAACTAGCATTAAATCAATTGCAAGGGAAAAGAGGGTGATCAAATCTCAAAACCCTAAGAATCAATCTAACAATTCAAACAAGTAAAACTATGAATAGGGATTCAGAAGTAAAGAAATTAATACCTCAATTGAATTAAACAAACGGTTCAGGATTCAAACCCAAAGCAATGTAATTAAGCTTCCATGAAAATAGCTAGAATCTCTAGAGAAAATTCGTAGGAGAAGAAGATCCTAATTATGAAGTCAAAACAAGTATATATACTTGTTCCCCAAAACCTAATCCTAAACTAAAAAGGAAAATCTTAAAAGAAAAAGGAAAGAGAATATTTAATAAAAAGTAGTCAAATCCTCCTACCATCTATTACCAAAAATAAATAGTTTCCAAATCTTTATCTTTCACTTTGACCCCTGAACCTCAAATTTTTCTCTTTTGATTCTCGAACTCTGCTGCTTTTGAAATCTGATCCTTGAACTTTCAGCTTTTGACAGTTTGGTCCCTGCACTTCTGATACTCGCAATTTTATCTTCCACAATAATAAACTTTTGCAGGGACATCACAAAATACTCACAATAAGTCTCAAAATTACAAAAGTTACCCAAAAACTTACCAAATCATAAACTACTCAAAATTACATCAAACTAAACTAAAATACATTAAAATAATAATAAAAATGTCTAGAAAATTAGGGAATTACATATCATAAAATCCACCACATCAATACATATAAAATCTCTCATACAATCATCATGTATAAGTGTGCATATCTATATATATACACATCAAATCTCTCATATAACATCAGCCCATACAAACATGGTCAATAAGATCTCATGTTCAACTAACACTTTGTTATCACATAAGTGCTCATAGTAAGCCACATAAAGGATAGAGAAGGTACTAAATCACTGTCGTTGTGTCGCTCCTGCAATCACAACTGTTAATCATATAGTGCCAGTGATACCCGTGTTCAGGTATCAAAGTACCGAGCTCTCTTCTCGGGTCTGAGCTCTCTTCTCAGGAAAATAGCACTAGCCTTTGTGCTCAATTGGTTACGACAAAGGGGGCTACTTCCCCACTGTAGCTAGCAGTGGAAGTGTGTGTGAAACCCGAATCCGGTACGGCGATACATTACAATCACGAATCCCATAATTCGTGAAGGCAATGCATCGTCCCACCATCATCAAGAAAACTCAAGTAATGCCAGCTGGACTTATATGCAATGCACAAGTAGATGTTTACTTGCTAATTCTCAAGTAGATATAATGACCTACTAAACTCATACGATTATGCACATTGTTACATAAATCACAAAACCACAATAGGAACTCATTTGAGTCTCTAAATCATAAGTGCCAAGTTTGTTCACTCTATTCAATTCAAGTCCCAAAAGCTAGTGATCTAGTCAACTAGAATATAATTGTCATAGGATCTCACCACGATCCTCGTAAGGTTCAATTGTTCCTTAACTCGACTCCGTTGAGTCTTTACTACAATTCCAACCAAATAGAGTTTGAACACTATATGTGTCCCAAGACTCTTTTCTATGTTCTCGTTTGAGGCATAGCAAGGTTCTCATTCCATTTAGGAATCTTAGTTCAAGTCCCAAGTCAATTATATAAGGGAAGCCCAAGTTGATTATTGTGAAATCAAGCTTAGTTCAATTTTGATTCATAATTCCACTTAATAGTAGAATCCAAGTTCACCACAATTCATTAACTGTAGAACAGATCAGACACGAAGGCAAATACATTCAATATGCTCATAAGTCATATCATAGAAACACATAAAAGAATCAATTCTTGACAAGGTAGGAAATCATGCATTTAGTCATAATATAAAATATACACAGTATTCCATATTCACCTATGAAATTCAACAAAGTCACAACTTAACCATCAGTCCATTAAGTACTATCCAAGACTACTCCGTTAGTCTCGGATCATGAAGCCATTTAATAAACTCTTCCTAGAGTAGTAACTCATTCAATAACACAAAAGTCGATGGTAGTCAAAGACTTAAGCAACACTAGAGCGGTAATAACCCGTAAGGTCAAACCATACCGGTGAGTCTTAGATAACAACATGGTCATCCTAACAACTTATACAAGTAGACTCCATGTATAGAGTACTAAGAAAGCCCCAATCCAAATCGTCTCATAGAATAGTTCTCAAATTCATTATTCAACAAGTAGGTGTTTTTACTCATTAAAGAATCAAGTAGGAATTCGACAAGAGCGAATTCAACCTGTCAAGTAGATACATCATTCTACAACATGCTCTCAATTGTGCATTTGCTTCACACAATCACATAAACCACATAAGAACTCGATTGAGTCTTATAATCACTCATATCAAACATGCCCTTCAATCCATCCCAAAGTCACGTAAGCTAATATATTAGTCTAACGCACTACAAACATCGTAGGGATTGAATGTGGAGTCGGTATTGTTCAATAACTCCCTAATTTCAACTCCGGTGAGTTTTACTAAAATTCAACCAAGTTGAGCATTGATACTCTATGCATCACATTGCCCTTTCCTAAGTTCTCCTTTCATTTAGAACTCGATAACTAGGCCGTTCATGATCTTAAACTAGCCTAAACACAATCGAGTTTCAAACCTAGAATCGGAGATTTTGTTAAACCTTGAATTGAAACTTATTCTTTCACAAGAGTTATTCCTAAGCTCATTATAAACAACATTCATGCTTTACAAAATGTCAAAATCACAACTTCATAGAGATTTCATAAAATCCTACACATATTATATATGTTGAATTGGAGGTTTTGTCTTCACAAAAGATGTTCATAATCATCAATATTACAACTATAATGAAGGGGTCATGTTACTTTATTGAACATGAAAATCTCAGGGATTTCTCAACGTACCTTAGTCCTAAGATTAATGGATGAATGGATGATCAAGGCAAGGATTGTTGTAGAGAAGATCAAGGTCTTCGATTTGGCGGTCTCGGATCGCCGATCGGACCACGGATCTCAGGAAACGCTCTCTCAAGTTGGGGTGACCTCCATGGACGAAATTTGTGGTCCAAGCTCTGATTCTCTGGTTTGATTTTGATCAACAATGGCTGAAAGGCTGAACTTAAGCTTATATACTTGCCAACAACACCCCAATCCAAGTGAAGGAGGTTATTTGGCTTTCTATTGGCTATGGCTTCCAAGTAATACTCTAGCTTGTATATAAATAGGGACGTACACTTTGTAAAACTCAAGGAAGTAAAAATATATTTTCTCTCCTTCACATATACGGTTCTTAACTTGGTATCAGAGCAACCAAGATCCGGATTGAAGCACCATGTCTACGGGTGTTAGTGACGAGAAGAAGAAAGTGATGGATGAGAGGCGTTCACCATACTTTCTGTCGACAAGTGATAGTCCAGGAATGATTCTCACCCATGTTCAATTGAAGGGAGAGAATTATGAGGAATGGGCACGAGTGTTCAAAGGTTCTCTTCGAGCCAAATCAAAGCTTGGTTTCGTTAATGGAACCATTGAACAGCCCGAGGAGGACGAGGAGATTGATCAATGGAGGACTGTGAACTCCATGGTAGTCTCATGGATTTTCAACACTATCGAGCCCGCTTTGCGATCTACGGTGACATATACGGAGGAAGCAAAGACGCTTTGGGACGATCTGAAGGAAAGGTTTTCAGTTGGGAATGGACCGAGGATTCAACAATTGAAATCACATTTGGCGAATTGCAAGCAACAAAAAGGTGAAAGTGTGGCAGCCTATTATGGGCGTGTGAAGAAGTTGTGGGATGATCGAGCGATTTTGATGCACTCCCAACCTGCTCATGTGCGGGTTGTAAATGTCATGTTAACACAAAATTGGTTCAAAGGCGTGAAGAAGAAAGGGTCCATCAGTTTGTTATGGGCCTTGAAACACCGAAGTTTGAGAACGTGAAATCTTCCATCCTGAACACCGAACCACTGCCAAGTGTTAATAAAGCATACTCTATGATCGTGCGAGAAGAAAGGGCGAGTGCTTGTGCGTGATGAATACCACACTGTTAGTTTTCTTTGCTCGAGCAGTTGTTGGCACAACCGGTCGACAACTATTGGCACATATGGTTCAAAGGGGAAAAGACGAGCGAACAATTATGTTTGTTCTCACTTTGTAAGAAGAAGGGTCACGAGTGGAGACATGTTACAGTGGTGGGTTATCGAGAATGGTGGGGCGGCGTCTCGAAGAACATGAAAGGAAAGAGTGGAGGACAATCTTCCACGGAACAAAGAAAGTTCTTTGCAAAGGCTAACACGGCCTTGATCGATGATGGAATGACAGATGCGATCGGGCTCATATCTTTGGGCCTTACAACAACGGAACAATGGAGTCACTTCAAAAATCTTGTTCGGACACATGTGCAACCATCGATCGCTGGCAAGCCTGGCGGCCGCGATCATATGAGTGGTAAGAAAAATAATGCACCTTGGCTTGTTGATAGTGGAGCTAATCGACACATAACGGGAATATTTCTCTGCTGAAGTGTACTCGGAATATTGTGCCAAACCGTATAGGTTTACCTAACGGGAAATACATTGTGGCCACGAAAGAAGGGGATGCTGAGATTGGGAGAGAATTGGTTCTAAAAAATGTGTTATATGCTCCGTCTTTTAATTGCAACTTATTATCTGTTTCTCAGCTGCTTAATGATTCAAATACTCTAGTGCAATTTTCTTACAAACTTTGTGTAATACAAGACCGAGCATCGAAGACGTTGATTGGTGCGGGTGAACAAGAAGAGGGGCTGTACTATCTGAGAAGATCAACAGGAACACGGGTTTGCAACATCAAGGATTCTGGGAACTATCATGTTTGGCATCAAAGGCTTGGACATCCCTCAAGTAAAGTCGTCAGTTTATTACCTTTTATTAGCCGTCATAGTATCAATAAAGATGTGTGTGGAATTTGTTGTCAAGCAAAGCAGAGTAGAGATAAGTTTCTGTCTAGTGATAATAACTCTGCTGAGATTTTTGATTTAATTCATTGCGACATTTGGGGTGATTATCGAAAGCCTGCTATGTGTGGTGCCACATATTTTTTGACCATTGTAGATGACTGTTCTAGGGCCGTTTGGGTCTATCTACTTCACCACAAAAGTGATGTTTCTCAGATTTTAAAAAATTTCTTTGCTATGATTGACAGACAGTTCAATAAGCGTGTTAAGAAGATTAGGAGTGATAACGGGCAGGAGTTTATGTGTTTGACAAAATATTTTTTTGAACTTGGCATTGAACACCACACTACTTGTGTTCGCACGTCACAACAAAATGGGAGGGTTGAACGTAAACACCGTCATCTTTTGAATGTGTCACGTGCCTTGATGTTTCAAGCCAAGTTACCTATAAAGTTTTGGGGGGAGTGTGTGTTAGCTGCCGGTTACTTAATAAACCGTACACCCTCTAAATTGTTACATGGGAAAACTCCTTATGAAATTATTTTTGGAAAACCACCTCCTTATGAAAACATTAAGGTTTTTGGGTCTTTATGTTATGTGCATTATTCCAGAAAAGACAATGATAAGTTTGCTAGTTGCAGTAGGAGATGTGTTTTCTTGGGGTATCCGTATGGAAAGAAGGGATGGTTGGTCTATGATCTTGATGAGAACAAGATGCTTGTGTCAAGGGATGTTGTTTTTGTTGAAAAGGAGTTTCCTTTTGCCAATATGAGAACTAGTACAGATCCGGATTATACAGACTCAGATATGTTTCTTTGTCCTCCGGCTGATATGGACATTGGGGATGAAATTGATACTGGTATAGGTGCTCATGTGACAGACCAGTCGTCTGAACAAGTGGTTGCACAACCGACTGATCAAGTGGTAGACAGTGTTGAGACGGTCCAGATGTCAAGACAACTAGCTGCAAAAGAGACTGAACAACCAGCTGTTCATGTTATTGCAGATGATGTTCCGCCTGAAATTGTTGAAACTCTGGGTCGAGGACATCGTGCTAAGGTGTCTTCAACGAGATATCCATCAACAGATTATGTGCTAACTGCTCAAGTCAGTCCCCCCATCACGCTCATCCTCCCAACACAACTCTTCAGGTACTCGGTATCCTTTAGCACACTTTGTCAATTGCACTAAATTCTCTGTAGCACATCGTCGTTTTTTGGCAGCTATTGATTCGGGTGTTGAGCCTAAGCACTATGGAGAGGCTGTCCACTCTCTTCAATGGTGTGCGGCCATGAACAAAGAGCTTGCAGCTCTTGATCAGAATGGCACGTGGGAACTTGTGGAAGCTCCCATTAACAAGAAAGTCATCGGCAACAAATGGGTGTATAAAATAAAATATAATGCAGACGGATCCGTTGAAAGATACAAAGCCCGTTTGGTGATCTTGGGAAACCGTCAGGTTGAGGGTGTGGGTTTTAAAGAGACCTTTGCACCAACAATCAAGATGGTTACTGTTTGAGTATTTCTTTCTGTTGCCTCCATTCGCGGCTGGGAACTACATCAAATGGACATCCACAATGCGTTCCTTCATGGTGATCTAAGTGAAGATGTGTATATGAAAGTTCCTTTGGGACATCCTGGATCTTCCTCCGGTAAAGTTTGCAAACTCAAAAAGTCTCTATACGGTCTCCGTCAAGCACCTCGATGTTGGTTTGCAAAACTTTCTCTGGCCTTGAAAAAGTATCGTTTTCTCCAGTCATGTTCGGATTATTCTTTATTCTCCTATAAGGCTTCCGCTGTTGAAATACATGTGCTGGTATATGTTGACGATTTGGTTATTGGTGGCAATGACCCTAATGATATTTCTCGTTTCAAGGCCTATCTTAGTAAGTGTTTTCACATGAAGGACCTTGGCCGACTCAAATATTTTTTGGGTCTTGAGGTGTCACGGCATCCAGAGGGTATTTTTCTTTCTCAGCGTAAGTATACACTTGATATACTTTCTGAAACAGGGCTTCGTGGGGCTCGTCCAGCTCTTACTCCCATTGAGCAAAATCATCGACTGGCTTTAACCGAAGATAAGGAATTGCGTGATCCTGAGCCTTATAGGCGTCTCATAGGTCGCCTCATTTATCTCACTATCACACGGCCGGAACTTTCCTATAGTGTGCATACTCTTGCACAATTCATGACCAGCCCCAAGGTGGCTCATTGGACGGCTGCTCTGCGGGTTGTGCGCTATCTTAAAGGGCATCCTGGACAAGGTATTCTTCTTCGAGCCGATTCTGACCTTCGGCTACGGGCTTATTGTGACTCGGATTGGGCTAGTTGTCCGATTACTCGTCGTTCCCTTACTGCCTATATTGTTTTCCTGGGTGGGTCTCCGATATCTTGGAAGACTAAGAAGCAAACCACCATATCCCGTTCATCAGCTGAGGCCGAATATCGTTCTATGGCCAATGCCACATGTGAGCTCAAATGGCTTCACAGCTTGCTTGGATCATTCGGCGTTTCTCATACAGCTCCTATGACCGTCTTATGTGACAGTCAAGCATCCTTGCATATGGCTCAAAATCCTGTTCATCACGAACGCACGAAGCACATTGAGGTTGACTGTCATCTTGTGCGCGATGCTGTTCAGACAGGTGTCATCACAACAAGGAAAGTTCATACTTCGGCACAATTGGCGGATGTACTCACTAAAGCTTTGGGGAGCCGTCAATTTCTCATTTTACTTGGCAAGTTGGGTGTGTGTGATCTACACTCTCCAACTTGAAGGGGGGGTGTTGAGATTTGACGAGATACCGTCAATATCTCCTTAGCTTGTAGTTAGGATGTAATTATCTCATTTCCTTATTTCACTCATTGTAAGTTAGGAAGATTTATTTTGTAGCATAATTCTAGGAGATAGTTATGGAAGGATTGACTCCTTCTCCAAGTAATACTCTAGCTTGTATATAAATAGGGACGTACACTTTGTAAAACTCAAGGAAGTAAAAATATATTTTCTCTCCTTCACATATACGGTTCTTAACTAGATGAACATGAATAAAAGTAAAATCATGAGTAGAAACAACTTCTATTGCATTCATAAAAACATTGAAAAATGACATTCTGTTGACACATTGTCTTTTAGTGAAAAAGACAACAAACTAGAGTAAAAAGGGATTAGTAGCATATATAAATACATAAGAAGGAATGGGTGCAATAAATTATGTATAACAAGGGAAGAGATATTGATAATATTTTCTTCAAACATGGTGATGCCAAACATATGAGAGTTCAGATTCATTTTATGAGAGGGTAGGTTTGCATAGAACTCTAAACATAATCCCTAATATCAAGTAAACACTATGAATTGAGTTAAAACATATTTGGCAAACTCAGATGCTACCCAGACACATTCATCAATAAAACACGTATCATCAAAAGATTTAAATCCAGCAAGAGTTACACAAGTATAGAAACACATCAACTTCTTCAATATTTCTTTTGCAGCTTTGTAGTCTTCCACACTTGAATCGTCGAACTCAGATGAAGAACTTGAGGTGGCAGTAACTTGATTCTTCAAATTCTCCATAACTTGAGAAATATTATCATAATCATAGAAGATATCATCCTCTTCTTGTGCATTGGCTTCTTCTTCCATTGTCACATCTTTAGTAGACATAGTTTCTTTGGATTTCAACTTCTAGAGACTCAAGATGGCGATTGTGAAAAGAGATAACACATTGGGTTCCATCTGCCATACTTTGTACAGTCACATAAGGGAGCTCGAGATCAATATCTAAATTGACAGGAGAGTTGGTCGGCTTGACTACTAGTTCAGGTTCAGAGGAGGTGACTTTTTCTAGACAGGTTAAGGAAAGAATGAAGTCTTGGATGTAGTCTTAGAAGTAGTATTGTATGTAGTTATGGATGAAGCTATATCCGTACTGAAACAGTTAATACACTCTCAAGATGAAACAAGAAGATTTCCTTTAGCTCAAACACAAAGCTTAATAAATAGGATATATTTTTTTTTTTAAGGAAACAGGGGCGGCACCCTGCGGGATTTTATTAAATAAAAATAAAGGAAACAAGCAAAAGGGGGACAACCAGCCTTGCCCTTATAAGAGGGAGGACGGAGGAGCCTGACCTCGAAAAAGGAAAAGACAAACAGGCAAAGCAAAGAGAAACTAAACATCAAACACGATCAAGAGGATCTAATGTAAGGCGTGCCTTCCTTGTCAAGAATAACTAGACCACGCACCCGGCTGGGGAGAGCATCCATGGAAAAGAAAAAATGATCTTGACCAGAATCACAACCAAAATTGGCCAGAGCGTCAGCCACCGAATTAGCCTCTCTGAAGCAGTGAGAGAGAGAGAGATATGCAAAGAAGAGATAATTTTTTTGATAGCCTGAACCAAATATCTGCAGATCCAAGGAGAGGAGGCTGAACCAGATAGGCAGTCAAAAAGAACCTTGGAATCAATTTCAACAATCATATTATGTATTTCATTAGCCTGGATCCAGGACATCCCATTAGAAAGAGCATGACATTCAGCTGAAAAGCTAGACATCTCCTCATAAGCCAAGGCATAGGCATAAATAACATCTCCAGCACTATTGCGGACCACCCCTCCACCTGCACTCTTGCCTGGGTTTCCGCGGCAGGCTCCATCTGAGTTGAGCTTTAAAAAATCGGCATGGGGTTTAATCCAAGAGACAGATCGAATAGATCTCAAACGATAACATTTAGGCCGGGGAAAAGATGAACCAAAGGACAAAGAGGAAACTGAGAAACCAGCAGCTTGCAAACTGAGAGAAATAAGTTGTTTAACTCGAGCAACAATAGAGACAGCCGAACTGTGAGTGTCGTCAAAGCGAGCCCGATTTCTATGATTCCATAATTCCCAAAGAATAATGGAAGGAGCAATGATATAAATAGAGGAATAAGGATCATGAAGCCACCAGTTGAAGCAAACTTGGGCAATGGAATTAAGATGAACCGGAACTGAGCCCATATTATGGAAGAAAGACCAAACATAACGAGCAACCGGGCTATTTAAGAACACATGAGCGAAGGTCTCAGATTCGCCTTGCCGACAACAGGAGCAGCGAGAGGCCATTTGAATACCTGTATGAATAATATTCTCGTCTAAGGGCAATTTGCGCATCCATAATTTCCACATGAACAGGCTGATGTGTCTGGGCAGAAACTTATGCCAGATAAACTTAGCCGAGACTATTTGACTTGAAGGAGAACGAACAACCTCCCAGGCAGAAGCAAGGGAAAACTTACCATTCACATTTGCAGTCCAACAAGGGTAGTCGAGATTATTATTAAGAGAAATACCCAACTTATTAATCAGGCCAACAACATTGAAACCCACACGACTATGAGAAAGAGGAGAAAACTGGTTAGGAGAAACAAAAATCTCCCTAACCTGATTATAGGGACAATCCGTGGGTTGAGAGAGACAACATGTAAGAGACCAATTATCATGCCACAAGGAGCAGTTACCTTGACCCACAATCCAGGCTATGCGACTTTCTGCTTTAGGGCGAGCTGAACACATGCGACGCCAAATTCCAGAACCAACCGAAGAGGCAATGAGAGGATGATCTGAACCACAATATTTTCGCAACATGAAATAGGACCAAAGACTAGATTGACATCTAAAACGCCACCACAATTGAATAGAATAGGCTCTCACCATATCGGAAATAGCTCGAATACCCACACCACCCTCATTAGTTGGCTGGCAACACTTGTCCCAAGCAATCCAGTGAACTTTGAGTTTACTATCAGAGGATCCCAGAAGAAATTAGACAAAATTCTATTAATGAGACGGATGGTGTAAACAGGAGGGTCTAAGATCGCAATTTGATACATAAGAATCGAATGGAGGACCGAATTTATGAGAGTAACCTTCTCGGCTTGATTCAAGAAAGCACTAGCCCAAGAATTAATTTTGACTTGGAGCTTTTCAATAAGTGGGTCAAATAAACTCTTCTTTTTCCTTCCCTCGAAAATAGGGCAGCCAAGATAAGTAATCGGGAGAGAACTAGAAGGGAAACCAATATGACGCCGAATATTACATATCCTAGAAGCAGAAGTGGAGGATGAGACAATAAAGCAGCTTTTTTTAGCATGAATGAGTTGGCCTGAACAACGCTCATAGGAAGAGAGCAGATCCCGATGCTTAGCTAAAGAGTGCTTCTTTCCATTGCAGAAAATCACCGCATCATCAGCAAAGGCTAGGTGAGAGATTATAGGACATCCACTGGAGGTGGAATAAGCATAGTGAGGATGCGCAGCCTGAAGATCATTTAGACCCCTACTGAGAACTTAAGCAGCGATAATGAATAAGCTAGGGGAGAGAGGATCGCCTTGTCGAATTCCCCAAGTTGAAGGAAAAAAACCTGCCGAGCTTCCATTAATCAGAACAGAAAACCAATTGTTGGAGATGATACGCCAAATCATGTCAATAAAGAATTCACCAAAGCCAAACTTACGGAGAACTTTAATTACGAAAAACCAATTGACCCGATCAAAAGCTTTTGCCATGTCAAGCTTAATAATCACATTAGAGCCATTCGCTTTTTTCCTCAAGTGCTGGGATAATTCTTGAGCAACAAGAATGTTATCCTGAATAAGACGACCCTTTGTAAAGGCGCTTTGATTTTTCGATATAATGCAGGGGAGAATGCTGGAAAGACGAGAGGAAATAAGCTTTGTGAGAACTTTGTTGCAGAAGTTACAAAGGCTAATAGGCCTAAGATCCTTGAAAGAAGAAACCGAGGCCGATTTAGGGAGCAAAAGAAGAGATGTACTGGTCCAAGATTTGGGGAGATCAAAGCCTGTAATGAACTCCAGGACAGCCAAATGAAGATCCTGAGAGATAATCTCCCAACAAGCTGTATAAAACTTACCATTAAAACCATCTGGCCCTGCCGCGCTATCCCCACAGAGAGAAAAAACAACATCCTTGAGCTCCTCAATTTTTGGAAGAGATGCAAGCAAACTGTTTTGGTCAGTGGTGATCAAGCTGGGAATGACGTTAACCAAGTCAGAATCATAGGTTTCACAAGAGGAAAGTTGCTCTTGGAAGAAGTCTATAGCGGCAGCCTTAATATCGGCATCTGTATGAAGCTCGTTGCCATGCATATCATTGATCCTATGGATAGACAACCTGTTATGAGTCTGCTTAACTGAAGCGTGAAACAACTTAGTATTGCCCACCCCTTCCTTGAGCCACTTAAGATATGATTTTTGGCGCCAATAATCCTCCTCCGATTTAAGTTTACATCTCAGATTTGCTTGAGCGAGATGGAGAGCTTCACGATTACTTTCAGTATTCTGGGCCTCATAAATTAATTCCTTCTCCAAGACATCATCCTCCGCCTCTTTGATAGCTTGGAAGATATTGCCAAAAGTATTTTTATTCCAAGCTTTTAAAGCATGCTTCACTGCCTGAAGCTTTAAAGAAAAATTCACCATTGGCCGACTATGAGAAGTGCTACCCCAATCCTTTTTCACCGTGTCAAGGAAAGTGGGATGAGATAACCAGATATTTTGGAAGCGAAATTGAGAGGGTCTAACTTGCGATTACTGCTCAATACTGACAAGGAGAGGAGAATCGTCGGAACAAGTGCGATTGAGATGATCAACTTTTGTCGAAGCAAAGAAGGAAGTCCAACTGAAATTGCAAACCATTCTGTCGATACGCTGGAATATGGTGGCTGGACCGTTTCTCTGGTTACACCACGTATATCTACTACCATTATACCGAAGATCAGTGAGGCCAGCCGCATTTAAAGCAGCTTGAAAATCAGAAGAGCCTTGTCTGTCCTAGCTTTGACCCCCTATTTTTTCATGAGCCGCCAAAATAATGTTAAAATCCCCTCCCACCAACCAGGGAGTATCTTGAAATTCACTGCCCAGATCAATTAATGTCACTCCATAGATCCTGTTTGTCAGAAGCCAAGCACTTAGCATTAACGAAAGAAATATAAGCATGCTTAGGCCACGTGTGGTGCTTAACTTGAATGGTAAGTTGCTGAACCGAGTCATAAACAACCTGACAAGAAGAAAGAAGATTTCACCAAAATCCAAATACTATCAGCCATATTACTAAAAAAATACTGAAATTTAAGTCGATGAGCAAGGAAAGGAAGCTTAAAGCAGTCTATCTTAGGTTCACTAATGGCCAAAAAGGAGATGTTATGAAGCTTGATCAACTTTTTAAGACGGGACACCGTTGAGTCGTTGCCCACCCCACGGAGATTTCAAAAGAGGCAATTAATCATCATGAGAAACCGAGGGAGGATGACTGCTTTGGCTTTTATCATGCACTTGGGAACAAGTTGCTCGATCAATAGAAGGAATGGCTGAAGGTTTGCGACCTCTTTTCTTCTTGTTGGGAGCTTCCAAATTAAGAGCTTCAACATTGGAATTATCCGATAAGTTACCCTCTTCATCAATAGTTTCCAGGACCACAAACCGATTAGGAGAGAGAGAAGGCTCAAATGGCTTGGGTTGGTGAGTATCCGTTTCATTAACAAACTGAGAACTATCATGGGATGGGCCAGAAGGATCACCACCCAAACTTGCTTGATGGGCAGCATCAGAATTGCTGGGGATCGAGTCTTGATTATTAATATGAGGCGGGATATTATTATCTTGAATACTGACTGAAGGATTTTCTCCCGACGGGGCAACTAAATCAATATTAATTTTCTCTGTGGCGCTTGAACTAGGATCAGATCTTGGGGCTTTAGGTTTCCAAACCTAAGAAGGAAGCTTTTGGTAGAATCAATATCGGGGTTGGAGGCCTTATGGGCAGGCGGCTGGTCGAGGTTACTAGAGTTATTAACTTTGCCAGATTGTTTGGGCGACTCTGTGCCATTTTTAAGATGATGGAGGAAAAGTTTGCAGGCATCTCCATCATGTCCCTGACGATGACAATAAGTGCAATATTGAGGGAGTCTCTCAGCTTCAATGGACTGCCAAAATCCCAATGAAGGGCCACAATCTATCCACAATCTGCTTGGTATTGGCTTGGTGAGATCAACTTCAAGCCACACTTGGCCTTGTAAGATTGGCAGTGGGAGAATCGATAATCAACGGAGTACCTATCATGTTAGCAATCGAGAAAATAACTTGCTTATTAAACAAAAATATGGGGAGATTTGGAAACGCAAACCATACGGGAACAATAGGACTCTCCACGTCAGGTCTGAATGAGGGAGTCCACTTAAAGACTCGCATTGGAAAAGAGCCAACGAACCATTGATCTTTGATCCAAAGGCGCTGGAAATCGGCTTCATGATGAGTTTGTATCAGCACATGCTTTGAATCCAAATGGCCTAGGGTAACTGCTGCCTTCAGGCCGAAAGTTTGGAACTATTTTCGCATTGTTTCCATGGAGGGGCGGCCATGTGAGAACTTGCCAACAAGGGTGAGTTTAAAGGGGAGAGAAAGCGTGGAAATAATGTCAGGATTGAGGCGCAAGGCAGGTTCTCCCTTATACGAAGAAGGAGGGATGAATGGAAGGGTTTGAGATGTGGGAGAAGATTGAGCAACTATAGAAGCAAAGACTTTTTTGTCGTTGTTGATGGAGGTGCCTAAGGAGAGTCCTCAGTTGGTGCCACGGCCGGATTCGTAGCCATAATAGGCCGAAGACAACCAAGGACGGTGCAAGGAGAGAGCGGCTTAGAGAGAGAATTTTTTTAGGGTTTCAAACAGTAATAATAAATAGAGATTAGGGAATAAACTAACCAAGATAAGCAGAATTTAAGCTCTTATTATATTCTAGATTAAGTCCCTAATTGAGGACTTGGTGCTAAAATTTTCACTTAGGTTTAATCCACTCTAATTAAGTTCTAATTAAGGTCTAAGGTCAGGTTTAGTGAAATTCATTAAGGGTCTCCAAGTAAATCCAATAAACAAGGCAAAACTCAAATTTCTGGAAATACCGAGAATAAATGATTCAGTCAACTTTAAAAATGCGCATGTACTGAAATACAAGTCCAAAAATCATGTAATAGGTATGGTTAGAAAGATATCAAAGTATAGTTTCTAACGCATTAAACGGATCTCAATTCCGAGTTGTCTACAGAAAACTATGGCCAAATTACTAGAGACCTATCATGGCCGAGGCGAATACACAAGTCACACCTAAAATTAAACACGAGTGTGTTCAAACTTAAACACGATCAAACCAAACTAATACCAAGTTAATCCCCAAGGTCCCCCTAGTCATCCAGGGCCAAATTTAGGATCAAAATGATACTAACCGAGTAATACGACAACACGATAACTAAAATCGCGAATCGAAGAATCAAACTTACGATGACAACTACTATCAATGTCGTGGCCACGTGTAAACTTGTAAACATGGTTA
Organism: Codonopsis lanceolata; assembly: GCA_013146195.2. Classification (NCBI taxonomy): domain Eukaryota; kingdom Viridiplantae; phylum Streptophyta; class Magnoliopsida; order Asterales; family Campanulaceae; genus Codonopsis; species Codonopsis lanceolata. Next base: position 47,394,739 of record CM028382.1, on the reverse strand, counting down.
TTATGAATGTAAATGCATCTGAGCAAGTACACCAGGATCTAGGGGGGTTGAGTGATACACTATTTGTGAATACTCAAATAGAATACCGCCACCCTCATATTTGTATTCGAATCCTTATCGAATCAATAAAAAAATCGAAATCGAATATTTCAAATACGAATACCGAATCGAATAAAAAATATTCAATTTGTTTATAACCTTACCCCCAGCCCAACGACTACTTGTTGGGCGGCTTAAATAACGAGCTCACTCCCTTCCCTTTATTGACATGCTCAAATTCAATGAGCCAACAACAGTCCCAAGCCCTGACCCCCACATAGTAACTGCCAACCCAACAGTCTCTAAGCCCAAACCCCTAGCCCGACGTCTTCCCCACCAGACCCTAAGCCTACCACCCCTATTTGGACTGCCACCGAACTAGTCCAAGCCTAATATACGCTTTAAGGACTGCGCAAAACCCAGTCCCTAACCCCTTTTTGATTATTTTTTTCATTAAATTTTTTTAAAAAAAAAAATAACATATAAAAATTGAATATTTGGAGATAAAAATCGAACAGTTGCAAGTAAAGATTGTTTATCGTAAAGTGCATGTTAGTGGTAAATTTCTGTAAGGCTTATTTTACAATCTGATATTTATAGACAAACATATTTTTTCACTTGCTAACTTACTCAAATTAATTAGTAATTAATTGTGTTTAAATTAATTTTAATTAGGTTTAAATTTAAAAAAAAAACCAAAAATATTTAAAACACCTGAAGGGTATTTTGGTCCAATATTTTTTGAAAGTAATGTATTAAGTTCTTATGTACTTATGTACATATATATATATATATATATATATTAGGTGAATTACAAATAACCCTCTTCAACTATGAGTTAAATATGATTTGTCCCCTTAACTATGAATTGAAGCAATGTATTTCCGTCACTTGTATTTGTTTACTTATAACTTCTATTTAGCCATTGTCATTTGAATTGACAAAAAATGCTCACCTGAGACTCATTCGTTCATCTTTGGGTATTCTTTTAACATAATGTCCATTTAATGCTGAGTGGGATATTTATACGTTACCCATAAAGATATAATTACTTAAAGTAGCTCTTTTGTAAGACGATCTTAAGTATTTTAATCCGTAAGTCGGACTTATCCATGCGAAATGGGTCAAGATTCATAAATCTCATCGACTTTGGATCATAAAAACCATAAAGTCACCCCTCACTTCTATAAATGAATAGCTTCACTTTTTAGTATTAAAAGGGTCACTTTTCAGTATTAAAAGTGTCACTTTTCAGTATCAAGTATGTTACTTTAGGCCCAACAAGTTTTATTTTTCATCTTTAATGAAAATTATTACTTTTTTATTTCAAAATTGTCACTTTTTGGTTTTAAATGTGTTACTTAGCCTTAAATGTGCCACTTTTACTTTAAAAATGATCAATTTACATTATAAATGAAAACTATCATTTTTGACGTGAAACGATGAAAGTGTCACTTTATAGCATAAAATGTGTAACTTTTGGCCTTAGAAGTGTTACTTTGCGTTGCAAATAAAAACCGTCATTGTTGGTATTAAAAATGTCACTTTTGAGTATTAAAAGTGTAATTTTTATCATAAAAGTGTTACTTTGTATTTTAATAAAAAGTAATAATTTTTTAACTTTAAAAATGTCACTTTTTCCCTTAAAAAGTCATTTTTACCCATAAATGTGTCACTTTTGATCACAATTTTTTTTATATGAAACAGGGACGGTACCCTACTAGATTTTATTGATATAAAGGAAAATCATACAAACAAATTGTTGAGAACAAACCTTGCCCTTATATATGGGAGGACAAAGGAGTTTTTAAACCTCTTGTAAATCAAAGACAAGGGTTTTAGAAACAATAATATTCAGCTAGTAGAAATCCGAACATTTTAAGGGGTATCAATTTTATCTTTTCAAAGAGATGAGACCTTTGAGAGGGAGATTTACCATTTTGACTCAAAACTTTGTAAGGTGTCTTTTTGCATGCACTTATCACAGCTTATCGATTGCTTTCATTAGTAGATGAACTACTAAGGTCTTGAATATCTTCCACCATGTTGATTCTTATGTTAAATTTATATCGGATCAAGTACATTACATTAGTTTTATACTTGATTGGCTAATCGGGGCGATCGATTAGCGTGGCAACCGTGTATAGAACTTTGCCTTGTATAGTTTTTATAGGACTTTTCAGTTCGGCGGAAGACCCCTTCTCCTTCACCGGAAGACCTGCCAAAGCTTAAGATCGGTAGACCTCGTGTCAGTGATGCGCTTCTACGTGTCCTCTCCAAAAGCTAGCTGGATTAATTCAAACTTATTCCCATATATTATTTGAATTAATCCAAGTCATTCCCGACATGTCAAGCCAAAAGCAACTTTGCAGAATATCGTGAGCTCCCCTACTTCTCGCTTCATCTCTCGATCGACACCAAATCGCCCACCTTTTGAAGATCTCGAAATGATTATCTGCTCTAGATATCGTGAAGACGAAATCCTTGATCGACAAACCCCATGCATTTAATGCATTTATGAAATAGAGTTGTTGAAGTCTTCGTCCTCTCCAACGGATTCTTTTGAGATGCACTGCTTTAAATACGCCATTGAAGACTGGAACAAAGAGACAAGCATGAATCAATCGAACACTTAAAGAATTGCTCTGAATCTTCACAACTCCAAGTCTTTCATTGCATTCAATAGATCCTTGGATCTAGAAGTCCTCGTCAACAACAAGAAGCCGCTCTTCAACATTTATTGCTTTATTCTTCTTGTTGTTAACTTCCATTAACTATACGCACTAATTAAATATCTTGTATTTACGATATTTAATTCCCTAGACCCAAACACAAGTCAATATTTTGTACACGATCCATTAGGGATATTCTTTGTAATTGATCTAAGTGGAAAACATAGTGCACAATTTAAATCCAAGGTTGATCGCCTTGGTGGTGGGCGTAGCACTCATTATAGTGTGAACCATCCCAAAATACTTGTGTTATTTCTTACCGTCTATTACTTGAACGCTTAGTTTCATTGTTTATATTATCCATTTCAGAGAACTTAAGTAATCGTAAAAGGTCTACGGTAGTCCTTATCGGCGGACACGGAACAACTTTCTTGAAGGTCTTCCGCTACTTGATTCTTTTCATAGATTGCAAGTAACTTTCAAGGAACTTACTTAAAAGTTTTAAAGTGTTAATAAGCTATTCAACCCCCTTCTAGCTTATTATTGTGCTCATTGGGACCCACAATTGGTATCAGAGCCTTACTCTTTGAAAACAAGTTTTTCCAAGATTAAACTCTTGAGAGATACGACATAATGGCACAAACACACTATATGCTGCCTACATCTAATGCTAACCACGTCCCAATATTGGACGAAGGTCATTTTGATGTATGGAAGGATAAAGTAATGAGATTCATGAACTCTATTGACAACAAGTTATGGAAATGTGTCACTGCAGGTCAACATGTACCAATGAAGGCAAATCTTCTAGCCTCCATCGGGGAACCTGCGAGAAGTTCCTAAAGAAGAATCGAGAATGGACGAGAGGGCGATAGAAAGTGGTAGAACTTGACAAAGCAATCAATATAATCACCGACTCTCTAGATACAAGCACCACCACAAGTGATTCGATGTACAACTGCGAAAGAGATGTGGGAAGCTCTTGTAGAATACTTGGAAGGAGACCAAGACACAAGAGACAACAGAAAATATACATACATCCAGCAGTTTGATTCTTTCAAAAAGGATCCTAAGGAAACCTTGAGACAAGCATACGATCGATTCAGTGAGGTAATAAATAGTTGCTTTTCTCTTGGTAAAACGTATGACAAAAAGGAAATGAACATGAGGTTTCTAGGCTCTCTAGGTAGCTTATGGCATGTGAAGACCACGGCTATGAAAGAATCTAAGAACTTAAACGAGATGACTCTTCGTAGTCTCTACGCAAGTTTAAAGGTTTATGAACTTGAAGTTAATCAAGCTCTAGAGCAAGACAAACAGGTTGAAGCGTGTCTTTGCGACCATGGTCCAAGAAGAAATCATTGTTGAAAACAAACCTTCTACTTCTTCCAGTGAAAATGATTTTTTATCTGATGAACAATTTGCTATGTTTGTTAAACGTTTTCAAAAATTTGCAAAATATGGAAGGAAGAACACTCACCAACAACCTTTCAGGAAGATTGGTGAAAGCTCATCTAAGGAAGAGCTTGTGTGTTATAACCGTAGAAAACCTGGTCATTTTGCCTCAAAATGTCCTAAGCCAAAATTTGAAGCATACCGAAAACCCACTTTTAGAAAATTTCAAAAACAAAAGGGTATGTTGGCTGAAGACATAGAAGACAAACAGGTTGCTTCATGGTTTGAGATTGATTCAGAAGAGGAGGAAGAGGATTGTGAGCAAGCTAACATATGCTTAATAGCTCATGATTCATGTCCTACCTATGACTCTGAAAATGAAGTTGTAGTTTCACCAAGTCCCTTGGACAAAAATGAAACCAACAGTGATAGCTTCAGTAAGGAAGAACTTCTCAAGGATAATCAAGATATGCTTGAAGAATTTAATTCCTTTAGAGTAGCCTATGTTAAACTGGCCAAGAAGCGTGAGAAACTTACGGTGAGTGAGAAATCTTTGATGGCGGTGAGATTCAAACTCTCAATAGTCAACAAGAGAGTATCAAGCGAAGGAAGAAAACAAATTTCTTCATGACAAAATTGATTGACCGAGCACATCAAAGGACTTGACCTAGAGAAAATTGCCTTGCAAAAGACAATTGACTCCTGGAATAGCTCCAAGGATGCATTTGAAGAAATCCTTACAAGCCAAAAATCTAGCAATGATAAAACAGGCATAGGATATTCAGATGTGTCTCTTCCGACAATCTCTTGATCAAAGAGAAAGGTGAATCCTCAAAGCGCTAATGATATATCTTTCTCTAAACAGACATTTGGAAATATAGGGAAACAAGGCCTTGGTTACTCAAGTGTCCCTTACGTTTACCCTAAAGCTCAGAAAGGAAAAGCCAAAATGAATGATTCAAATGAGAAACCTGAGAAGGTAACGGTAGAGAAAGTGAAGTCTACCGGCAACGACTATGCCAAGGCAAAGTCTGCTGACGGTAGACCTACTAAACCTCTACCCAGGTAACTATCAAGTTTGTCTATGAAGCAGCAAAGTGCTTTACTTGTTGAAGGTAAACTTAAAGGTATTCTACCGAATCCTCCTGAAAAGGTTTTCAACGAGAAAAGCTAAAGCTAAGTCTATTGGTAACCTACCTAGGAAGATTCGAAAGAAACCAATTAAGTCTACCGTCAACAAACAATTGAACCAAAATGGATGTCAAGAAAAGGAATAATCATAAGTACTCTTCGGTTGAAGACTCTAACAGTTCTCTATGGACTTTCCATTTATGTCATTCTTGCCATTGCTTAGGCCATCGGCACGAGTAATGCTGCTAAGGTTCACCCAAGATCCGAGAGACCTAGTTCTCTCAAGGTCAAGGTGTATGGGTTGCAAAAGGTTGCTAATCCTTAGGACCCAAATAAAGGGTACCTTGTTTTGCTTTAACTCTTTTACAGAATGCTTCATGGCTATAGAATCGAAAACACAAAGACATCCGGTACCTAGACAATTGGGTGCTCAAGGCACATGGTGGGAGCAGTCTTCTTCTGATATAGTGAAGCAAAAGGACCCACAGTTATTTTCGGAGACAATGCAAGAGGAAAGACAATTGGATATGGCTCAATTACTAGAGGAAGTCTCTCCATCAACAAAGTTTCTCTAGTAAGTGGTTTAAAGCACAATCTTACGAGCATATCACAAGTGCGACAAAGGACTTCTATGCCAATTCAATTCAAACCGGTGCCTCATCAAAGACAAAGTGAATCGTGCTCTACAATCTTGACCGGCAATAGACAAGGAAGCGTCTATGTCGTGGACTTAAATCTTCTAGGGAGATTCTCAAACACGTGTCTAGTAGCCAACAATGTTCGTGACAACGGTGGCTATGGCACAAGCGTCTCGATCACCTCAACTTCAAGCACCTCTCCAAGCTCTCCAAAAATGGGCTTGTCGTCAAAGGTCTACCTACGGGTGCCGATCATGACGAAGTTGTAAAGCTTGTCAACTAGGAAAACTTTCCAAGTCTTCCTTCAAAAGAAAGTATTGTCAACAAGCAGACCTCTTCAACTTCTGCATATGGATCTCTTTGGACCTATTACAACAGTGGTATTTCGGGAGACAAGTACACACTTGTAGTAGTTGATGACTACTCTAGATTCACTTGGATTGAAACTATGACATCTAAAGATGAAACGTATGATCTAGTCATGCACTTTTAGAAGACTTCAAACTCAAAAGCTTGAAGACATTTGTGACATAAGATCGGACAACGATCGAATTCAAAAACAATGGTGTAGAAAAGCTGCGATGACCATGGGATCGGCCACAACTTCTCTGCGCCGGTACTCCTCAACAAAATGGTGTAGGCTGAGCGGAAGAACAGAACAACGATTGAAGCGGCTAGAACAATGCCGCGCGAGAAGCTAAACTTCCCAAGTATTTACAGGCGGAGCGATCAATCTTGCTTGCTTTACCTGAATAGATCCTCGGTAAACAAGTTTCATAATAAAACTCCATATGAAATATGGAGAGGAAGATCCCAAACATTGGATTTCTTAAAATCTTCGGTGTAAATGTTTTATTCTTTATAATGGAAAAGAGTATAGAGGAAAATTTGATGCAAAATCAGACGAAGGAATTTTTCTGGGGTATTCCAAACATTCAAAAGCATTTCGCATTTTCAATAAATCTAACTTAAAAATCTTAGAATACATGCATGTTTCTTTTGATGAATATGACTTGTTAGAGCCTAGAATGGCTCGAGCGTTGCTAATGATTCGATAATGATGAGGCAGTACAAATCTGAGATCTACTTCCAATCCTTATCGAAAACGGCAAGCGCAGAACCCAATCTAGGTAACCCTTCACGTGATGAGACCTCTACCGATACACAGATAACAACTCATCTGTTGACCTCGAACCCATCTCTTGTTTTACCCCAAGCACCTTCTGAGATCTCTCATCCTTCTTTTCACGAAAATGAAAGTTTTGAAGACTCTATTTCTTGAACTGATTTTGGTGAATCTCCTTCTCAACCAACTCCGAGAATTCTTAAGGGAAGAATCCACGAAGTGATCTTCCTCAAGCGTTATTGAAGCAAGAGATCATCCCATTTCTCAAATCATTGGTGATCTCAACTCAGAGTTCGCGAGAAATAAGGTTCGAGAAGAAACTTTGTTTGCTTATGCATTTGTATCGGAACTCGAACCAAAGAAGATTGATGAAGCCATCGAAGATCATAAGCTGGATTGAAGCTATGCAAGAAGAGTTGAACCAATTTGAAAGATGTAAGGTGTGGAGCTTAGTTCAAAGACCGGCGATCATCCGGTCATCGGCACCAAGTGGGTATTCGAGAAATAAAAGAGATGAAGATGGAAATGTCACGGAAACAAAGCTAGATTGGTTGCTCGGGGCTGCAGAGCGGGAAGAAGGAATAGACTTTGATGAAACTTTTGCTCTGTTGCTAGACTAGAAGCAATCGAGAATCTTTCTAGCCTATGCCTCGTTCATGGACTTCAAAGTGTATCGAGATGGATGTTAAGAGTGCCTTTACGAATGGTGATCTTCAAGAAGCGTATCGTGGAAGCGACCTCCGAGGATTTGTCATCTCGGACAAAGCTGGACCACGTCTACCGACTCAAGAAAGCTCTCTGGCTGAAGCAAGCTCCTAGAGCTTGGTATGAAACTCTATCCAAGTTCTTAATTGAACAAGGATTCGTGAGAGGAAGAATCGACACTACTTTATTCATCCTCAAGCACAAAGGCCATTCTCTTACGGTACAAATCTATGTGGGCGACATCATCTTTGGATCAACTAACCAAAGCTGCAAAAGATTCGAGAAAGGCGATGCAAAGCAAGTTCGAGATGAGCATGATGGGTGAACTTACCTATTTTCTAGGAATTGCGAGATACAACGGACTTGAGACGGAATCTTCATCGGCCAAACCAAATATGCAAAGGAACTAATCAAGAAGTTTGGTCTTGATTGACCAAAGGATTTGAAACTCCAATGTCTACCGGCGCCATCTTGACAAAGATGAAAAGGAAAGCAAGAGAACATGACCAAGTATCGAGGAATCATAGGTTCACTTCTTTACCTTCTTGCTAGTAGACGACATTATGTTTCTTTGTTTGTGTTTGTGCTAGATTTCGAGGCGGATCCAAAGGAGTCACATTTGCTTCGCCAAGCGTATCATCGATATGTTTCAAAAACAACAAATCTAGGCATCGGTATTCAAAATCCAACAACTTCAATCTAGTTGGATACTCGGATGCTGATTATGCGGCAAAGTGAGCGGAAGAAGCACCGTGGGACTTGTCAATTTCTTGGAAAGCAGACTTGTCTCATGGTCTTGCAAGAAACAAGGATCGGTGGCAAACTCAACCACGAAGCGAGAATATATTCTTTGGCATTTGTTGCTCTCAAGCTGCTATGGATGAAGCAACAACTAGTGGACTACAACATCAAGGCGAGCGCCCAATCATGTGTGACAACACATCGGCTATCTCGATCTCCAAAAATCGATGATGCATTCAAAGACAAAGCACATTGATATTCGTTATCATTTTCTCAAAGATCATGTGGAAAAAGGTAACATCGATGCGGAATATGTTCCAAGCGAGCATCAATTGGCGGAACATTCTCACAAAACCCTTTGGATGCCACCGGGTTTGCTTATTTAAGGAGAAATCTTGGTATGATTGATCCTCTGCTTAATTTTAAAATTTTGTTAATGTTTCTTTCATACCTTAGGTAGACCCGGTTTTAGACTAATCGGAAGGCGTAAGTTCTCCTTTAGGAAGACCTAAAGGTTAGTACTCTTACTTAGTCTATTTTTGCTAAAGAGGTTTCTAAAGCAATAAGTGGGTCAAGGATAAAATTTGGTACTTAAGAAAATATCTTAAGTTCCGCTTTTCAAAAGCGATATTTTCGCCTTTAAATAGTCCTTGAACCGTCATTTGCAAACTTTACGAAACCCTTTGAGCAGAAATCTTTCTCTCTCTCTCTCTACGAGTAACTACTTTACGCAATTTCAAGTTCTTCTTCTTGTTTCTTCTTCTCATCATCAACAATGAGTACGCTTCTTTCTACTCTACTCGTAATTTTCTATGCTTGTTCGCATTTCATTATCAACCTAAAATCCTTTTGGAATTCAAGCGGTCATTTTCGAGTTTATCTGATGATTCGCCATTGTTTTTCTTACAAACTTGAATACTAACGATCGTTTTTGTTTATTCATTGTTCATTCTTATGAAAACTTACATTATGCATTTCTCGAGTGTGGTTTCTCTAAACATTCTAGGGTTTCAAGTTTTTGCTTGAAAATTTCAATTATTTTAGAAAACTTTGAAATTCCTACTTGTTTAGATGTCTAGATGAAAAGCCTAATTTTATTTTGTTTTCTTTCGGGCAAGAACTTCAAAATCAAAGCGCGCGATGGGAAGGCTTTTGACCACGAAAATGTCATTCCTCCAAGTTCAAATATCAACCTTCGAGGATATCCCATCTATCCCGCCTCTCATGACATTATTGTCGCTTTGGACCAGCTATACATTAGGGCATGTGCATTGACCTTGATCAATCAACTCCATAGGCTGCGGCGTCAAAGCTTGCGAGGATATGGGCGCCTCGGGATTACGCCCCTCTTACGCCTCAACGACAAAAACTATAGTCTCTTCTGGCGCGGAAGAATTTTATCAAAGAATGGAGCTCATGAACGGGCGCTCTTCGTGGGTGGATTCGAGGCCGTCCCATCTGTCACCGCTAAATCTATTTCCACCATCATCGGCGTGCATTACGGAGGAGCTCTTTCGGCAACCATGGTGAGGCTTTACATGCACAGGAAGCCATGAGGGAGTAGACACTCTCAGGGAGCCACAAGGGAAGATGCTCGAAATTTGTTCCCTCTTGGCGTCTATTGCACCGGCCACCTTTTAGACAAGGGGCTCCTATTCAAGAGTGGAGCACATGACATGTTCTTGGCCAAGATCAACGACCCGATCTTTGTATTTCTACTACGTCTCAAGCGGGGCTCATCATTTTCGACGAGCTAAAGCGGTGGGTGGAGAAAGCTAAGAACAACCCCACTTGCAAAGCGCCCCTTCGTCGGTGATCAATGCCCTTTTAAGGGATGATGCAAACATCAACTCTTCTTTGAAAGAAGATGAGTTGTATCAGCCAAGGAGAAGCAACTCACGGCCTCGTTTTTCGGTAAATACGAATACGAGAACAAGCGCCGGATGCGAGAAAGGTCTACCGCCGGTCTCTCTTGACAAAGTGGCCAAGCCTGCACCTATCTTGGTCACCGCTTCAATATGGAAGCACATGTAGCGGCAAGCGGGACCTTCAAAAGGCCTGCAAAATTTGACGATCAAGTGGCCACGGACCTCCATCTAAAGGCCAAAGGCACGATGCGAGGCTGCGCTAAGGTCCAAAATAGCGGCCGAGGCAAGCCAAAAGACAAGGCCGGAAGTGGCACCTCCAGCGAAGAGGAGCAGGCCAAATGGATCGAGAAGGGAGATGAAGGAAGGCCGAAGAAGAAGGCACCGAGGCCAATCTAGCCATTCCTCTCCTCCATCTACCCAAGCCAAGCCATCCTCTCGGCCACCTACCCAATCCACCAACCACCTTCACCAACTCCCCACTCCCAAGCCAAAGCGAAGGAAACTTCGTAAAACCTTTGAAGACCAGCCACCGGCGATCCCTCCAACCTCTACCGATGAAGCGGTGAGTCTCCTATTCGGCCTCCGAGGAAAGAAAGGAGAGCTAGGTACCCCCTCTACCCCAACCAACTACCTCTACCGGCGCCCAAACCTTACATCACAACCCTTCATCTATACTATCAACCCTTCATCTATTCCTCTGAGTCATCTACTCGGAGGAATTCACCACCTGAGGAGTCTATCCCTCGGGAGGAGCCGGCCCGGAACCCCAACTCCTCCTCCTCCTTCACCCTTTAACTACTCACGACCCATCCACACCTTCCTCACCACCCCAATCCCAACCAACTTCTTCCACACACGGCCTTTAGACCCTGCTGCTGCCAAGTTCCTCTTCGAACTTTCGTCAGTAGCAGATCTATTCACCCCTACTCATCAACCTTCTCAACCTCCTCAACCTTTCCTTCAAAAACCAAAATCCCTCTTCTACCACCTGCTTCTTTACGGTTCTCTACAGAACCCATTCCCCAATCCTCCCACATCAGTGAAAATTCTGACACGATATGGGCTGATTCCCCACCATCCCCTCCTCCACCCTCCCCTATAACCCTATCCTCTTCCACCAAAACCATACCAACCCAAGACTCATCCTCTTCTGCCTCCCGAACTCCCCATCTCCAACAGCCCATCGGGCTGCGGACTACGCCTCTGCCGACACCATTCACATTGGCCAAGCATCTACTTCCCATCATCCGGCCAATGATGAAGTTTTGTCGCTAGATGCCATCTACCGGCTAGGCGAGCTTACTAGCATATCTACCGCTATCAAGTAGCCGCTGCGGCGGCCAAGGCCAACGACCGCGCCACTACTCTTCGACAATTTCAAGAGGATGTCGGACTCGTTTTGGGACAGATGCGGCACGACTTCACCGATGTCAAGATCAACATCGGCTTCAGCGAGATGAAGGTTGCCGTATCATCAGCTCCATTTTCTACGAGTTATTCCACGCCATCACTCTCCATCTCAGCCACGGTCGTACTCCCATTATGGAACTCAACAACCTCGCTCGCAACTCTGCTCATGATATTATGAATGCCAACCGTGATCGTGATCTGGCCATCACGGAGGAGAAGCAAATGAGATCTATCAACGAGAATCTTGATGGAAGAAAACGGCCGTCTTCGTGAAGAAGCTGGACTACCGTTCTCGTTCCACGGACCTCCGATGCGATGCGGAATTACCAACGAAGAATGGAAGAGCTAGAGCGAGAAAGAAGAGAAAAGGAGGCTGCAGACAAAGGCAAAGGGAAAAGACCTTGGTAGCTTTTGTATCTTTTCTTCCCTTTCCTTTGTATTTATCTTATTTTTGAAAACTCTGTTGAATGTAAACATCTTGTTTATAAATACAGATGATTACTTGCTTTTTCAAAAATTATGGTGTTTAAATTCTTGCTGCTTTATTGTTTATCTTATTTAGAATTTAAACATTCAGTTTAAATTTATTTAAGCTGCTAATGTCTTTGTTCTTTGACTCTCTTATTCTTGTATGCACTTAGATTAGTCCCTTGCATTTGAGGTGTTATTCTGTTTAATAGAGGCATGTCTACCGATTACTTAATATATATAAAATTTCTCAGACATGCTATTATCTATTAGATAGTTTGTTTTAAAACCCTCATTTGTAGTAATGATGACCAGATATAAATAGGAGGAGATTGTTGATTCTTATGTTAAATTTATATCTGATCGGTACATTACATTAGTTTTATACTTGATTGGCTAATCGGGCTACGTATCGATTAGCGTGGCAACTGTGTATAGAACTTTGCCTTGTATAGTTTTTATAGGACTTTTCGAGGTTCGGCGGAAGACCCTTCTCGGCTTCACCAGGAAGACTGCTCAAAGCTTAAGATCGGTAGACCTCGTGTCGGTGCGCTTCTACGTGTCCTCTCCAAAAGGCTAGGCTGGATTAATTCAAACTTATTCCCATATATTATTTGAATTAATCCAAGTCATTCCACGACATGTCAAGCGGCCAGAAAGCAACTTTCAGCGAGGAATACTTTTCGCGATGAAAGCGAAAGCGGTGTCCCCTACTTTCGCTTCATCTCTCGATCGACACCAAATCGCCCACCTTTTTGAAGATCTCAGAAATGATTATCTGCTCTAAATATCTGTGAAGACGAAATCCTTGACTGACAGCCCCATGCATTTAATGCATTTATGAATAGAGTTGTTGAAGTCTTCGTCCTCTCCAACGGATTCTTTTGAGATGCACCTGCTTTAAATACTGCCATTGAAGACTGGAACATAGAGACAAGCATGAATCAATCGAACACTTAAAGAATTGCTCGAATCTTCACAACTCCAAGTCTTTCTCGGTGCATTCAATAGATCCTTAACAGATCTAGAAGTCCTCGTCAACAACATGAAGCTGCTCTTCAACATTTATTGCTTTATTCTTCTTGTTGTTAACTTCCATTAACTATACTTCTGCACGAATTAAATATCTTGTTATTTACAGATATTTACTTCCCTTGACCCAAACACAAGTCAATATTTTGTACACGATCCATTAGGGATATTCTTTGTAATTGATCTAAGTGGAAAACATAGTGCACAATTTAAATCCAAGGTTGACTGCCTTGGTGGTGGACGTAGCACTCATTATAGTGTGAACCATCCCAAAATACTTGTGTTATTTCCTACTGTTTGTCTATTACTTGAACTGCCCAGTTTCATTGTTTATATTATCCATTTCAGCTGAACTTGAGTAATCTGTAAAAGGTCTACCGGTAGTCCTTATCGGCAGACCTGGAACAACTTTCTTGAAAGTCTTCCGCTACTTGATTCTTTTCATAGATTGCAAGTAACTTTCAAGGAACTTACTTAAAAAGTTTTAAAGTGTTAATAAGCTATTCAACCCCCCCCCTTCTAGCTTATTATTGTGCTCATTGGGACCCACACACCATATATGAAGAACACTTACTTTTGGATTGAGAGTCTTGAGTCTTTCTTGAAGAGATACACTTTTTCTTCCTCCTGTTAAGATGCTTTTCAAAATTTCGAATGATTAATGCATCAATATCGTTATTCAAATCCATCTTGCTCATATCATTGCAAGTATCAACAAGCTCTTCATCCTTATTAGTCTGAGCTTCTAAGACATTCTTTTCTTTTAAATTATTGAGTTGTTGGGAAAGATAGAATTCAAAATCATTAAGATTATGAATAAACAAATCAAAAGTAGCAATAGATATTTTTAAAAAAAAATCGAATTCAGATATTTTAGAATTGAATTTTGCAGGAAGGGAAGTCAAAATTTTGTTTACCATCCTTTTATTGGAAACTTCATCTCCTACGGATTGTAAAACTTTGGAAAGATCAAGAATTCTAATATTATAAGAAGTAATACTCTTGTTTTCTTTCATTCTCAATTTTTCAAATTTGGTTTGAAGTCTAAAATGTTTAGTTCGCCTCACACTTTCAGGGCCTTCACAATGACTTTGAAGAGCATCCCATGTATCCTTGGCAGAACTGAAATTGGTAATTAATCTGAACATAGAAACTTAAAGAAATTTAAGAATATCTTTTCTAGCTTTGTCATTAAAGTTGGTAAGATCACGGTTTTCTTTAGACCAATCCTTTTCAAGTAAGGGCAACAATCTTTTATTATCTAAAGGAGTTGACCAACCATCAATGATAGAATCCCAAGCACGCTTATCAATTGATTTGATATGTATACTCATATGATTTTTCCAACTTTGGTAATTGGTACCATCAAGAATAAGAACCTTGATATACCCATAATTCATCATGGTTAGAATCAGAAAAATAATTTTCTCTTTGTATGTTAAGAGTTAGCTCTGATACCAATTGAAAGAATGATTATAGCTAGAATTATATAAATCACCCAATAGACCATAAGTAAATACAGAAAAACAAAACAATAAAAACTTAACAGAAAGTTTTTGAAAAACGTTTTAAATACAAGATATCAATGAACTGTTCAATGAAAAGTTCATTGAAGAGATCATTGAAGCAAATGAAAGCAGCATAAATAATTAAAATAAAATAGTAAAAGGAAGTAAAGAGAAACTGAACACGAGAGATACGTTTTGATCAAATAAGTAAATCAACTTATTTGATCGAGCCTCATGGCTAACAACATTCCACTAGTAAAACGGTTTAAGCTCATTACAAAGAAAGACTAACAAAGTGGAATTTATAAATAAAAAACTCTATATGAAGTTTATATGTCTATGAATATCACTAACACCTCAGACTACCTAGACTGGTATACGCTCAACAGCTTTTAACAAAGAGGTAGGAGGCGTTAACAGAAAACAGAGCTGATGACAGGATGAATGAAGGCTTCGATGAAGCTTCATTTAGGTGTACATTTAGAATGCTGCAGCAGTTTCAAAATTTCTTTCTCTTCTCTCTAATGTGTTCTCTCTTTATGATTTGTACTTACGTTAACTTCAATAGTGAATGTCCTCTTGTATATATATGAACCAAGAGTGTGAGAACCCAAACCCATTTCATGTTTGTCATCATTATAACATGTTTATAATAGGTCTTGACATGTTAGCGACTTCATTTCATTCATACCATGTTTGCATTGAGTTGGTTGAGATCATATTAGAGTGTTGATCTTCCATGCGTTGCATGCCTTGTTGTTGGTGTTTCGAGTGTTTATCTTAACATGATAGCACCTAAATAAGTCTCATTGGAGTCTTAGTACCTTGCATATAAGATTGACAATGTTCATCTTAGTTGTTGTATGCTTGGTTGAGAGTTTAGAAGCATTGTTGCTTCGTTTGAGCCTTAGGGTTTCTCGGGATTGCCTTCGTTGCTTGTATTGTTTGTGTTTTCAACTTGTGAGAAGTTCATTTGAGTTCTAAACCAAGTGTACTAGTATTTCCCATGCTTGCATAATCATTGTTCATAGACTTGTTGCATTTGGAAATAAGATGACCAACATATTACTTCACAGATTCAGTCCGGTTTTGGGCAAACTTCGAAAAAATTCTGGTACCAATCTACTAAAGATAATTTTCTAAACATTTAGTATGTTTTACCTACATATGTTAGGATACTCCCTGTAAAATTTGGTAATTTTCCAAGGTGTCTAAGTACCTCATTTAGGTCATGACTTACGGCTGTGCCAGAATTCTATTTTCAGGAAATCGGCTTCGGTACTTGATTTTGTTGTAACTTTATTTTGATGAATATAAGTCCAAATTGAGTAATTTAAAATTCTAAAATATATTTTAATGAGTCTACTTTCAGAAAAATAAAAAATCACCTCATTTGGAGTTTTTAGCGATTTATGGTCGATTTTACAAGATCGACTGTCCAGTAACAACAATCTGGAAATTGGCCATGAATAGTTGAAGCGCTCGCATGGTTCCAAAGTGATGCGACCGCATCATGCCAGATTCAGGTTTGTGACATTTTCTGTATGGTTTTGGTTGTTGACCCTTGTGCCCTTTCCCTTGGCCGACCAAAGTGAGTCAAAGCCCTCATTGTTGAATCTCCTACAACCCTTCTTGGCCCTTAGATCATCCCTTATCAATGGCCATCCTCCCTTAGCCAATGAGAAGCCATTTAACCACCTTCACTTGGATTGGGGTTTTGTTGGCAAGTATATAATCATTTTTCCAGCCTAATTCAGTCATTTGTGATAAAAAAACTTCAGAGATTCAGAGCTTCAAGCTCTATTTTCGTTCATGGAGGTAACCCTAACTTGAGAGATCATTTCCCGGAGTTCCGGTGGTCCAATCGGCGATCCGAGACCGCCAAATCGAAGCCCTTGATCTTCTCTACAACAATCCTTGCTTTGATCATCCATTCATCCATTAATCTTAGGACTAAGGTGAGTGACAATTCCCTGAGATTTTCATGTTCAATAAAATAACATGACCCCTTCATTATAGTTGCTCTATTGATGATTATGGACATCTTTTGTGAAGACAAATCCTCCAATTCAACCTTTGAAATATGTGTAGGATTTTATGAATTCTCTATGAAGTTGTGATTTTGACATTTTGTAAAGCATGAATGTTGTTTATATTGAGCTTAGGAACAACTCTTGTGAAAGAATATGTTTCAATTCAAGGTTTAACAAAATCACCGATTCTAGGGTTTGAAACTCGGGAATGTGTTTAAGGCTAGTTTAAGAACATGAACGGCTTAGTTATCGAGTTCTAAATGAACGGAGAACTTAGGAAAGGGCAATGTGATGCATATAGTATCAATGCTCTACTTGGTTGAATTTTAGTAAAACTCGCCGGAGTTGAAATTAGGGAGTTATGAACAATACCGACTCCACATTCAATCCCTACGACGATTGTAGTGCGTTAGACTACTGTATTAGCTTACGTGACTTTGGGATGGATTGAAGGGAATGTTTGATATGTGTACTTATAAGTCTCAATTGAGTTCTTATACGGTTTATATGATTGTGTGAAGTAAATGCATGATTGAGAGCATTTTGTAGAATGATGTATCTATTTGACATGTTGAATTCGCTCTTGTCGAATTCTTATTTGATCCCTTAAATGAGTAAACAACTACTTGTTGAATAAGTTCGCTCTTGTCGAACTTGTTCCTTATTTGAGATTATATGACGAGTAAACATCTACTTGGCATTGCATTAGTCCAGCTGGCATATTTGGTTGAGTCAATGGTGTGACAATGCATCGCCGTCACGAGTTATGGGACTCGTGATAGTGATGGGTTGTTATACCGGGTTTTAATCACACACCCCTCAACTGTTGGCCACAGTGGGGAAGTAGCCCCTTTGCTGTAACCAAGAGAGCACATTGGCAAGTCTAAGTAACAAGGAGAGAGCTTGGTACCCAAGTAGAGAACTCGGTACTTTGATACACTCATCACGGGTATCATTGGCACGAATATTAACGCTGTGTATTGCAAGAGCTACGTAGCGGCACCGGTTCCATAACATATCCTCTTTTACGTGGTTTCTTTTATAGCACTTATGTGAAACAGTGTGCTACCATGGATATGTGATTTAAGTGTTTATATAAATGAATGCTTTGATTGACTTGATATTAAAGATGATATCTTGCTATGTATGTTGCATGATGCCATGACATGCATAATTGTTAACTCACAAAGTCTTTATGACTTACCCCCTCCCTTTGACTACTTTAGATCTGAGCCGTCCAGGTAAATCTCGTTGAGGCATAGCAGGGTTCGTACTTGTCCGTGATCACTTGCGACAAGGTTGTGGTATATAGATGTCTTTTTTGTTCTCTTTTGTAAGGACGTTGGGATTAGCAAGTCATTTAGACTTTGCTTGGGAACTTTGTTTATTTGTATTTATGTCTATACTTGTATCCTATTTTGAGTGCCGGCGCATGTACGCCGAGCCTTGTATAGATGTAGTATGGTTCACATGTTTAAATCTTCCGCTGGGCATTACTTTAGCTCTTATTTATTTATGTTGTTTCTCCGGCATGTTGTAGCCGTCGAAGTATATTTGCATGAACTGTTTAGTGTTGGGTTCCGGTAGTAAAGTCGCCGATGAATTGATATACTTGTCTTTAATTGCTATATCAGGTTTAAAAAGTTTTAAATTATTCCGGCCTTTTGGTGCCGAGTCGCGCTTCATCTACAATGTTGCGTCACATCGTTTTCTATAATTGAGTCTTTGCATGTATTGTTGTCCTATTTGGACGACTTGACTTGTGATTCCACCTCGGGGTCCGGGTCGGGTCGTCACAGTTGGTATCAGAGCTTTATAGGTTAGCTATCGGCCAGGATAGGTTCCATGGCCTAGGTGGGTTGGTTCTTTGTGTGAATCTTGACGTTGAGTGTTCTGTTTCGTGCCTTATTGGCAGATTCTTCGTGAATGAATACGACTTGGAGTACTAAGTTCGTTTGGTCTAGATTGCCGTGAGTGAAGGTTTGTGTCTAGGAGTATTATATTTCTCCTATATTGCTTATGAGTTGTAGTTATACCAAGAGTGGGTGTTGCGTTTCAGTAGAGCTGTTGTTCCTTGTTCCATTTTTAGGAATCGGAGAAGCTAGATTGTCGGTCCCAAGGGTGATCGTCGTGTTAATCATTATGGCGAAAGTTCGTTGTAATACGTTTCGAGAGCGGAGTGGTTAAACCTCCCGTGGTACCTATTAGTATTTCATAGATTACTATACATGTGTAGATAGTTAGGGTAGTAATTAACCACCAGTCCTTGTATTACTTGTGTTGGGAATTTGAGAACTCTTTCCCGATGGTTGTGTTTGGGTATTTGGGGGACTACCTTGATCAAGGTGAAATTTCCTCATGATATGTTGGAACTTGGAGATTGGCCAGTAGGTGATCACGTGATGATTGGTTGGATTGGTTGTCGACCCGTATACGGTTTGACTTATAAGGATTGGTCGTATACTAGTTAGTAAGAATATGCTACCTAGTGACTCGTGAAATGTTGTATTGTCTCTTTATTAGTCTAATACATTGATAGTGTACTAGCCTTGTATAATGTGTTTTATCTACCATTGATAGGTAGTTAATAGTATGAATATTCCATAATTTGGTTTACATACATAGTAAATTAATATACTATGTTGCATGATGTTGATGCCATGCCTATATGTGCTTATGATTTGTATTCTTGAGACCGATATAAAGGATGCTTTTATGTGATTCACGAACACCCCACATCCTTTACGACGAAAGCTTTTGAAGTCACTTCAGAGGGCCCCTGACTTGATTATCAAGAGGTCTTCGTCGGAGAACTAGAATGGTATAAATTAGATTTGAAATTGACCGAACCAATTACCAAAAAGGTATGGAACAACAAATGGTGTATTGCTATACAGGTGCAAATATGATGCACCGCATTTTATTGAGAATTTACGCGTCTTGCCTTGACAGTTACCCTATGTGCTTGATGTCTATACCATTGAGTGATCTTGAACTCGCATCCGAGGTCTATAAGGCTTGTGATGTTCATTGGTGATAGTGTATTGCATGCTCTAGTAGATTGCCATTATAAGGGTGTTACAATTGCCATGCCCGGTATACCGGAGTTGGTGTTTATTAGTGATCATGGCATGAATAATATACATGTTATTTCTACGTTGCGGGCTAGAAAACTTTTAACGCAAGGTTGTACTTGTTATCTTGCTTCTGTACTTGAGACTAGCATGCCTACTTCTATACTATATGAAGTTCTAATTGTTAATGAAGTTCCGGTAGTTAATGAATTTCAGGATGTTTTTTCGACTGATTATGCTTTACCTCCCGACCGAGAGTTAGAGTTTTGCATTGAGGTTTTGCCCGGTACTTCACCTATCTCTAGAGCACCTTATAGGAGGATGGATGAGTTGAGAGAGTTGAAGGAGCAGTTGCAGGAACTGCTGGATAGGGAGTTTATTAAACCGAGTGTGTCTCCGTGGGGTGCACCGGTTTTGTTTGTGAAGAAGAAGGATGGTAGTTTGCGGTTATGCATTGACTATCGTCAGTTGAACCAGGTTATAGAATAAGTATCCATTACCTCACATTGATGATCTTTGATCTCTTTGATTGTCTTGTGTTTCCAAGTTAGACTTGAGGAGGTGGTTACCGGTTGAGGGTTCGGCGAGGATGGTTCGTGAAGATGCAGCGTTATGGCCATTATGAGTTTGTTGTGATGCCGTTTGGTTTGACAAAACGCGCCGCTTTCATGGACTTGATGAATAGGGTGTTTCATGAGTACCTTGATTGCTTTCTAGTGGTGTTCATTGATGATATCCTTGTGTACTCGAAGTCACGAGAGGAGCATGAGCATCATTTGAGAGAGGTTCTTATTGTGTTGCGTAAGAAACATCTTTTTGCTAAATTTAGCAAGTGTGCATTTTGGCTAGAACAAGTTGCTTTTCTTGGGCATGTTGTGTCTAGTGATGGTATCACGGTGGATCCATCAAAGGTTGAGGCTGTTACCAAGTGGAAGACTCCAAGTACGGTGACCGAAGTCCGTAGTTTCCTGGGCTTGGCGGGTTATTACCGTAGGTTCATTGAGGGATTTTCTAAGATTGCTAGTCCTATGACCAATCTTACTCAGAAGAAGTCTGCTTTTGTTTGGAGTGACAAGTGCGAGGCTAGTTTTCAGGAGTTGAAGAGGAGGTTGACTACCGCTCCTATTTTAGCTTTGCCTAGTGGTTGTGAGAACTTTGTGGTTTATTGTGATGCTTCTTTAGAAGGCTTAGGTTGTGTGCTTATGCAGAATGGGAAGGTTATTGCCTATTCTTCTAGGAAGTTGTCACCGTATGAGCAGAATTATCCGACTCATGATCTTGAGTTGGCAGCTATTATCTTTGCGCTTCACAAGTGGAAACACTATCTTTATGGAGCTAAGTTTGAGGTGCATACGGATCATAAGAGTCTGAAATACCTTTTCTCACAAAAGGAGTTAAATATGAGACAGAGGCGATGGATGAAAAAGCTTAAGGATCATGATTGTACTATCTTATACCATCCGGGGAAAGCAAATGTGGTTGCGGATGCGTTGAGTAGGAGATCCTACATGTCTTGTTTGATGATGAGGGAATGGAAGATGCTCGAGGATGTCCGTGAGTGGAGTCCTGTTGTGAGTGAGCATAGTGTTCTCTTTGCTAGTGTTCGTGCTACACCAGTGTTGTTTGGGTTGATCAAGGAAGCTCAAGCTACTGATCCGGATTTGATGAAGATTATCGATGGATTGGGTGAGAATAATACACCCGAGTTCGTGATAAACAGTGATGGGATCTTGACATTTCAGAGTAGGATTTGCGTTCCTTCTTCCGATGAAGTGAAACGTATGGTTCTTGATGAGGCTCACAAGGCCAAGTATACGATACATCCGGGTAGTACTAAGATGTACCGTGACTTGAAGAGGCAGTTTTGGTGGAATGGTATGAAGAGGGAGATAGCTGAGTATGTTTCTAGATGTCTTACGTGTCAGCAGGTTAAGGCTGAGCACCAAAGACCTGTCGGTTTGCTTCAGCCACTTGAGATTCCGGAGTGGAAGTGGGAGCATATCACCATGGATTTTGTTACAGGGTTGCCACGTACTCGTAGAGGCTTTGATGCAGTTTGGGTTATCGTTGATAGGTTGACTAAGTCTTCTCATTTTATTCCTATTGCGATTTCTTACAGTTTGAGTCAGTTGGCAGCGTTGTACATTCAGGAGATTGTGAGACTTCATGGCGTACCGGTTAGCATTGTGTCAGATAGAGACCCCAGTTTTACTTCTAGGTTCTGGCATTCTTTGCAGGAGGCTTTGGGTATGTGAATTTCAAGATCTTGCGTTTCATCCACGTCGATGGTCACGGAGAGATTGATACAGATTTTGGAGGATATGTTACGTGCGTGTGCTATGGATTTCAAGGGTAGTTGGGATTCACATCTACCGTTGGTTGAGTTCGCGTATAATAATAGTTATCAGTCGAGCATTGAGATGGCGCCATACGAGGCTTTGTATGGGCGCAAGTGTCGATCACCGATTTGCTGGGATGAGGTTGGTGAGGCTAAGTTATGGGGTTCGGAGATGGTACAACAGTCGGCTGAGAGTGTGAAGGTGATTAGAGACAGATTGCTTACGGCTCAAAGTAGACAGAAAAGCTACGCAGACAACCGGAGACGAGATCTTGAGTTTCAGGTTGGTGACTATGTGTTCTTGAAGGTATCGCCCCGGCGCGGTACAAAGCGGTTTGGGAAGAAAGGGAAACTTTCTCCGAGGTTTATTGGTCCGTTTGAGATCTTAGAGCGGATTTGTTATTTGGCC
Source organism: Codonopsis lanceolata (assembly GCA_013146195.2). Taxonomy (NCBI): domain Eukaryota; kingdom Viridiplantae; phylum Streptophyta; class Magnoliopsida; order Asterales; family Campanulaceae; genus Codonopsis; species Codonopsis lanceolata. The sequence continues at coordinate 47,372,152 of CM028382.1, read as the reverse complement.
TATCGACTTGCGTTACCACCGTCTATATCGGGTGTCCATGATGTGTTTCATGTTTCCATGCTTCGTAAGTACTTGAAGGACGAGTCACATGTCCTTATTTATGAGGAGATTACCTTTGAGCCCGATCTTTCCCACGTTGAGAAACCGGTGAGGATTCTTGATACCAAGGAGCAAGTCTTGAGGACCAAGCGGATTCCTTTAGTGAAGGTCTTATGGAAGAATCATGATATTGAGGAAGCCACGTGGGAGACTGAGCTTGAGATGAAGGAGAAATACCCTTACTTGTTCGAGATTTCTGGCATGAATTTAGGGACTAAATTCCTTTAAGTGGGGGAGGATGTGAGAACCCAAACCCATTTCATGTTTGTCATCATTATAACATGTTTATAATAGGTCTTGACATGTTAGCGACTTCATTTCATTCATACCATGTTTGCATTGAGTTGGTTGAGATCATATTAGAGTGTTGATCTTCCATGCGTTGCATGCCTTGTTGTTGGTGTTTCGAGTGTTTATCTTAACATGATAGCACCTAAATAAGTCTCATTGGAGTCTTAGTACCTTGCATATAAGATTTACAATGTTCATCTTAGTTGTTGTATGCTTGGTTGAGAGTTTAGAAGCATTGTTGCTTCGTTTGAGCCTTAGGGTTTCTCGGGATTGCCTTCGTTGCTTGTATTGTTTGTGTTTTCAACTTGCGAGAAGTTCATTGAGTTCTAAACCAAGTGTACTTGTATTTCCCATGCTTGCATAATCATTGTTCATAGACTTGTTGCATTTGGAAATAAGATGACCAACATATTACTTCACAGATTCAGTCCGGTTTTGGGCAAACTTCGGGAAAATTCTGGTACCAATATACTAAAGCGAATTTTCTAAAAATTTAGTATGTTTTACGTGAATATGTTAGGATACTCCCTGTAAAATTTGGTAATTTTCCAAGGTGTCTAAGTACCTCATTTAGGTCTTGACTTACGGCTGTGCCAGAATTCTATTTTCAGGAAATCGACTTCGGTACTTGATTTTGTTGTAACTTTATTTTGATGAATATAAGTCCAAATTGATTAATTTAAAATTCTAAAATATATTTTAATGATTCTACTTTCAGAAAAATCAAAAATCACCTCATTTGGAGTTGTGAGCAATTTATGGTCGATTTTACAAGATCGACTGTCCAGTAACAACAATCTGGAAATTGGCCATAAATAGTTGAAGTGCTCGCATGGCTCCAAAGTGATGCGACCGCATCATGCCAGATTCAGGTTTGTGACATTTTCTGGTTGGTTTTGGTTGTTGACCCTTGTGCCCTTGCCCTTGGCCGACCAAAGTGAGTCAAAGCCCGGATTGTTGACTCTCCTACAACCCTTCTTGGCCCTTAAATCATCCCTTATCAATGGTCATCCTCCCTTAGCCAATGAGAAGCCATTTAACCACCTTCACTTGGATTGGGGTTTTGTTGGCAAGTATATAATCATTTTTCCAGCCTAATTCAGCCATTTGTGATAAAAAAAAACTTCAGAGATTCAGAGCTTCAAGCTCCATTTTCGTTCATGGAGGTAACCCTAACTTGAGAGATCATTTCCCGGAGTTCCGGTGGTCCAATCGGCGATCCGAGACCGCCAAATCGAAGCCCTTGATCTTCTCTACAACAATCCTTGCTTTGATCATCCATTCATCCATTAATCTTAGGACTAAGGTGAGTGACAATTCCCTGAGATTTTCATGTTCAATAAAATAACATGACCCCTTCATTATAGTTGCTCTATTGATGATTATGAACATCTTTTGTGAAGACAAATCCTCCAATTCAACCTTTGAAATATGTGTAGGATTTTATGAATTCTCTATGAAGTTGTGATTTTGACATTTTGTAAAGCATGAATGTTGTTTATATTGAGCTTAGGAACAACTCTTGTGAAAGAATATGTTTCAATTCAAGGTTTAACAAAATCACCGATTCTAGGGTTTGAAACTCGGGAATGTGTTTAAGGCTAGTTTAAGAACATGAACGGCTTAGTTATCGAGTTCTAAATGAACGGAGAACTTAGGAAAGGGCAATGTGATGCATATAGTATCAATGCTCTACTTGGTTGAATTTTAGTAAAACTCACCGGAGTTGAAATTAGGGAGTTATGAACAATACCGACTCCACATTCAATCCCTACGACGATTGTAGTGCGTTAGACTAATGTATTAGCTTACGTGACTTTGGGATGGATTGAAGGGCATGTTTGATATGTGTGCTTATAAGTCTCAATTGAGTTCTTATACGGTTTATATGATTGTGTGAAGTAAATGCATGATTGAGAGCATGTTGTAGAATGATGTATCTATTTGACATGTTGAATTCGCTCTTGTCGAATTCTTATTTGATTCTTTAAATGAGTAAACAACTACTTGTTGAATAAGTTCGCTCTTGTCGAACTTGTTCCTTATTTGAGATTATATGACGAGTAAACATCTACTTGGCATTGCATTAGTCCAGCTGACATATTTGGTTGAGTCAATGGTGTGACAATGCATCGCCGTCACGAGTTATGGGACTCGTGATAGTGATGGGTTGTTATACCGGGTTTTTATCACACACCCCTCCACTGTTGGCCACAGTGGGGAAGTAGCCCCTTTGCTGTAACCAAGAGAGCACATTGGCAAGTCTAAGTACCAAGGAGAGAGCTTGGTACCCGAGTAGAGAACTCGGTACTTTGATACACTCATCACAGGTATCATTGGCACGAATATTAATGTTGTGTATTGCAGGAGCTACGTAGCGGCACCGGTTCCATAACATATCCTCTTTTATGTGGTTTATTTTATAGCACTTATGTGAAACAATGTGCTACCATGGATATGTGATTTAAGTGTTTATATAAATGAATGCTTTGATTGACTTGATATTAAAGATGATATCTTGCTATGTATGTTGCATGATGCCATGACATGCATAATTGTTAACTCACAAAGTATTTATGACTTACCCCCTCCCTTTTACTGCTTTAGATCCGAGCCGTCCAGTTACATCTCGTTGAGACATAGCAGGGTTCGTACTTGTCCGTGATCACTTGCGACAAGGTTGTGTTATATAGATGTCTTTCTGTTGAACTCTTTTGTAAGGACGTTGGGATTAGCAAGTCATTTAGACTTTGCTTGGGAACTTTGTTTATTTGTATTTATGTCTATACTTGTATCCTATTTTGAGTGCCGGCGCATGTACATTGAGCCTTGTATAGATGTAGTATGGTTCACATGTTTAAATCTTCCGCTGGGCATTACTTTAGCTCTTATTTATTTATGTTGTTTCTCCGGCATGTTGTAGCCGTCGAAGTATATTTGCATGAGCTGTTTAGTGTTGGGTTCCGGTAGTAAAGTCGCCGATGAATTGATATACTTGTATTTAATTGCTATATCATGTTTAAAAAGTTTTAAATTATTCCGGCCTTTTGGTGCCGAGTCGCGCTTCATCTACAATGTTGCGTCTCGTCGTTTTCTCTAATTGAGTCTTTGCATGTATTGTTGTTCTATTTGGACGACTTGACTTGTGATTCCACCTCGGGGTTCGGGTCGGGTCGTCACAAAGAGTACCTAGAATCCTTATACAACAAGGAAACAAACTTACGACAAACAATTAGTAGGTTAGTGTATTAAATAAGAACTCTAAATGTATGTAATATAGACTTACCATATATGTAAATACCAACGAGCTCTAGCTCAGCTGATACTGCTCACTACTCCTAACGGAGAGGTTGGGTGTTCAAATCTCACTAGAGACACCCTGTACTTTACAACTCTCAATAGAGAGGTCGGGTGTTCAAGCCCCTTCAGAGGCATTATTGTTGTTCAAACCTTATCCAAAGGCCCCATTTAGCTACTCATTTATCTTAACAGAGAGGTCGAGTGTTCAAGTCCTATCAGAGGCACCTTGATACTTAACTACTCTCAACCGAGAGGTCGGGTGTTCAAAGCTTCGCCAAAGGCACCATTTGTTTGAGCCACACCAAAGACATCATATATATATATATAATTGTAGCCTTTCAAAATATTAAAATAATAAAATATTAAGGGTTTTGGTACGGTCTATGTCCCCTTCAACCTTGAAATATATATATGTACATATATATATATATATATATATATATATATATATAGAGAGAGAGAGAGAGAGAGAGATTTCCTAACCTAAATTAATCTAGGTCAGTCGTGTAAGTGATAGGAGAAAACACGACACAACCCTAGAAACACAAAATAATAGATACAAACCCTAAACCAAAATATAATCAAAGTCTCCCAAAATAACTTTTCTATAAAAGGTGTAAATAATTATTAATTAATCAAATTAAATACTAAGATAGATAAAATAATTAAATAATATATTCTAATTATATAAATAATTAAAACAAAGTTAACTTATAAAACTCTAACAATATAAACATATACTTAGTAAAAATAAACCATAAAGATACATAAACCCTAATGAATAATTTCTTCAAAGAATAACTTTTTTTCTAAAAGGTTTAAATGATAATAATTAATTAGTAACAATCAAGAAAGATAAAACTAATAATAAATCAATTTAAACAATATAAATCATTAAATAATGTCAATAAATTAATCTCTAACAGAAAGAAATGTGACGGAAAGTATGAAGACGGATGAAACTTTCAAACATTTATGATAAATTTTGATGAAAAGAGTGTAAATGGTACCAAAAATAAAAAGTAGGTAAAGTTAGAGTACCAAAAGTGATTTTTAACCTTTTTTCATCACAATGAAGTGATTTCATTTTTGTGATTTTGGACTTTCTTTTCATTAATTATATTTTTTCTTACTTTATGTTAATCATTAAAAAAACCTCAAAATAACCAAAGTCCTTAAATGAAGAGTAGATTTCTTGTAAGACGGTCTTATGGATATTAATCTGTAAGACAGACCTATCCATGTTAAATGAGTCAATATTCAGTAATTTCATTGCAACCCTTTCAACTTTTGAAAATTATAATGTCACCCCTTATGTGTATAAATGAGGAGTGTCACTTTTTATTATTAAAAGTAGTACTTTTTAGTATAAAATGTGTCACTTTTGCTTTGGAAAGCGCTAGCTACTTTGTATTATAAATGAAAACGGTTACTTGTTTATGTGAAACTATTAAAGTGTCACTTTATAGCATTGAAAGTATTACGTTTTAATATTAAATGTGTCCCTTTTATAGCATTGAAAGTATTACGTTTTAATATTACCTAAAAGTGTCAATTTGCCTTTATAAATTAAAATCGTTACTATTAGTTTTAAAGTTTCACGGTTTAATATTAAATGTATCATTTTTTTAGTATTAAGAGTGTCATTTTTTAGTATTAAGAATGTTACTTTGTATTTTAATAAAAATTACCTTCTTTTTTTTCATATAAAAAGAGTCACTTTTGACCACAAAGGTATCATTTTTTTGCATTAAATGTGTCACTTTTGTTTTTAAAATGAGTCACTTATCGTTTCATCAAAATCCGTTAGGGTCCGTCAAACATCTCAAGACAAATAAGGCTAACGGAGGGCTAACGAAGCTAACAGATGATGAAATTGCGCGACTTGAGAAAAAGAAAATTTCGATAACAAACTTTAAAAATGTAAGGGTATCGGAGAAAAATGAGAAAGATCTCATTAATGGGCTGCCACCCTCACCGAGTTGACATGTGGCACACCTCCTCGTGTGTGACCCGTGTGCTGTGTTGTTGAATTTGGATCGATCTGCGAGTTTCAGTCCCATTTGTCTAATTTTTAACTCTTTTTTTTCACATTGTTCAATTTCTTACTGGGTAACCCATGCTCTTTATTGATGAGTTATCTGTTCCATTAACCCTCATTTTATCACTTTTAGGATTCCATTTTACGAATTTAGAATCCGTAAATCCATTGTAAACAAATTTTTGGGTTAAATGAAGCGGGTGCACTTTCTAGTTACGGATAGACATGAATCGACATCTTTCAAGGGCGAAGGAGCCTACCTCTCTGGTCTCCACTTATTTTCGTCTTTTCTTTTGCTTGTGATTAAGACCACATTTCTCACATTTCATTTTCTTTTGTTCTTTTTATATTCTTTTGTTAAAAATATTTTTGTGTAAAATATTTTTGTGTAAAATATTTTTGTATAACCACTACATTCTGATATGGGTGTCACACAGACACACTAATGGCTTCTAAAACTCCAATTCTAAATCTCAAAATTTTGAATATTTTAAGAACATCACCGATGTAGATAAAAATGTAAATGTAGAAAAAATTGATTGCCACCTACCTAAAATTTACACATTGTTTGAAGAAAAAAAAGTTTTTCAATGCAACCGTGAGAAGAGTTATGGATAAGACGTGTCAATTAATTTTATTCACATTCTCAAGGAGGATGTCAATTTTTCATATTCTAGCTGGACCAATATTTTTCTTTAAAAAAAGTCTTTCTATTGGTTGTTCCTTTTTATTTTATTTATTTTTTGTTAAATTTATTTTAGTGATGTGATGGATGCAAGACAAATAAGATAAAATCTACACTTGCATTGAAGTGTCTATTTTAATTGACTGTGAATGTGAATGTGAATATGAATGAAAAAAAAAAACGTGCATATGATTAAGTACGTTAGTTATCCACAGCTTCGTGGAATCGAAGTCAAGGTTAGGGGTGTAAATCGAAACCACCGAACCACGGAACCGAACCAAACCGAACCAAACCAGTTGGTTTGGTTCGGTTTTGGTCGAAGATGGTTCGGTTTCGGTTTCAAAAATTGAAAAACCACGCGGTTCGGTTCGGTTCACGGTTTTTGGTATCGAACCAAACCAAACCAGACCGAACCAAACTACCCTATATATTTTTATTTATTAATTACATAATATATATTATATAACATTTATTAACTATTTTGAACATTTGATTTATTCAATATATATATATATATATATATATATATATATATATATATATATATACGGATACTAAACCAAACAAAATCTTGATTGTTGGAGAACTATTATTTCTTCCATTGTTTGTGTTTATTTTAGAATTTGTTATGATAATTTGTTGTAAGTAGGTTATTTCCTAATTTTGATGTTAATTCCAAATTAAAATCTTATTTTCATTGTTATTTCTAATGTTGGTTAATTTTATTAAAACTAATTTATATAAACCACAAAACCGAACCAAACCAAACCAAACCGAGTGGTTCGGTTCGGTTTGAGATTTTTGGAACCGCTAGTAGGCGGTTCGGTTTGTGGTTTTGGCATAAACCAAACCAAACCGAACCACTTACACCCCTAGTCAAGGTTGTATCCAAACGACCCTAAGAAATAACATGTATGGTCGTAGTATAACATTCGAATACTATGTGCTTATTTGGTGGAACGTTTTGGTTAAAATGTTGGTCAAAAACGTAGTGTTTTTTCTTTAAAAGTGTTTCAATACAGCGTTTTAAAAATGTGAAACATTTTAAAACGTTCTAATTTGGAGTGTTTTAAAAATATACTGAGTTTACAACTACTCTGTTTATGAAAAATAACGTTTTGAGATAGTTTTCCAAACGTGTTTATAAAAATAAAACTGCATTTTGAAAATACTGCATTTTAAAAACGTTGTATTTAAAAAAAACTACGTTTTAAAACGCTATACCAAACGAGGTCATATGACTAAGTGTCGTAGTTGAATTTTGAGATAATATTAACTATTCTCTTATAATAAACGCACAACTAGAGTAATAATTCAACAAAATTACAAAATAATGATGCCCCCTCACAAAATAATTGTATCTCTTCATAACTAAAGTAAGAGAATCATTCGAATTAAGTAGGGCCTCATAGCATAAAGTAAGATTAGGTCAAATTAGAGGAAAAATGTTGAAAAAGAAAAAGTAATAAGATCAAGAAGGCCAAAGGCTTACAAGTATTCAAAAATAATTAATACCTCACCAACCAATAGAGTAATAATGCAAAAAATTTACTAGGTTTTTGAGTTAAATTTTGATACATTCACGATATAATCGCTTTTATTTACACAAGCGGCTTGAAAATTATATATTTTTTGATAACATTTTTTGCTAAAATACAATCATAATGATTCTTTATGGCATGTATACTACACACTAGATTTTGTAGACACATTTTTTTTTACATGAAAACGAGTAGGATTTTATTTAAAGACATTTAATTGGTTGATACTTGATACGAATGTTAACTTCTAATGAACTACATATTTAGTTTTTATCTCTCTATTTATCTCTCTATTTATAAAAGTCAAGGTTGTTTCTTATAAATTAACTAGTACTTTTACACGTATCGATGACACGACGCCAGTTTAAGTATTTATCAATAAATGAAGCAGATATTGTGGAAATGAACTACTAAAAATATTATTTTCTTAAAAAAATTTAAAATTCAAACGGGGCCCCTTTGCCCGGAACGGAGGGATTAATTAATAATTTGCTTATGAAATTGTGGGCCGGAAAAAACAGGCCGGACAAAAATTAAATTGATTAAGTTAATTACAATAACAGTTAAAAAGAAAAAACAAATATTTCAAATTACAAAACTTACGATTTTTTTAAAATTTTTTAATTTGTATACGAAATTAGGAGTCGGAAAAAAATGAAATTGATTAAAGTAATTACGATAACAATGAAAAATAAAAAAATATAAATACAAATTTTCGCAACCATAAAACTTTAAAACTGTAAAACCGTAAAATATTAACTGTAAAACCATAATATCTCAGTAAAAGAATAACTAATTTTCATAAATGTAAAATAATAACCGTAAACCGTCTTGCAAACCGTAATATCTCAATAATTTTCGCAGTAGTAAAATAGATATGGAAAAAAAAAACGTGATAAGAACCAAACATGAATCTTTCGATTAATTTGGCTCTCACGCTCAATTACTTCAATTACCAGCAAAGTTGTTTATTTTTATTTGATTTTTGCAATCCAAAAAAAGGTTGAGATTGTGAGATTAAATGTGATAGAGAGACATTATTTATATTACACTGAAATGAATGCCCGCACATAATTTTTCGTTTAAAAATTTGACATTCGTCAATAACTTTAATTTATACTTCTCAATTTAAATATTTGCTACCATTAATTAAGAATATTTCCAACCTATTTATAAAATTTTAGGAGAGATTATTGAAAATACTTGGACAAAATTGTAATCATTTTAAAAACTACAATGAAAAATGTTTTAAAAAAATAGAGACATTATTTGGAAATTGGTGTTGCAAAATAGTTTTTTATTCAATCGCTATAGAACTTTGGTAAAAACAATGAATTGATTAATTTGTATATGAAATTGCGGGCCGGAAAAAACGGGCACAACAAAAATTAAATTGATTAAGTTAATTACGATAACAGTTAGAAAGAAAAAAAATTCAAATTACAAAACTTACGATTTTTTTTTATTTTTTTTAATTTGTATGCGAAATTACGGGTCGAAAAAAAATTAAATTGATTAATTTAATTACGATAACAATTAAAAAGAAAAAAAACTAAAAATACAAATTTTCGCAACCATAAAATTGTAAAACTGTAAAACCGTAAAATTTTAACTGTAAAACCGTAATATCTCAGTAAAAAGGTAACTAATTTTGGCAAATGTAAAATAATAACTGTAAATCATCTTGTAAATTTTGTAAAACAGTAAGCTTGGTAAACCGTTTTGTAACCAGTAAGTTTTAATCATAACCGTAAAATCTTGCTAATGTGCACAAACTTCATTTACATTTATAAACAATTTATTTGTTGAGTGCAATATTGTATGTGTATGTAAATATGTGTAATTTTGGAAGGGCGCGAAGAGATGCTCAAACATTCGAAAAATGACTTACGGAATATAAATCCGTAAGTCATTTTCCAAAAAAGAAAACAGAATCTTTTACGTTAATTATATTTTTTAAGGTTACCAAATACTAAAAAAATAAGGAAAATGTTTTCTAAAATTATTTTTCGTGAAATAAACGGAGCGTAAATCTGAACTGATCTTTATCTTTTGTCTATTGTATTATAGATACGTCTAGGGAGAGAAAGATAGTGGTGGTCCTGAGGGGGAGGAGAGAGAAAACCAAATACTGGTCTTACATAAGAGTAATAAATTACGTAAAAAGGAAAATGGTGGTGTCAGCTTCAACCAGGCAAAGACCATCAATTGATCTGTATCCCATATTTATTATTTTTTATTTAATAAATATAGAATCTTGGTAAAACAGTAAATTGATTAGTTTGTTTACGAAAATATAAGGAAAAAAATGGGCCAAACAAAAATTAACTTGATTAAGTTAATTATGATAACAGTTAAAAAGAAAAATAAATTTCAAATTACAAAACTTACGATTTTTTTTTATTTTTATACGAAATTATGGATCGGAAAAAAATTAAATTGATTAAGTTAATTACGATAATAATTAAAAAGAAAAATATATAAATATAAATTTTCGCAACCATTAAACTGTAAAACTGTAAAATCGTAATATCACAGTAAAAGAGTAACTAATTTTCGCAAATGTAAAACAATAAACTTGGTAAACCGTCTTGTAACCGGTGTAAATCTCAATCGGTCTTTATCTTTTGTCAATCGTAAGCGTGTCACACTAACCTCTATTGTATTATAGATCGATGGACAAAAATAACCATTCACCAAATAAACCATTCACCATTTAATTAAGGACAAAACAAGTAAATTTACCACGACAAAAAATAATGTTTGGACAAAAATAACCCTAAACATAATAAATCACCCACTTTTAATCAAGGCTAAACAAGTAATATGTCATAGACTAATTAATTTCATGAATAATTTAATAATAATTTCATCTCACGGGTAAGATTAAACTTAATACTGATGGAGCTTGCGAAGGTAATCCAAGTCGTAGTAGTGGAGGTGGTATCATTGGTGATAATCACGGGAATTTGATTCATGCCTTCTCGGTTCCTTTTGGTATTACTTCTAGTATTGAGGCAGAGGTTCGGGCCCTCTATTATGGTGTTAAATGACTTCATTCCCACAGGTTTAATATTGCTATCATTGAAATGGATTCTAAAATCATTTGTGACGATTAATCTTGGTCTTAATCCACTTTGGCATCTCATATTTTATTTTTGAGCTATTCTTGAGATAAAGCAAAGCTCGAATTACACTTTTTGTTATTGCTTCCATGAAGCTAATTTTGTGACGGATGGTCTTGTCAATTTTCTTTTGGACTCTTGGGTCTGATTCTACCTTTTCGTCTTTGATGGACCTTCGAGCTCCTATAAAGGGCAATGTGATTCTTAATGCGTGTGGTTTGGCTAGGATTAGAATTTCCTAATTGTTTGTTTAGCTATTTTCTTTTTTTGATGATTTATTTTTTTTTCGAGGTTAGGCTCTTTTGTCCTCTCATCATAAGGGCAAGACTGATTGTTCCCCTCAAGTTTGTATTATTTTCCTTTATTTAATAAATTCTCACAGGGTACCATCCCTATTTCCCTTAAACAAAGTTTAAAGGATACCAAAAGTAAAAAGTATGTAAAATTAGAATACCAAAAATGATTTTAACCCTTTTTCATCACAATGAGATTTCATTTTTGTGATTCTGGGCTTTCCTTTCATTAATTATATTTTTCTTACTCTAACGTTAATCATTAAAAAACCTCAAAAATAACCAAAGTTCTTCAATGAAGAGTAGATTTTCTGTAAGACGGTCTTCCGGTTATTAATCCGTAAAACGAACATATTCATGTTAAATGATCCAAGATTTAGTAATTTTAGTACAATCCCTCCGAATTTTAAAAATTACAACGTCACCCCTCACATGTATAAATGAGGAGTGTCATATTTTAGAATATAAAATATTACTTTTTAGTATAAAATATGTCACTTTTGTTTTAAAAAGCGCTATTTTTGCATTAAAAATGAAACAGTCATTTATTTATGTGAAACGATTAAAGGGTTACTTTATAGTATTGAAAGTATTATGTTTTAGTATTAAATGTGTCACTTTTGACCTAAAAGTGTCAATTTGCCTTTATAAATTAAAATTGTTACTGTTAGTTTTAAAGTTTCACGGTTTAGTATTAAAAGTAATTTTTTTTTAGTATTAACAGTGTTACTTTGTATTTTAATGAAAATTATCTCTTTTTTTCTTATAAAACGAGTCACTTTTGACCTCAAAGGTGTCACTTTTTTACAATAAAGGTGTCACTTTTGTTTTTCAAAAGAGTCATTTATAGTTTCATCAAAATCTGTTAGGGTCCATCAAATATCTCAAGGCAAATAAGGCTAACAGAGGGCTAACGAAGCTAACAGAGGATGAAATTACACGACCAAGGAAAAAGAAAATTTCGACAGCAAGCATTAAAAATGTAGGAGCACCGGAGCAAAATGAGAAAGATCTCATTAATGGGCTTTCACCCTTTTCCGAGTTGGCATGTGGCACACCTCTTCTTGTGTGACCCGTGTGTTGTGTTGTCGGATCCGGATCGATTTACGAGTTTTAGTCTTATTTATCTAATTTTTAACTCATTTTATCTTACATTATCCGATTTCTTATTGGGTAACTCATGCTTTTTATTGATGAGTTATTTACTCCATTAGCCTTCATTTTATTATTTTTAGGACTCCAATTTACGAATTTAGAATCCGTAAAACCATGGTATACAAATTTTTTGGTTAGGCATGAATCAACATCATTCAATGGCGAAGGAGCCTACCTCTCTGGTCTCCACTTATTTTCGTCTTTTCTTTTACTTGTGATTCACGTTTCTCAGATTTCATTTTCTTTTGTTCTTTTTTTATTCTTTTGTTAAAAATATTTTTGTATAACCACTACATTCTCATATGTGTGTCACACACACACACACTAATGGCTTCTAAAACTCCAATTCTAAATCTCAAAATTTTGGATATTTTAAGAACATCACCGATGTAGATGAAAATGTAAATGTGGAAAAAATTGATTACCACCAACCTAAAACTTACACATTGTTTAAAGAAAAAAAAAGTTTTTCGATGCAATCGTGATAAGAGTTGTGGATAAGACGTGCCAATCAATTTTGTTCACATTCTCGAGAAGGATGTTAATTTTTCATATTTTACCTGGGCCAACATTTTCCTTTTAAAAAACAGTCTTTCTATTAGTTGTTTCTTTTTATTTTATTTATTTTTTGTTTCATTTATTTTAGTGCTACGATGGATGCATGACAAATAAGATAAAATCTACACTTGCATTGAAGTGTCTATTTTAATTGAGTGTGAATGTGAATAAAAAAAGAAAAATTAGCACATGCATAGATTAAGTATGTTAGTTATCCACAACTTCATGGAATCGAAGTACGTCACGGTTGTATCCAAACCTCCCTAAGAAATAACATTTACGGTGATAGTATAACTTTTGCATATTATGTGTTTGTTTGGTGGAGCGTTTTGATCAAAATACTGATCAAAATACAGTGTTTTTTTTAAAGTGTTTTAATGCAGCGTTATAAAAAAGTGGAGCGTTTTAAAAAATTCTAATTTAGTGTTTTTAAAATATACTGAGTTTACAACTACTCTGTTTATAAAATATATTGTTTTGAAATAGTTTTCCAAATGTGTTTAAAAAAATAAAATTATATTTTAAAAATATTATATTTTAAAAATACTGTACCAAACGAGTTCATATTACTAAGTGTTGCAGTTAAATTTTGAGAAAATATTAACTATTCTCTTATAATAAATGCACAACTAGAGTATTAATTCAGCAAAATTACAAAATACTGATGCCCCCTCACAAAATAATGTTATCTCTTTATAACTAAAGTAAGAGAATCATTCGAATTAAGTAGGGTCTCAGATCATAAAGTAAGATTCTAGTGAGGATCGATTGTAATAAGATTATGTCAAATTAGAGGAAAAATGTTGAAAAAGAAAAAAGTAATAAGATCAAGAATATTCAATAATAATTAATGCCTCACCAACCAATAGAGTAAAGTCTACACATCAGCTCTCCACTTTATCATCTCTCATTAAGACTAGTCTACCCATCTCTCAAATCGTCTGTAAGGTCTTTGCCCACTAATGTTTCTTTTAGACTTACTTGCCAAAGGAGGATTAAGACTAGTCTACACATCTCTCAAATTGATGTAGATAAGTCGAGGTGTATTTAAGCAAGGCATTAAGAGAAGAATTCGAAGTTTAGGGGGTCAGCGGTAGTTTCTGAAAGTTGGGTCGACGAGTTGTTTTTACAGTTTTTTGTTAGTTTCTGTTATGCACTAGTATAAATCATTTAACGGTCGGCAGAATTTTAACGGAGCATAACTTTCGCATCTGGATGAATTACGGGTCATGTCGCTTATCAAATCGAAGCTTTTGACGAGATCTACAACACTCATATATTGGTTGGAAAGTGATGTTAGTTTTTAAAGTCATTTGATAAAAGACTTCTACCATTATTATAAATAGAAGATGTATATCTCAGATTGGTTAGAAAATGATGTTGTATTTAAATTATTTTATATTATTACTAATAAAAGAGGTGTATAACACATTGTTTAAAAAGAAAAGGTTAGATTTTAAAGTCTTTACCAATGTTCTAAAAATCGTTAGGCGGCCGCTAGGCGACACACTAGCACTTAGGGGACTAGTCGGGGTGTAATCGGGGTTTAGAATTAAGACATAATTATCATTTTTTTGATAATTTACATCAAAGATCAAACACATTGACTACAAATTTTTTTTTTTTATGTTTGTCATTTTATCAAACACTTGTCTATATTTGTAAAATAAACAAAAATATACAAACTTACATCTAATCTCAATTCCCAATAACCTCAAAGCAATAAACCAGCCAAGTTTAGAACTAAAAACAATAAAAAAATTACTACACCTATCTACTGCCCCTACAATCCACAGTCTAACATATCCTCCCTAATCCCTCCTTATTCTAAATTTTAAGTCCTGAGATAGCTCATTTCTTCTTAATCTTTTTACTTCTTCTTTCTTCTTTCTATCTAGCAGACCGATAACCTCTTTTTCTTCCATTCTTTTTTTTCTTCTCCCTCTCTTCGACAGACCGACTCTCCTCATTTTTTCATCCTCCAATCTCTTTTCTCCTATATCTAACCCTTTAATCTATCACCTCTCTCAGCCCACCGAATATCTACAAAAGCAAACCCCTTTTCTTTCTACCTCTCTCTCTTCCTCACCATTACCACTCCCCCTTCCTTCTCTAGTCACCACATGCCACAAAATCAAAGCTACAAAAATAAATTAAGTTCGGCGGGGTTTGACGTAGGCGCTGACTTGGTCGATTAGGCGGTGACTAAGAAACTCGTGGCAGTGGAGAACCTCCTAGCGCCTAGGCGGAGCTAGGTGGGGAGTTTTAGAACACTGGTCTTTACACTAAAGACTTTCACTTTTACAAAAGATGTATCACACATTGGTTACAAAATATATATTTTACAATTATTAACAATAGAAGAGACGTATCTCACATTGGTTAGAAAATTAATGTTTGTTTTTAAAATACTATTACTAATTACCAATTGAAGAGCTGCATCATAAATTGGTTGGAAAGTGATGATGGTTTTCAAAATCTTTTAATAAAAGACTTCTACCATTATTAGCAATAGAAGAAGTATATCTCACATTGGTTAAAAAATAATGTTGATTTTTAATTATTTTAGATTATATAAAAGACTTTTACTATTATTAGCATTAGAAGATATATATCACACATTTGTTATAAACTGATATTGGTTTTAAATTACTATTATTACTAATAAAATAGATAAATATTACATTAGTTAAAAAGTGATGATGATGTTAAAGTTTTTAAAATAAAAAGACTTTTACTTTTATCATCAATGAAAGAGATGAAAAGAGATGTATCACATTATATAGAAAGAGATATTGGTTTTAGATTTTTTTTAGATAAAAAACTTCTTCTACTATTATCAAATGATGAGATGTATTCCACATTGCTTAGAGAGAGATATAAGTATTAAATGTCTTTTTATAAAAGACTTAATAGCAATATAAAACTATGTATTTCATATTGGTTAGGAAAATATATTGACTTAAAATTTTTTAGATAATGTATCTCACATTGGTTTCAAAGAGATCCACATTATTTAGAAACATATATTGGTTATAAAAATCTTTACATAAAAGAAATTTTATGTTATTATCAATACAAGAGATGTATCACACAATATTTAAAAAGAGATGTTGATTTCGAAACTCTTTAGATAAAATACTACTACTATTATTATTTTTATATTATAACCAATAGATGAGATGCATCCCACATTTTTTAGAAAACGATGTTGATTTCAAAAGTGTTTATATAAAAGGCTTGATGTGTCCGGCCCAAGTCGGGTCACGAGCAAGGCACGAGCGACCACCACGTGTCAGTCACGAGCTTAACTAGCGTGGGACCTACCAACCTAGCGGACAGAGCTAGCGAGACGTCAAGCAATGAATAATATAACTCCCGCCTAAATCTCATCGGACAAAGGCCTTGCCTGCCCGACCAGGGGCCATACCCGGGGACCACACTCACAGTGGGCAAAGAATCAGACTCATCCCGTCCAAACTTGGTCGAGCACTGGCCTTGCCTGTCGACCAGGGGCCATGCTTGGGATCTACACTTGTTTATAACCAGTCTACGCCATATAGCCAGGCAGAGCCTTGCTCGTCCGGGAACGTATTGAGCAGGGAACCTTGGAAACTTGTTCTTTAAGACAAGTCAAAGGTTTCCTTATCCGAGTAGGATACTTACCATATCTGCTCCTACATTCGCACGGTCAGTCGCCTATCATGCCTAAAATCTAGGGATTCTCTGGATTCTCTCCTAATCTAACAAAATAACTAAGGCAGTGAATCCTAGACGGATTCAATGACATTGGGGGCCTATAAATACCCCTCCAAATACCATATTTAAGGTACACTGTAGACACCTCAATTTTGTACCCCTGATATGTGACTCTGACATGTGATATCAAGAACTGCTTAAACTTAACAAATGTCAAGTTGCAGGAGTCAGAAATGCGAAAGGCAAATCAGGATGCACAAAACAGTAAATTGGGAGGGGTGAAAGTGCCAAAAATAGAACTTGAATAGGGACATGGCGCGGCCAAAAAGGTGATTGGGCGTCGCGCCATGCCATAGAGGTGTCCGTGCCATCTCAGCTACAGTGGCTCTGGGACTTATAGCATTGTGCAACTGGAGAAGGCCGTTGTACAAACAAACGAAGCTCGCTGTGGGAATTTATAATTCTCGATGAGTCCCCCTCTCCTACTATAAATAAAGGTGCTGGGCTCCCCTTTCCGCAGACCAAATCATCCGCGAAGAAACACTGAGGAATTCTCTCCGCGTTCCCACAACGCCGAGTTCTAGTGAGAGAAGTGAAATAGGTGTGTGTAGCCCACCAAAGCTTCCAAACCCCGTCCAAACTCCGCCAAAACACAAATCCACCGGTTAAAAGTGATCCCTAGCCTTTTAGTTAGGTATCCACCCCACTTCCCCGGCCCAAAATCCATAAAGTAAGCCGTTACTCTGCTCGAGTAATGAGCTGAAAAACACAAAAAGTAAGCCGTTATTCCGCCCAACCAAAAAGGCCAAAACCTTCCGAAATAAGCCGTCATTCTGCCCAAGTGAACGAGCCAAAGTCATCCAAAATAAGTAGTCATTCTGCCCGAATCACAACAAAAAAAAAAAAAAAAAACTCCCCCTCCCTAAAGGACAGACCGAGCACACTACCGCTCTAAAAGGTAATAGCCTTTAAGGGTGTTTTATTTATTTATTTATTTATTATTTATAAAGTTATAATTTAAATCCGGCCCATTGTAGTCAATATAAGCCGTTGTGCTGCCCGGATTAGATTAGGAAATATTATGTAAAAGAGCTGTTATAATGGCCAAATATTTTTAAATATATTTGTAATTATTGTAAGGAAACAACTGCGAGTCCGTAAATAATGTAGTCATGGATGTATTTGTTTTATTTTCCTGTCTTTTAATGCTTTATTTATTTGCTAAATAAATATAACAATAAGCATACTTTAGCCAAAAACTATTTTGAGACCGAAATGGCGAGTTGGGTGCCTAGCACCTTCTCAACTCGTAACTTAGCCTCCGAACCAGTTTTCTATCTCTGGTTTTCTTTTTTTCTAGTTTTGCTTTATTTTTTCCTTAAAATAAAGATGGCGACTCTAAAACATTTTGGATCCAGTGGGGCCTCGCAACACTCCTTTCCTGCACTTTTCCGTTTTCCTCTAAAAAAGGGAGAATGAGAATGAAAGGGTGGTGTATTCCCATATCCTGATATCCCCTAAAAAAGGGATAACTTGATGCGGGAAACCCAAAGCTCCCATAGTGATCCAAAACGAGCCATAAGACTATTTTTAATAAAATCCACTTAAGTCAATCGATGCGCATTCCAACGCGCTATCTTAGACAACACTCCTCTCGCACTTTTGATTTCGTCTTCCCCTAAACAAGGGAGGGTGGAACGAGAGCAGTGGATATCCCGCATCCGCACGTACGCACACCCCTAACCAAAGGCGCGCGGGGCGCGGGCGCAGCCCGGGCGACCCACATACACACTCTTTCTTGAGCCTAGAACCCCTGTCAAATTCTCTTTTGACTCTCTCACACGATACTTACTCTCACGCCGGAGTGATTTCGCGAGGCCAAGCCTTGCACTCCCACTAAGGTGTTTTTCGTGGTCTTAATCAGGTTCAAGGAAGCAGATCAAGCCCAGATATCCTACCCATCACGCGGACCGTCTAAGATGTATTTTTGCCACATCAGTTTGGTTCCGTTGCCGGGAGCTCGAAGTTTTCAAAACCTTTTTCAAGTTTTCCGGTGAGTTCTTTAGTAACACATCTTATTGTAATGGCTGGCAAGGGTAGCAAACATCACGCACTGCTAGTAACCACCAGGCTGGCAGCTACCTAACTGGAAACAATAACCCACCGCCTGGGGATCTGCCACCAAAGGTGCCCCAAGGGGTTCAAACGACGAATTAGAAGGTGGCAGCTTGGCACGCAGCTCACGGTGAGAATGTCTTGTATGTTGAGGAGCAGCTGTCTCAACATGCTAGCCAGAACCAAACGAGCCAGTGTGATGATCGCCAAGTCATCAACGAGCAGAGGGATGCTCGTGCTCAAGACCTAAGGGTCCAGCTAAACCGTCAGCAAGAAAATGGTCAGGGAAGCCATGCGAGCCTGCCCGGGCAAACCCATGACCAACATGCCATTGTTCAGCAATCCAACACTTGTTGGTGGTGGCCAGGCCTCCCAAAAGTTGCCCGCCCCGAGTAGACGGATCCCTTAAGTTATTCATGTTCCCTCAGAGCAAGCCAATAAGGTACAGAGTGCAAACGATCAGGCGGAGAGCAGATACTTGCACTAAAATGTTTCCCACAAACATCACCGTCGACAGGAGCACCGTGCTCAGAAAGAGAGCCATAGCTGCCGCAGAGCCCGCGAGTACGCGGAGATAGACGCACACCGACCAAGGCACAGGGCGCGAGTTGGGCGGGAAGCGGAAGCTTCTTATGAACTGACCTTTTGCCCACTAGCTGTCGAACGCTCCTGGGGAGCGCACAGTCATCAGTCATAACATTCCCGCTCGTCCAGACTCACATTGGACGCGGAAAAACGCCTGTCCAAGTGAATGTAAGCCATGAAGCGAGACATTTCCAAATAAATAGGCAATTTAGCCGTGGACAAGCCCTGTTATAGAGCCCCAAAGCCGCTGGAGGGCAGTCCATTCACTCCGGAGATCGAGAACGCGCCACTCGCGCAAGAGGTAACCTTCCCACAATTTGAAAAATATTTGGGGTAGACTGTTGGTCTGCAATAAAGTTCAAATAGGCTAGAGGGGGGGGTGAATAGCCTATGATACCACATCAAAAACTTTTCTTTAGGATATGCATGAAGTATAGGTTTTAGTGGCATTGACGGTAGACTTGTCGAACATGTCTACTGTCCGCTAGAACAAAACAGAACTGAACTGAAGACTTGCTCTTCACAGAGTTGTGAACTCTACTAGTGAACCGTCAGTAAAACAAAAGCCTGTTTAAAAAGAGTTTAAGCAGCAGAAGTATTTAGGCTTAGGTTTTAAGAAGTCTTAAGTAGCCGTACACAATTATATGATCAGAACAACAACATACTTAATCCTTCTTCCAAAATGCAGGTTTTAGGAAGTCATTGAAATGTGGCTTTTCAAAAGATAAATCTGTTTATTAAAAGCACATACAGAGATAAGGATTGGAAGATGAATAATTTAAAGAACATCTGAATTTATTCAAGGATAAATTACAAATTACATCAACCTAGACTCTCTATGAAAATTTATGTGCTCATCTTCATCAATCCCCAAATCTTGTACTTAATCGTTTATAGACAACCTCTTAAGTACAAAGGACAATAGGAGACGAGATGAGAAACAGTAATCAGAAAACACTATGGTTATTCGTTCATATAATAAATATCAGAACGAATGAGTGCAAAACACTCAACCTCCTAAGATGATTGATTATTACACAATCAACAACATTTGTATCGAAATACAAATCTGAAGATATGAATGTAATATAAACAGACAGCTCTTCATCTTCCTTGGGCAACATCTGGGTTCAATCTTCAAATTGATCAACGACTTGACCTTTAACTTTAGAAATAGATTTCTTAAGCTTCAGCTAAAGGCTGAGTTCTTCGAAGAAGGATGAAGAACTCAAATCAAGAACTGGGTTCTTGATCACCAAGACGAGAATCTTGACTGTTGATGATCTCTGATCTCTCTTTTCCTCTTCAAGGTAGTTCTTCCTAGCGATTCACAGGAGGTGATTTGCTAAGGTCTGGGTAAGCTCACTGCAACTAGGATATATAGATCCCAGATCGTTGAAGTTCTTGGTGCAGATTCAGAGACTTTTCGACGTCGTGTTCATCGTCACTTTGAAGAGTAGTAGAGATATCCTTTTTATATTAATCGTTGTCAAGATGATTGTTGAGATTTTGAAGATAAACTTTCTATCCGTTAGAGATGTTGTATGTCGAAATCCACTGGATAGAGATGTGCTGTTCAGCTGGACCTTTGACAGATGGATAAAGGCTTTGTCTTCAAGATCCTGACCTGGTTGCCCATCAGACTGTCATTGATAACTCTCTGAAAAGTGAGTCTGACGTCTGATGAACTGTTTAATTGATCTGTCCAATAAAGTAGATGTTTTTTTCATATCACATGAGAGAGAGAAAAGATCTTGTAGTATCAATGGTGTCAGGCTTCAAAGACTTTGATGTTTTCTTTCGAAGCGTGGGCACTTTTTGTCTTTGTCTTGATCTGCTGCAGTCTTGACTTCTCTGAAGCACGTGCAGAGTAAAGTCTGCTGGTATGATGTTCAAAGGTGAGTCTATCTTTAAAAGAATGACTGTTGCTCGTTGATGTGAACATTCAAACCATAACAGTTCTACGGGTGGGTCTTCAAGGTGTCTTCGAGATGCACTTGACAAGTTTGCTGGTGAGGAATCATTTGAGACTTTGTCACCAGTAGCGTCTTGAGGTGTCCTTTAGTGCATTTAACAAGTCTGCTGGTGACGAGTTTTACGAAGAGCCTTTTGAGACTTCAGCAAGTCTGCTGGTGCTTGTGCATACGAGGTGCTGTTCTATTTAATCATCTATGAGGAGGTTAGGACTAGACTAGGATGACCTAATCTAAGACCTATGTGTTGTCAAACAAGCTGCCACACTAATCGGTACGCAGACCTTTTAGCCACTTGTTATGACACACAGTAATGGGAACAAGCAAATCAAAATATTAGGGATATGCAACAAGATAATTTGATTATCAAGAAGCATATTCCAACAATCTCCTCCTATTTGCTTGGAACCATTACAAAATGACATATACAAAGCACTTAAGCATTTTATCAAACATAGTAATAACATGCCTACAATGAATGATCATTTTATCTCTAGGCATGCCCTATGTTGATAATTACAGGAGCGATGGCTTTGCATAATCTACTATTGCTATTAGAGAATCGATAAATCAAAGTACTAAACATGTAAAGCAATAGTAAGAAAAACAGTTTAGATCAAAATATGATCTAAAAAGTTTTGAGTTCCTTTCTTGCATAAAGATATTTATATATGAAGAATTGTTTTAGCAAGAAGGGATAGCAGAACCTTAATTGAAAATTTGTTTTGAAGACTGTTAAGGTCTGCTACTGGTACCAATTATCCTTAATTGAAAATTTGTTTTGAAGAGTATTAAGGGTATTAAGGATTGCTACTGATACCAATTGTGTTGAGGAAAAAAATGTTGAACATTTATATCAAAAATATTTGATGAAATGTTTGATTTTTCTGTTGAAAAACCATAAAATCTCTGTTGAAGGTAAGACTCAGCAGAGATGTTTTTAGTGTAAAATAATGTTTCAACAGAAGTGCCACCAAGGCTAGAACATGATTCACAAAGAATCAGTTTAGGGGAAAATTATCACATTGTGTGTGTCTTCCATTTGATTCAAGGGTGATTGGTATTTACCCTTGTAAGCAAATTCTCCTCCTAAGGTTGTGCATACTATGTCATAATTGTAACTCTCCTCCTTAACTCTCCACTATAAGTGTAACTTTCTTCCTTAATGTGAGTTAAAGTTGTAAGGCATAACTAAAACTCTCATCCTTAATGGTTGCAAGTAAAGGAATGATGCTGAAGAACAGTTGCAAGCAAAGAGGATAAGGAAAAAAGAACATAAAAGAAGGACAATTTTGACAAAAGTGCAAGAAAGTACTATAACATTGAATAATACATCCTAATTTGAATCTCCAAAACTACCAGTGCTAGAATCTAAGGAAGAGTTTCTATCCTGATCAAAAAAACTTCTATTGCCGAACAATTCTCGAGTGATCAATAGGTCAATTCTCTCATCCTCGTGAATTATGGAACGAATGGTGTGGTAGGAGCATAGGAAATGATAATGGCGTTCTATCCTCGTGAATTATGGAGCGAATGGTGTGGTAGGAGCATTACTGCAAGTAGCATGATGAGAGAGAAGACTACTTCAGACCAATTGATGACATGAAAGTCGAGAACAACAATGGTGAAGTTTCGAAGTCTTCTGGTGTCGCTTCATGAGCCTGGTTCGTGAAACAGAAGACATTGACTCAGAATTTCACCAACACAGTACATGTTCAAAGGATAATTGAAAATATCCCATATACTGTAGTCATCGCGAGAATGGTAGCCAGTACGGTGTAGCCATGATTCGTTGAGAATAGAATCATTAATGGAGTCAGGGCCAATAGAGGGAAGGTCGAAGACCCTTGACAGACTCTCGGCAATGAGGACGAGATCAGTGCCTCTAATGCGACCGTGGAGGCTCTTACCATCTCTTGTCAGTTGCATCCTTGAGTAGAATTCATCGACCAGTTGAAGGCAATAGAATTCTTCGCGAAATGTAAGGATGGAGACGAGTCCAGAACTGTGGAAAAGATCTATAATCTTTACACCAACAGTATTGTCGAGGAGAAATTGTTCTCCTTGAATCGTTCGACCAAGAATGTAGGATTGAGAACCTACTTTGGTAATGAAGGATGATTCAAGAGGAGCAATAGGCTTGGAGACGCTGTTAGAAGAAGAGGCAACCATGGAGATTTTCTAAGGAAGAAAAGAAGAACCACTGATAGTAATCGTATTAATTGTCGGAATGGAAACAAAGGATAATGATGGAGAGAGATAACAAATCAAAAGATTTTTAATGAGCATATATATATTTAGTACTTTCTGAGAATATGCAGGAAGAACACACTTATCAAGAACCGTTGTTTGAATATCCCGAGAGCAAGAATGATGATATTCGAAACGCACGAAGAAATCATGTCAGTACTTGATTTGGAATGGACATGTTTCTTGGAAAGGCGGCGATTCATGATTGCGAAATTAAGTCACTTCTAGGGAGTATGAATTTGGACAGATTTGTGACTTAAATCGAGAATTTCAATACCAAGAAAAATAGATGAATTTTGATGACATAGGGTATTGAAAAGAAGTTGTGTTGATATCGATGAGGAAAAAAATAGTATAGCAAGTTTTGCACAAAATAAGTTTAGGAAATAGGATAGGTTTTAAAAAAAAAATTTCAAATGTTCAAATAGATAATTTATGGGGCATTCTGAATCATCTACACAATCCTCAGCAATCTCCCAAATCTATAGAATTTTGGAACATAAATAATTTCGAAAATATTTTGAAAGTATCTTTTCAAGAAAATGTTTTGCAAAACAGTGAAGATCTTTGTGTTCTTTGTTTACCAGAAGAGACTTTCAGGTCTTTCTGAGTCATCCACACAGTCTTTAGCAATCTCCTGAGTCTTCTAGTCATTTTAGAACAAGGAAGAAAATGTGTTTTGAAATGATTTTTTTAGAAAGATTTGTGAAATATATTTTGGAATGCTATCAATATTCCTAAACGTTTATGTCAAAGATATCATTACACAAGGTTGATCAACAGAGTTAAAGTCTGAAAACAATTTTGATGATCAGTTTCAGTAGAGTGTGAGCAGTGCTGACACAAGAGTGTGAACAACAGGAATGAGAGTCTACTGTTTAAGGATAACCAACAGAGTTTTGAGTCTGCTGATTGAGGATAACCAGCAGAGTTTCGAGTCTACTAATTCAATTGATAACCTAAGGATGTGTTCAGCAGTGATCGATGTCTGCTAATATTAATGCTTGAAGATGCATGATTATTAGTTGTCTGGAACACACTTATGAGGTCAGCAATGTAATTGTTGTGATACCAATTAGTTTAAAACACTTTGTTCAAGAATGATGGAAGTCTACTGATACTGATTTTGAAATATAGGTGATCAGTAGATAAAGGTTTGCTGATATCAAGGATTAGGAATTTGAGGATTGATCAGCAAAGATTGAGATATGCCGTTTTCAAGTGATAAGAGAAGCAAGGAAGTCGGCATAGATGAGGATCTGCTAGTTGAAGATGATTAGAAGAATTTTTGAGTTAGCTGAAAGCAGAGTTTAAGAGTCTGCTGATAAAGAAGGATCAACAGGGTTTGGAGTCTGCTAAAGGAAAATTTTAACTTTAGGAGTTAAGCAGACTAGAGGATTGCTGAATGAGTATGATACAGCAGATGTGAAAGTCTGCATATACCAATTATATAAACAATGTTTCAGCAATTTTATCCTTTTTCGAGTGCCTCGTCTTTTGGAAGGATAAACCATAGGCTTCATTGGCATGGATTAGCTAATGACCATGCTCCTCCTCAACAGAATCCCAATAGGTTAGAAGAGCATTAGAAGCGACATGGATTGAACAGTCACCTTAGTTAAAGTACTTGTATCACAAAGAAGCAAGCAGCTTATACTAAGTTTTACTGATGGTAGAGTTGTAAAAGAATGTCTTATGCTTCAAGGTGAACAGCTAAGGAGATGACTAACTTTTGGGTAAGAAAGTCAATTGTTCAAGACTCAAGAAGGATGAGAGAAATTTTGAGCAGGGTTGTCTTGAACAAAGGAAACAACAGATATGATACGGAAGAAGCTGCTAGTTCCTTAGAAGGTCATCCTTCTAGCAACAGTTACAAGGTCTGCTGTTGCGAAGTGTTTGAGACCAGAATTTTTGGGATGGAAATGAAGATTCACCAGAACATCATGGGTTAAAGTGAGATCTTCAATTTCTGGGAAAAGAGTTGCTAGGTAAGCAGTCCTTTCAAAGAAATTCATAACTAAAGTTGTCCATATTCCAACATTGGTTCTTCTGATGAGATTTCTACCAGTAATCATTGAAGTTTTTCAACCAAAATATGGTTCTTTTAAGAATTAAAGAAACCATTTGATGTAGTTGTAATGACAGCAGTTAAAGCAAAGATTGTCATTAAACCAGGAATCAACTTTTACTCTTTTAAGCACTAGAAGTTTTGATAAAAGAATTTAAAGTCTTCTGTGCTATCTGAGTCACATGTAAGAAAAATGGTAGATCAGATTTATAAGACTATTATTTAAAGAATAAATCCTGGGATTGTCTCATCAGAATTATTGTTTTGTTGAATAGAGAAAATCGTGGTTAAGGATTGGTTTGCTGTTGGGTTAACAGCAGAGTTATGCTTCCTATTGTGGATCTGAAATGAATACTGTAATTTGAAGATCAGAATCCATAAGCAAACACAAGAGTTCATGCTATCATAAGAATGTACAAGCAAAGGTAGATAGACATGAAGTAAAGTTGTTTTGAACAAGTTTTCATTTAGATCAAAATATACTCGAATACAAAGAGGATCTAAAGATTACAAGATTCAATACAACTTTCGATGACTTAACTACTTCTATTAAACAACTAATCTAAACACCTGATACATTTCTAAAGATAAAAATGCTACAAGGAGATGTCTATGGGGACTATGGACCCAGATCCGTTTAGCCGGTTGGCAAACACAATATAGGTCCAGATCAAGGAGCTCAAAGTCGAAAGAGGCAGCCAAATGGAATCTCTACATTGTGAAAAATGCAGATATGTGATCCAGTTGCCTGCTCTTCCTTCTCTCTTCAGCTAGCTCTAGAACCCAGATGATCTTCACGAGCAAGCATGACTACCTTTAGAAAGTCTGCTGCTGTGATTTGTGCTCATCTCTAGGGAGAATCATGTCAGCACGAGAAAATTTAGAAACTCTACATTACTGTAAAGGGGTGGCTGACATGAGCACGATCATAGGGTTCAGGGAGAGGCATGCTAAATGGTTGTTGATGAAATTTTTCATATAAAAGGAATCCTCGAAACAAACCAAACAACTTTTGGGGAATAGAAAGAATAATTCCAAGTTGTTGAGAGAGAGACTTGATCTATCGCTAAGAATTCTCCTAAGTAACATTTTGGAAGAAAGAGATTTTGTATCAGCGTCTATCATAGTGTTTGGAGATAGTTTGCAAGTGATAGAGAGGAAGGAGGGAAGTCTCTATTTATACTTGCTGAGGCAAGACTAAGGACCGGTTATAAAGGTGAACTAATAAGGCGAATGGTCCTTTCATCTACTCACTGTAAAGTCATAAAGACTTGTGTGAGAGATGAGTCAATTCCTAGATATCCGGTAAATTGTTCTCCTTGGAAAGCCCAAAAGAAAATTGAAAAGACAAGTCGACTTCCTTGAGAAGATAAAAAGGTTTTTGTTTTGACAAAAAAACTTTTCAGTAAGATTTGACAAAACAACTTTTCATAAGAAGTTTTGAAGAAATCGTTTTTCCTTTTTAAACATTTTGTTTACCTTTACCGAGAATCTAAGGAATTGGTCATTGTGCTTTAAGAAGTAGTCAATTTCGAAAAGCTTAGCCTCAACCTTTGTAGAAATTGCAAAGATACCCATGTAGTTTGCACAATGTCCACTAAGGTGGAAACTCCTATAAGTCAGCACACCGAACTGAGCTTATGAAGTTCATTGCATCAAGAAAGATCATCGAAGAAGGAGAATTGATGTTGCAAATACACAACAGTTCAAAGATAACTTTGAATAAAAGACATCAATTCAAATTGGTAATGTATAACATACTTTAAGGAAGAAAAGGAATCAAAGAACATAGTATGATACACAATTACTCAAGTATCTATATTTGCAGAGAAAAATAGATCTGAACAGAGCATGCAACTATAAACGATGTGCAGTGAGGATTTATTCCTGAATATCAGAGAGTAGGAAAGATGAAACAAATATTAGTCATAAATCAAAGTACCCAATAAGAAGAAGATTTGACTGAGACGAAAGAGTAGAAATCGCAATTTAGTTAGGTAGAGAGATAGTCAAAGGTAGCTAGAAGATCTTGAGAAAATTTGTATTCCTGAATGAAAATCAAGAAGATCATCAGTAACACTTTGCGAGCTTTAGAAAGCTCCAAAGACAATAAAAAGATACAGGAATAAGTATTTCAATCAGATCAAAAAGAAGAGGAAGGAAAGAACATGACCTTGAATATCTCAATCCTCCTGGGTCTCAGTGCATAGAGAATAAGGAGCACCGGATTTGGAATGTACCTTTATTGACAGTCACCTTCAAATCAATGTAGACGTCTTCTCGAATGAGCCTTTAGGAATATGAGCTATTGTATCTATAGTAGATGTTACTTAAGGAATGATTTCATTTACGACATTTTTAGAGAATTTTTGTTCAAATTTCTTTAGTGGCTGACTACTAATATTACTTTGAAATATAGACTAAGTTCTCAGAAACTAAATATCATAAACAGAGGGATCAATCAAAGTTTCATGATATAGAGTTTTTGACTCTTAATCTTTTTCATAAGATGAATCAGAGATCAGATAAAATTCTTTTACAGTAGTGTTGCAGAATTTTAACTAAGAAATTTTCTCTCGAGAAGGTGTTAGATTGATAACAATCGTTAGCCTTATGTCAAGAGAATTTGAATGTTAAATTCCATTATTATGAAGCATCCATCGAATTTTTTTATACATCTAATAAAGAAATTATTCATAGTGCCAATGGATATATGTATATATTTGTCTTATGAATAAGTTCTTACAATCATCAAGGTGAAAGTATCTTTCTCAAATGATTTTTGAAAAACAAAGAGTATTTAGATATAAACTGGTTTTCAAAAAATTTCAATGAAATCCTTGTCAAAAGTTTTGAGAAAAATTTTGACACGCATTTGGAATGGGCTTTTGAGGATCAAACTCTCAGGTGGTTAGACCTGACATAAAGCTTGAAGAGCTTGGCTCTGATACCAATTGTTGGTCCGCAATAAAGCTCAAATAGGCTAGAGGGGGGGGGTGAATAGCCTATGATACCACATCAAAAACTTTTCTTTTGGATATGCATGAAGTATAGGTTTTAGTGGCATAGACAAGAGACTTGTCGAGCATGTCCGCCGGCTTCGGCAGAAATGTAACGAAGCAAACGTAACGTAAGGCTTGCTCTTACAGAGTTGTAAACTCATGGTGAACTGTCAAGAAAAACAAAAGCAGTTAGAAAGAGTTTAAGCAGCGGAAATATTTAGGCTTAGGTTTTAAGAAGTCTTAAGTAGCCGTACACGATTATATGATCAAAACAACAACATACTTAATCCTTCTTCCAAAATGCAGGTTTTAGGAAGTCATTGAAACGTGGCTTTTCAAAAGATAAATATGTTTATTAAAAGCACATAGAGAGATAAGGATTGGAAGATGAATAATTTAAAGAACATCTGAATTTATTCAAGGATAAATTACAGATTACATTAACCTAGACTCTCTATGAAAATTTATGTGCTCATCTTCATCAATCCTCAAATCTTGTACTTAATCGCTTATGACAACCTCTTAAGTACAAAGGACAATAGGAGACGAGATGAGAAACGCATGAGAAGATATT
>CM028382.1:47210979-47342698 GCA_013146195.2 Codonopsis lanceolata | reverse complement strand
CCCCCCCCCCAAAAAAGAGGCGAACGTCATCTAAGACAAGACAAGGAGGTGGGGGAGCCATGACGAGAAAACGCTCCTCGAGGGTGATCGATCACAGTGAATAAGGGATGGGGAAACCTAAGAATGAAAGAAATAGTACAACCCTAATCGGAGAAGGTTGTAGATTAGTAGATTGTGATTCGATTAATTGGTGTGGTCCTAGATGATTAGGAACCGATGTTTGTTTTGGTTGTTAGGCTCAAATGATTATGACTTCTTACAAGGGGCTCTTTTTGAAAAGATTCGTAACACTATATGTTACGGATGTTATAAGTGGCATTTTACAAAATATAATCAAACTATTTTTGAAAGACTTCTTATAGTTATTTGCTAAGACCTTTACAAGTGTCATCTTACAAAGGGAGAGGCTATTTATATTACATTTTTTTTATCCAAAACATTCATTAAAATTGTCATGACATAATTGCCCTTCAAATGCTTACCTTGTTTTGCAATAAAGTATTTGTCTATAGTCAAATAATTTTTTTTATATTTTATGTTTGTAACTTTTTGTTTTTTCTTATTTTTCAAATGAAGTATTTATCTAAAATATTTTTCTATATTTTTGGTTATTTATATGTTTTAATTTCTTCCATTATTTTTTATTTAATTCCTTCATAGGGTTTTTTCAAGCAAATTAAATTTTAATGTCAAAACACCGAAAGTTATACAATCGTCAACATGTTGTATAAAGTTTTAAACATTTGCATTAATGGATTTTATCATTCTACTTTTTTTAAATTTGAAATTCATAATTTAATTTGAAGTTATATAATTTTATTTGGTAATATAAAAATGAAAAAAAAAGAAAGGGAAACAAAATAATTAGTTAACATTGAAAAATTATTTAATTTTTTAAATAAAGAAGCTTTGAAGGGCAATTGTATCAAGACATTGATTATTAATAACTTATTAAAAGTAGTGGAAATTATTGTAATATAGATACTTTCTTTACAACATATCAAATAATTTTAGAAAGAATCATTATGTGGTCTATTAGGGCTTTTAAATATTACTCCATCCTGCTTCAAACAAAGAAGCTTCATTATACTATTTTGATATTCTACTATATAAAGTCCAATTTTAAAAAATTTTGTTTACAATTTTTATAACATTTTCTATTTTACTTTTCACTTGTGTTGTAGTATATTGTTTGCTCTTAACTATTTTTGTAATTATGATTAACTTTAATGACATTATATCCCTTAATATTAAACTTTTCAAAAGTGGGCTATTGGTGGAGTAGAGGAGTATTTAATCTATTATAGCCTCATAAAAAGAATCTAATCGGTATTGATTATTTTACTTATATCAAACGACCGAGATTTATTATTTTACTTTATATCAAACTACTGGATTTGATATTTATACTTATATCAACTACTGTAATTTATTCCACCTCGGCACATGTGTCCCCTCGAATCGGATCGCTGCAAGATTCCTAATCTAATCTAAATCAAGTTTTTATCTCATATACAAATCTCATCTAAACTATTTTTATCTCATATAAGCGATTTTAAATAGGTCTCTATTTAATTTTATTTATTTATTAAATCGATTTTTATGGATAGTCGAATTTCAACCGACGCATACCGTCAGATCTTATTTAACAGTCCAAGATATTGAATAAGTTAAGTCCTTCATTCTCTTTTGAATAAAATTTTGATAAGAGAAATTACTTAATCGAGAGAATTTTACTAATAAGTTAAGTCCTTCATTCTTCATACGCGAATGACTACATTATTATTTTACATTTACTCCTTTTACTCGAGATTTTACGGTTTTACAGCTAATATTTTACGCTTATAGTTTTACGCTTTTATGATTGCAAAAGTTTGTATTTGTATTTTTTTTTCTTTTAATTGTCATCGTAATTAACTTAATCAATTAAATTTTTTCCGACTCGTAATTTCATACAGATTAATTTTTTTTAAAAACGTAAGTTTTGTAATTTGAATTTTTAAATGTTATCGTAATTAACTTAAACAATTTTTGTCCACTCATTTTGTCCCACACAACTTCGTATACAAACTTTTAATTAATCCATTTTGTTTAAAGAATTAATTTGAAAGCTCAATTTTTTAAGAAAATAATATTTTTAGTAGTTCATTTCACAAGATATTTTTGCCCGCTTTTGTCCCCGCAATTTCAGATACAATTTTTAATTAATCCTCTGCTCCAGAGCCTGTTTCAAGTCAATTTTTTAAGAAAATAATATTTTTAGTAGTTTATTTCACAAGATCTTCATTTATTGATAAATTTTCAATCAATGACGCGTCTTTCCAAGACGCAGCAAGAGTACTAGTTAATTATCATATTAAAGCACTTAACAATTAATCCTAGAAGAAAAGTATTGTAACATATAAAACCCATCCAATAATTGTGTTTTTAGCACCGTTAATGCATCCCCGAACAATTCAATTACCTCAAAATTATTCCTCAAAAACTTCCCTCCACAAATTTCAATTTCGTTTGCTTCTTCCCACCACAGTTTTCCCCCAAAATTGATATTATTAGGTCTTCCGTGTGTCTCTCCCCAAAATTGAACGGCGCACTGCTAGGCGACTCAGCGAAACAATTCGTATTGCCATCCTTCAATTCATCATCAGTTAGTCTCTCTCCCTCTCTCTCTCTCCCCCCTTTTGTTTTTCAATTTCTTACTCTCTAATTTCTTTTTCTCTATGACTAATTGCAGAACACCAGCGTTCTTGATTGTGATTGTCGGTCATGTTTTGCCCTGGTGTCGACTCCATAGAAACATTCTTCAAGGTACGCCTGTGCCTCCTCTCTCATGTGTGTGTGAGTCTATGATGTGTGATAATTATATATTTTATGTCGGCTTGTTTCATCAATCAAACAATCTAGGGGAATCGATGCATAATATAATATATATTTAATTTCATGGAATTAAATGTAATAGTTACGAAAAAGACCATTATTTAAAGTAGAAGCAGGAGAGGCTTCCAGTTAGTTGTCTCTTCTCCAAAGGACTGTGGAACTGTAAGTCATAACACAACAATAACAAGATAAAAAGACACCAATACAAAAACCTAAGGGACTGCATTGATTGATATTCCAGTTGAGTCAAAGTGGAATCCTTTAACAACAATACAATTGCAAGATGATCATGCAAGAGCACATGGTACAGATCATATTTTTATTTTCAATCTTGCTTTCCAAAATGATTATTCTTTAGTTCTAATTATTAGTAATACTCTTTTAACTCCTATTTAATATTCTTAGACTGCAGAATCAACAAAGATTGTTACTGTCAACAACATATGGAGTTTAGTTTGCGGCGAAAATTTTATTGACGTCATACTTTTCAGTAATTTTTTGAATTAAAACAGAATGATCAGTAACAATACCTTTTTTATTGCGGGCTTTCTTGTATTCATGCACACATAATGCATGTGTTATGCTAAAAATAAGTGTTTGCATGGGTGTTAGGCTAAGCTTCTACGACTAAGAGTAAGTGTTAATTTTATGCTATCTGTCTAAGTTTGGGATGACTAGAATCTCTTTTTTTAATCTTTCTGGGACACCTTAGAAAATAATTGTTTCTTTTAATTGGCTTTAAAAAATGATATAAACATTTCTTTGTAATTAATATTTTGTAGAGATTTGGTTCTCAAGAAAGAGAGAATTCAGCAAAAGGATCCCTTGATTGCCTCCAGTAAATTTCACACAAGAAGAGAGTCAAATGCAGCTATCAAGATCTCTACAAATATAATGCATAAATGGGGCTTTGTTGTTCCAGACCAAAGATGTAAGTCCAGCAGTTAATTAGATCTATAATGTAGTTAGGACATAATGGTTTATCTCTTACTCTTTCTTGATTGATCTTCTATGGAAAGAACATGGCAGAAGTTGACTGCTCACAACAACTCCCTTTAGACTGTTGTGAGATCCATATCTAGTCCTGCAGTTCTTTTAAGTCCCAATTTGGTTGTATTAAAACGGATGTTAATTTTTCATCTTAAATGAATACTATAACAAAACAAGACACATGAAGATTTCATAGCCAGCCTTGATGGGGATTGGGGGATTGAAATCAATTTCTGATCAAGTCAATCTAAGCATACATCAAGAAAGTTTACGGAGATTTCCTCATTTCTCTCTCAGCTTTACACCAGAAGATTGAAGCATTCATGTTGAAATTACAAAATGATGTCTCCAAGACTTTTTCCAATGACATACAGTCATGTTTATGAAGTGAAATGCATAATGATGCATTTATCTCCCTGTTATTTTCTGCTAGACACTTGGTCAATGATAATTTGATCACTTGCAGACTTCGGCATGCAGCCTAAAGACTTCCATTAAAAAAATCCAGCTTCCACTGTCCTTCCCCCCGAAGGTTCTGCCATCTTGAGTAAAAAATGAACTGCATTTTATCACAAACATTATTCTCAAAGCTTGCTCCTCAGCATTTGTAGGCTGTCAGTGACCGAGCTGCTTCACATGACATAGTAACACTCAAGAAGTATGTCCCTGTACTTATACTTTAATTTTCTTCCATTTGTATCTTTTGGCATATTGTTGACTTATGACTATTTAGCAACTCGTAGCCTTATTATTGATGTACTCTTTTCAAGGGACAGATCAATTTGCAATGTAGTAGATAGGGTTTAATATATCCTGGTCTTCCCTTTTTCATTACCCAGGTTTAATAATCATGTTAGGGTGGGGCATTAGAGTTGTACCCTTTTTGTTATTATTCTTAACTAATAGTTTTTGGATAACCTGTACATTTTTAGGTTCATCCATTAAAAAAGGCAAAGAAATGATGATTAAGCCAAGATAGTATTTTTATGGTAAGTTTCTAAAGCTTCTTGATCCTATGAGAACAATAACTTACTTTTTTTTGTTGATTTTTCATTAAAATATTAATTTTACTTGGACAGGTTTTGTAGCAGATTGCCGTGAAGATGGAGTTTTTCTACATCATGCTGTATTTTTTTTAAAATAAGTTTTTTTTTTTAAAATTAGAAATTGTTCACTTGGATTCCTACAAGTTTTAAATTTCCAAGTTTGCTCTTGAAATTAGCTTTTGATTGTTCATAATTTTGTTTATGGGTAGATATTGAGTTATGAAACTTTATGTATTAACTTTTATTGAGTATTGAATTGATAGTTGTAATATCAATTTTGTTTTATACATGAGTTTTTAACAAATAGTAGTTCAATGTGAAAATCTATTGATATGTAACGATTACAAAAATCATTAAATCGACAATTTTAAATAAGTGTTGGAAAATGGAATATTAATTTAGTAAATATCCTATTGTAATTTGACATTTTCAAGTGTCGGAAATTAAGTTCATTTTTGACACCTCTCTATTGTGTTGTAAGTTACCGATACTTATCTTAGTGTCGTAAATTTACAACAATTTACATATTTGTGTTGGGAAGTCACGACGTAAGCAAAGTGTTGCAGGGAAGTGTTGGGAAGTTAATTTCCGACAATTCAGTAATGTGTCGGAATTTACCGACACTTAAGTGAGTGTTGTAAATTTGCGACTAAGGCTATGCCGACATTTAGCTCAAGTGTCAAACAAGTGTCGGTAACTTAATTTCCGACACTTTTTCATTTGTTTCCAACACTTTATAAGTGTCCTCATAGGCCATTTTTCTTGTAGTGAGCAGTGAGTTAAAGTTGCTAATCGGTGAAACAAATACTTCAACAAAGACTATCCAAAGGAGAGAAGCTACTGGATTAATCCTGATACTAGTTACTAGCGTACCACGTGATAGGACTCTAACTTTCTTGGTTAAAACCTTATCAAGCTTGAAGCAATGAAGCGAACAAGTAGATTTTGTTCAACTCCCCCTCACCACCTCACTCTACAACCCAACAACCAACTGTTACAAGACCTTGCAATTCACTTAGAGCTTGCAACAAAAATCATTCAACAAAATAAATTCTGATCATCAGTAACAAACTGATAGAATTCAAAAATCAAACTTTGAACAAAAAATCCTGAAAGTAGAACCTAAAAAAGAAAACAACTAAGTTCTCTTGTTAATCAGAAGCAAGAATCTTCAAATGCTATGACATATAGTTTCTTATGGTGACAGTAGTCTAAAAGGGGCTCACAAGTAGAATGCCAAAAAGCAGTACCATTACCAAAATATAAAACTACACATATTTTGAAAGTGATATCCTTAATTATTTAGTAATTACATAGCTGATATCTAGAATATGAGCAATAGAAGGGGCACACATATTTCTTCAGCTCATTATTGTAGCTTCCTCTTTACTTGTCAGCAAACTCAAACACCTGCCCACCAAAATCCCACATTTAAATTGAATAGGTTTTACTTTTTTGTAAATATTATTGTGGTTTTGAGTTGGGATTTGAGAAAAGTACCCTCATTGCCCTCCTAACTAAGAGCTTGGAGTATGTGGGTCACTCGTCCTGAACACTAATGAAGCACAACTTTGAGAAGATAGTCGTAGCCCAACAGGTTTTTGAAACTGAAACTATGTCTCCAAGTCTGGGAAATCATCAAATCTTATCTTGTCCTATAGGAAAAAGTAACTATCAGAATACTTTATTTTCTTTCTTATTTTTTCTGATAAGACTTCAGATGCATTCTAAAACCAAAGTCGGTGTACATTATTTGCAAACACATGGGATCCTTAAACTAAAATTACATCTCCAAGTGCATGACATAACTTCTCAGTTGTTACTTCTAGAAGCATGAAACTTAAAAGGAATTAAGCTCCTTTGATTCAACTTCTAAACTCTAAGTCTCTAAGACCATGATACTTTTAAATCATAGCCTGAAATGGCTAGCCAACAAATAAAGATTGAATGTCTGCTGCACATTTTAAGAGAACATAGTTCAGATAATTTTGTATAGTGTATACTTGTCACTAATGTTGTAAAGCTGTAGAATATCAGTAGTTAGCATAGGCACTTAACATAGCACTAGGGAATTATGCATACTTGTTTACTGAAATAAACAACTACACATATTTTGTCAAAATGAGACTATATCTATTCCTGTGCAAATTTAATGTTGTCCATACACAATGGACGAATCTTGCTCTGCTATGCAATGTATGCAATGGTCTATTCCCTGTCAATGCCAAAGTTTTCTCCGGCGTATTTCGTAAAAAAGATATCAATTGGACAACAGATATATGAACAAGACATATGATAAACATAGTTAACATTTTATCCAATACAAGGGTGGGGGAGATGCAAAAAGCTAAACAACAGCATTCACAAGGCAAGAAGCTAACATCATTCCTTTCTATTACGAAAATTAAAGAATTATACACCGGTTTCTTTCCGACTAAAAGAGGCATACATAAAGTTTATCAGTTAGCTTTAATAAAATTACTCCAACTTATACACAATAATGCAAACTATCATAATCAGATGATCATTTTCTAAAACATGACTTTATTGCAGAATAAGGAACTACCAAGTTAAACCAACAGTATCTCCTAAACCCTTCCAACTAGCCAAAGAGGTGGATACGAGGCATATCTTACCGGAACGTCCTCTTGCGTCAATGTTGTCGTTTCTTCCCCTAGTTTCTCCCCAAATAAGTTGTTTGATTCTGAAAGCTGCCATAATTTTCAACAATCTAAAACTGATATGCAAGTCGAGAACGCTTGGAGAAGTGACAAGGTCAGATTGAATTCAACCGAATAAACGCTTTTCTTTAATGAAGACATGCTGAAAAAAGGCCCCTGATTTTGGAATTATCCCTGTCAAAAAAGTAAGGAGAAGTTAATAATCTATAAACTAGCTAGTAGCAACCATGCAAATGCACTTTAATGTACATATTGTTCGCAGAAGCACTAACATTTATAGTTCATTAAACTAACGCTAGGGGTCATTTTACAATTGAACTTCACCTTAATCAAATGGGATGGAAGAAAGGATACCTGGGAAAAAAGCTCAAATTGGTCCCTCGGAAATGAACTTGGCTTTGAATTCTCTTTTTATTAATTTGATAGCAAAGCAATAGGATTACAATTTTTAAAGTTACAAAAATTATGAATTTCAATTCTATAAAATCTACATTGTAGTTGAATCTCAATTCAATTTATCCAAACTAGCTGAAATATTTCTCTCTCTAAAAAATTCTCTCTGCCGCCTTGAGTTCCCTTGCGTCCGGCCTTGCATGGCTTCGGCCAAGGCCACGGCTGAGATGGAGACCGGTGAGCCTGCCCCTCCAGCTCCTCCTTCTCCTTCCTATAGGAAATCCTTTGCTTCATTATTCTCAGGTGATGCCTCCTCTTCGCAGAATTCCCCTCCTTCTTTTATTACTCCTTCATCGTTTAAGGTTGAACCCGCCCTCCCTCTTTCGCCAGCGCAAGTCACAGACTTAGCCAAACCCTTCCAATTAACCTTGGTAGGCAAATTCTCACATGGTCGCCCATCCATGGAAGTTATACGTAAAGAGTTTCTTACCTTTGGCCTTAAAAGTGCTGTTACGTTGGGACATCTCGATTCGAAACATGTTCTGATTCAAACCACACATGAAGCCGATTTTCAGAGGTTATGGATCAAAGATCAATGGTTTATAGGTGCCTATACTATGAGAGTTTTTAAATGGACTCTGGCCTTCCGTTCAGATATTGAAAGCCCCATAGTCCCGGTTTGGTTTTCCCTTCCAAACCTTCCGATCTATTTGTTTAATAAGCTTGTTCTTTTTTCCATTGGAAATATGATCGGCACCCCTTTACTCATCGATACCCCTACAGCTAATCTCTCGAGGCCAAGCGTAGCTAGGATTTGTATTGAGGTCGATTTGACCAAACATATTCCTAGACGCATGTGGATAGATAGTGGTGTTACGGTTGGTTTCTGGCAAATTATTGAGGCTGAACGTCTGCCACTGTATTGCAATTGCTGCCATCGACAAGGCCACGATGATTCTACTTGCAAAGTTCATAAGCCAAATATGGAGAAAACCACTCCTTCGACACCCTCAGAATTTAAGGCTCCGGATGTCAATATGCCCAATAAGGAAAAAGGTAAGGAAGCAATGAATGATGTTCCTTTGCAAACCAGTTCCAACCCAGTAAAAGTTGTTACCTAGAAAGTCAAAGAGCCAAGTAATGTCGCCATGCAAGACCTCCCTCCCATGCAAGAAAATCTCTCGGCTGATCAAAGGCAACCTACCCAAGACTCTGCAAGCGGCAGTAAAGCCCCTATAAATGCTATCCCTTCCTCTCCCATCACTATTGATGATACCACCGAAGATCCACCTACTAGTGTTCCTGTTGAGGGTAGGGAATCTCCCACAAAAGCCCCATCAAGCAATTGTGTTCAGCATCTAGATGGTACTTCGAATGCAGGCCCTGGTATTGATGTCGTTGAGGAAGTCGTTAATGATGTTATTTCTCCAAATAAGTTCACAGTTTTGCAATCCTTTGAAGACGAAGATCCTCCTCACACATCTCCTTGTCTGGATGGCCTTAATCTGGAACCAAACTCTAAGAAGAAAAAGAATAAAAAACCCTCCAATGTTACTGCTACAACAAGAACAACTCGTTCTCATTTGCTCGATAAGTCTCAAGCTGGTAATTCTTCCAACCTTTCACATGACGATTAAGTCCCTTTGTTGGAATCTTCGGGGTGTGGGAAACGATTCTACTATTTCCCGTCTTAAGAAACTTATTTCATTGCATCATATATCTTTGCTTACCTTATGTGAACCTATGTTAGATAGTGATAAACTTCCTCTTATTGCTAAAAAACTTAAATTCCGATATTATTTCTGTAATGTGGCTAATTCCATATGGATACTTGCAAAGTCTGCTTTTACTTGTCAGTTAACGCATGATTCCAGGCAACAACTTACTATCAACATTCAGCATTTTACTTGGGCTCATTCAGTCTATATTTCCATAGTTTATGCCAAGTACACTTCTTCTGAGAGACAAGAACTTTGGAATGATCTTATCGATTTGAGTGAGTAATTCAGCAATTCCCCATGGCTTATTCTTGGTGATTTTAATATCGTTCTCTCGGCACTTGAGAAAATTGGTGGTGTTGGCTGGGATAGGGAAGGTGCCTTAGAGTTTCAAGCATGTATCAACGCTGCGGGCCTTTCTGATCTAGGATTTCAAGGCAGCAAATACACGTGGAGTAATAACAGGGATGGGCAAGCAACTATTTATCAGAGAATTGATCGTGCTCTTTGCAACACTTCTTGGCTCTCTACTTTTACCAAAACTTCGGTGGATCATCTTAATAGAACTTGCTCCGACCACTCTCCGCTTTTTATTTCTATACATCAAACTGCTGAGGTTCGGCCCTATCAATTTAAGTTTCTTAATATCTGGATGACTCATCATTCCTTTCTTGATATAGTTAAGAATGCTTGGTCTCTCAATGCGGGTGGCAGGCCAATGGTTCGGTTCTCTAACAAATTGAACACATTCAACATAAGAACACATTCAACTACCGAAACTATTTGTTTCGGGGCACATAAAGAAATTCAAGCACAAGAGATTCTAAGTTAAAAGAAATAATAATTGCCTATGGAGCAATTCTCAAACAAATTAGAGATAATCAAGTCAGCATTTCAAACCATGTAAATCACACTCGCGATTTCCCTATCGCGGGTAAGAACACATAAGAGCACATTAATGAAATGTTTTGAAAATTCATTCCATTTCTGTCCATTCCACTTGGTAACGGGTATAGTCAATTTCTAACTTAATTCTTACCAATCCTAGTCCAACGACGAATACCTTTTGCTCACCAATTCAGGGTACCTACTGAATTAGCTTCAAAAGTTTCCGTCGTAAGGATGCGAAGGTTCATGAATAAAAAGTTTTAAGCATCCTTCAAACAGCCTCCTATGCTAATGAAATGAATGAACAGGAGATAATAATGATGAAATGAGAATTTAATATACTACAATGTAAATGTATCAAGTAGGTGTTTCCTACAACTAATGCACATAATTGAATAAAATCAAACCACGTAACAAGGTCTATTACCTTGGCAAACAACAATCATAGCTATCACAAAACTCGTGTACCTAGTACACTCTCCCAAGACAATTTCCTAGTAATCACAACGAATCGACAAGACTACTAATGCTCGTAACGTCTATACTCCGCAAAACTATCCTTTCTTAGGCTCTAGACCAAGTCTACAACCAATGCATACGCTAAGCATCCTAACACAACGTTAACGTCTCGATACTCGCGGCGAGGCGTCATACACTCCCGTGTAACCGTGATTATCTTCTAAATCGCAACCTTCAACCTTCTCACAAGTCGAGTGTGTATCCTACTCGCATAGTAACCACTAACAATAATATAATATCATATTATTCATTACATAAAACATATCTTTATAGAATATACAAACATTATACCAAACCAATAAGTACCAACATACAATTCATGCTTCATATATATATTCATATATATATATATACATACATATACATACTATGGCCTTTTTACATAACCACAAGAACCACAACTCTATACATAACATAGTCTTATACATATATAGACTAAACAAGAATCCATACACCACGTGCGATTACCTACCGGTAATTCACAAACAACCATATCATATATCGATCTCACATTGGGGTATTATTCCCGATCGAGCAAATAACCAATATTACACAATACACCATATAATGTATGTATGAATGCACATGAGCTACCGATTAAAATGCGTACTCATAATAACGGTAATAGTACCAACGGTATAATTTACGTATATATATACAAGAATATACCTTCCTATTTCGGATAGGTCTCAAAACTCCGCAATGGCCAACCGCCACGCGCGCACGACCTCAAACTCTAGGCCGACCATCACCATCTCTCTTGGAGCCACTAGATTGTTGACTAGTACTCCCAGACCGATTAACTCTCATCCTCGGGCAATCTTTACGAACATGATCACCGCCACAAGCAAAACACTTTCCTGATTTACCCCAGCACCTATTCTCGGCATGTCCCGTCCTCATACAGAAATTGCATATCAATTCATCACTTCGCCGCCTCTGAGTAGAAGTAGTAACACCACTCCGGCCACCAGAACGCACATTTCCTTGACTAACTGTCTGAGGTGCTGCCTGCCCTCTATTACCATCATTGCCTCTAATAGTACTCGAGGTTCTCCTTTGAGCATACTCCTTGATGTCCAACTCCATCGCATACGCACGATCCACAGCGCCTCGGTAATCCGTAAGCTGTAACGGAACGAGCTGCCTACGATATTTCATCCTTAGGCCCTTCACAAACCGCTGGGTCTTCCTAGCCTCATCTGGTACTAAGTAACCAAAATAGCGAGCCAACTCTGTGAACTTCGTTGAATACTGAGCCACTGTCATAGTTCCTTGTTCTAGCGCCATGAATTCTGCTTCTCTTCTTTCCCGAACTACTGCTGGAATAAACTGTGCCATAAACTCCATCGTGAAGTTTTCCCACACTTGAGGCACTCCATGGTGTCTCCAAGTATCTCGTAACACATGCCACCAATGGTCAGCCGCACCACTTAATTTAAACACTGCTAGGGTCACCATCTCTTCTGACGCACAACCCATAACTGCAAAGATCTTCTCCATGCTTTCTATCCAAAGTTCTGCTTTAGAAGCATCGGGTCCTCCATCGAAGCTCTCAGGTTTCAACTTCAAGAATCTCGTAAGAATGGTAGAATCGTCTTCCATTCCTAACATCTGTTGAGGAGTCACACGCGGATCAATAACATTCTCCCCTCTCTCGTTGCCACGAGTTGTACCCGAACGGGGTCTACTAGAACTAGCTCCACGCCAAGTTCCTGACATAATACGCCTACAAAGAACACTCAGCGTTAATAACTCAACAATAAACCCAACCCAAACTAGGCCAAGGAACCTATTCTGGCGAAATAGTTAACCTATAGCTCTGATACCAAGTGTAACAGCCCGACCCGGACTCCAATGCGGAATCCCAAGGTCGTGCCGTTAAGACAGACGAAAAGACGGACAAGCACCTGCTAAGCATAATGGTACGAGTCAAAAGATGAGCCATCAAGCTCGAATAGGAAGGTAAAGCCATAACGGCAATACAGAACAACTAAAAAACTAAAATCTGCGGAAGCAAATCATAAGTGGAACCCAAGCCTTTAATCCCTAACAAAGGAACGCAAGGCTGAGAGATAACTATCTCTCGACAAATCTATGACTTGCGTGACGCAACATTGCGCACGGGCAACAAACCATCGGCAAACCTAAGGCCGGCGAATCACAAAATACCAACCTGATAAACAACCACTCAACGGCTATAACATGCCGGAGGGACAAATCAACTAGAAGTATAAGAGATTAAACACTAACAACTAAACCAATGTCTCTCGACTAAAGTTGTCGGAGATAGAAATAACACAATACTAGAACATGCGAGCTAAAACCTTGCTCGGAAAGACAACAGAATAAACTTCTAATTAAATACAATAGCTCGACCAAACAAGTCGGCACCCAAAATAAAACGATAATAAAATACTAACATAACTACCCAAGTAAAGTTTACATAACTTTACATCCGTGTCTCACAAGATAATAAATACAATAATAATAATAACTCCAAGCTATCGCCCGGAAGACCACCTGTTATCAAACACGCACCCGTAGCTGCAACGCGCACTAACGAGCTCACTGCACAAACTAAGGAAAACAAACACACGGAGTGAGTCATAATGACCTAGTAAGTTACTAAATGCAATAGTCTGGCATAGCATGGCATAATGCACAAGCATATATAAAAATCATGGTATCATACTAGTATACCAACAATAAACATGTACTTAGTTATCAAAGCACATAAACTCACATAAGCCATATAGCATATTATCTTTCACATAAATGCTCATACGTAAACACGTATAACCAGAATCTGGGCCTAGCCCTCAATATTTAAACCATGGGTCCAACCCTCAAATGATCATAATGGGTTTCAATCCTCAAATGATCACAACTCATCAGTTTTCTTAATGAGTACCTCGTTACATTCATCCAACCCTGGGATGAGAAATGGGAGCTCAATATCAGGCTAGGTGGCGCTAATACGAGACCACATCCCACTATTGGCCATATAGTGAGGAGAAAGGGTACCAATGCGGCGATTCATAGCGAATGTTTCCAAAGGCTATGAATCGTCCCATTGCCGACAAAACGACCAAGACACCAGCTGGACTCAAATCAAGATGCTCAAGTAGATATTTACTTGAATAAACCAATAAGGACCAAGTCCATCACAAAAGGACTCATCAAATCAAGTAGGTCATAATGCTCTACAAAACCCAATAAACAATGCACACAAATGTACACACTTAACATGTTCAACTAACTTGTATGTTTAGTTCAAGAACCACATATTGAGGTATTCATAATCCTCAAGTCATCACCAATTCAAGAATAGCTTATAAGCTCAATAAATCACAAAGTGAGGTCTACTATAGTCCTCTACTCAAGATTAAATCAAAGACTATTATTTTAGTCTAAGAACAATCATAAATCAAGACTTAGCATTTTAGCTTCACTTAAAGGTACACCGGACTCAACCATAGTCTCAACCGTCATATATACTCGACTTCCTCAAAGCCAATCTCAAGGGTATCAAAACTAACCCATAGTCAAAACCCCGTAAGTGCTTTCATGTGCATGCGACCAAATTCCCTAAAAGAGAACTCGATAAAATAATCATTTCTTAAAGGCATACGAGATCATAGTTTGGTCTCTAATGCTCCGTGCTCTAACGAGCACGCTCTAAACATACTCCCAATAGGTCTCTATAACTTGAGTGTCTCAATTGGACACCAAATGAGATACTTGGGTACGCACAAACATAACTAAGCAAGACCCGAACATCGTAGGGTTTCAACCCAAAGCTCATTATTATATTATTAACCTTACAACGACTCCGATGAGTCTTAATTCTACATTTCATTCTTTATGAGTTTCATAGATCCACAATTTAACACTCTATTCAAACATACAATAAAATCCCAAAATTCATTCGGGCTTGATCCCAAGCCTAACAACCCAAGAACTCATTATAATCATAGTCAAACGAAACCCAAATGTCGTAGGATTTCAACCCGAGTTCATTAACACACTATTGAACTTATTTCGACTCCGTTGAGTCTAAATACTAAGTTTCATTATTTACACCCTTCATCAATTTCAACATTAACCCCCACTTCAATTAACAATAATCTTTCCAATAATTCGGGGTTCATTTCAAGCCCTAAAATTCATAACAAAACCCAATATAAATCATAACCCATTTCATAAATCACTTAATTTCAATTAAATGATCATACTCATGATGTTTAGTGAGTTCACATGTCCAAAGCCCCAAACTTAGGCATACTTTCATAATAAACCCAAATGAAATGTAAACATGATTTCTAGCATGCTCACAATCCTAGAAATACAAGATGAAGAGTAACAATATA
Organism: Codonopsis lanceolata; assembly: GCA_013146195.2. Taxonomy (NCBI): domain Eukaryota; kingdom Viridiplantae; phylum Streptophyta; class Magnoliopsida; order Asterales; family Campanulaceae; genus Codonopsis; species Codonopsis lanceolata. Next base: position 47,327,213 of record CM028382.1, on the reverse strand, counting down.
CTTCAACCATCATGGAAGTCATCCTACATATGCTTTTAACAAGTTCACATGCTCAAATCACAAGTTAAAATCACACAAAGCAAGTATGTGTACTCATTGACCTCAAATAGCATAGAGTTTGTTTTCCTTAGGATCAATGAGTACAAAATCAAAGAAAGAAGAAGTAACTTACTTGTATTCTACACCCAAGAAAGCAAAGAAGAAATCTGATCGGTAGGAAATGCTCTACTCTTCAAGCTCTACACTTCTTATGGAGGTGGCTTGAGCAAATGGGTGAAGGATCATGGAGGAAGGCCAAGATGAATGCTTCAAGAAGCCATGGGAGAGCTTGAGAGAAATGAAATCCCGTTTTTGGAGAGTGAGGGAGAGGAATGAGGGTCAAAATCTGCAGAAGTGGTTTATATTGGTCTAAAAATTGAGTGGGACAAGTGTCAACATGATGTGGTCTCTTTTAAATCTGATTTTGGTAGCTTAATAGATCATTAAAGCTCTCTTAATCCACTCTTAAAACATGTTACTAATGTTAGGACATAAGTAAGGAGGGTTAGGGAGGTTTAGGTGGGGTTTAGAAAAGGTTTTGAATAGGTGTTTAGGAGCAAAATTCGTAAAACAGCAAAACAGAGAAAAATTCTGTAGGTGCAACCAGCACTTGAGGCGGGCGCCTCACTTATGGCCAGGCTGGCGCCTGGACTTCTGTGAGCTAATGTTCATTTTGCAAATGCTCTCAGCATTGTCCCGCGAGCTGGTGATCAGAATTCGGTGCGAGTGCATGGTCCAGCCCTTGAACTTGGTCTAAACATGTCCTAAATGGTCCCAAACTCATGGGCAACCATTCTAAGGTCTAACCCAACTCAAAACAAGTCGGAAACACACCCGAACAACTCCCGAAACAACTCGGAGCAAAACCGAGAAGAGGTGCAACAACGTGCAACCGGAATGACGAATGAACTAGCAATTGAACGAGCAATGAAAGGAGACTTTTAAGGCAAGTCTAAGGGCTAATGAAGAAGCTTAAATACTTCTAGGAAGTTGAACAACAACTAGGGAAATAAGAGTCCCAAAGGAGAGGCGATTACGCGACTCGATTCCCGAACTACGCGATAGAGACGAGCACTATCTCCAAAGCTTCCAAATCATCGTTAGACTTAAGGAATACCTCCAACTTGAAGTCTAATACATCTAAACATGTTAATAAACCATCTTATAAGGGTCTAGGACCAAACCGAGGTCACGAACACAAAACGCAAGCAAACCCTCAATCGCGTCCCATTCCGACTATCGTCGAGTCACGACTTGTGACTTTAGCAAGTCAACAACTATATGACATCTCTTAATAATGTTTTGGTCTTAATGTGGTCTCTCATACATATCTAGACTCTCTCGCAAACCAAACATACGGTTGACAAAGGAAGAAGTGCAAGTAAAGCACGCAAACCGAAGTAACGAAGGAGCAGGGTGTTACATGTGAAATAGCAGAGATGCGCGCAGAGATGGCCGCTTTTATGCATGGATCTTCACCCACTCCTCGTACCCAGTCCCCTAATTCCTTTACATAATTTCTTTGTGTCGAATATTCAATACAATCGTAATTAACAATAGATTTGGGAAACGAATTTGATGTAATAACATTTTGTTCCATTTAATGTTTTAGTTTTGTAGTGTAATTAATTTTTGACACGAGCCTATTATAATATTTATGTAGTGCAATTAGTTTTCTTCCATTTATATATTTATGATAAATGATAAATCAGGTACCTAAAAATTTTTAATTTATATAACAATTTTTTATTTTTTTTTTAATTTTACTGACGGAAATTCCGTTGGTAAAGCTAAAATTTTAAACATCTTTTTAGCATTACTAACGGACATTTCGTTAGTATTTATGAAATTCCCAACGGAATATTCCATTGGGAATCACTGAGGGAATATTCCGTTGGGACTACTGACGGAAATATATGTTACTAACGGTATAATCCGTCGAGAATCACTAACGGAGATGGAAATTGCTAACGGTGGTGTTCGTCGGTAGAACTAACGGAAATATATATTACTAACGGAATAATCCGTCGAAAATCACTAACGGAGATGAAAATTGCTAACGGAAACGTTCGTCGGTATTACTGACGGAACTAACAATTACTAACGGAAATCTCTGACGGAGTTTTCTATTAGCCAATACCGACGGAATAGATATTCCGTCAGTAATTACTGACGGAATTAGTTCCGTCAGTAATCACCGACCAAATTTACCAACGAATTACTGACGGAACTGTTCCGTTAGGAAAGCCAAATTACCGACGGAAAGTTTAAATTCCTAACGGAAATTTCCGTCAGTAATTAGCGTTTTTCTTGTAGTGATATAAGAAATGAGAGCGTTCAAAGAAAAAAGTTTGACTGATTGAAAGCTAAAGAGAATCTATATCTCCATTTGAGCAAGATGAGGTGAATGCATTTCTTGGTGGTGGTGGTGATGATGGTGCGGACGACTGCAAGGATGGTGGTGGCGGCGATTATAGGGATAACAATGGTGGTTTAGATGAAATATAGCATTGTGAGATTTTCAAATATCCATATTAGTTTCGGTTTCAATTTGAAAATTTCAAATTTCACAAAAACATAATTTGAATTTGTAAAAAGTGAAATTTAAGGTTGTGGTGGTGGTGTATCTATAATTGATGGGTTTTTCAAATGAGTTATTTTGAAGGAAGGAGTAAAGAATTAGAAAAGGAACTAAACTGAAATTTAAAAAAATGGAATTTTGGGTTAATGATGTTATTTGAGGTGGTAGTGAGAGTAATGGTGGTGGGTCTACAAATGATGGGGTTGATGGAAGAAAGTGAATGATAAGAAAATAAATTAAATTAATTCTAAATTTTATTTTTGAGAGTAATGCATATTTTTACTTTAAATTTAAATATGAGAAAAATTATAAATACAATATTATTAGCCTTGCAACTAATTTTATAACTTTTCTTATAACTAAAGTCTTGAAAGAAAGGTAAAAATGTATTTGTCCAAAACAACTTTGTGTTTTTTCAAAGCTTAGTTGTAAAGAAAGTAGAATAATCTATATCTATATAATGGCAAGGGTAGATTTCTCCCTCCAAAATCTCACTTTTAATATTGACTTTTGAGTTACCATTTCACTCTTTTTCTCTCCTATCTTCTCAGCTTCTCTGGTTGTATTTCTCTTTCTCGCTCCTGTTTCCTCTCTATTTTCTCACTCATCACCACCATCTTCTCTCTTTAATTAGGTTTAAATATTTTTCTCTCTTTTAACATAAAAAATAGTAACTAAAACAAAAATAATAGTTCCAGAGTCAATAAAACAAAAATATAAGGTGTAAGCAAAATAAAAATAAATTATGGAACAAAACACTATAAAAATAAAAGTTACTAAATCAAAAAAAACAAAAATAATTTAATGCGGAGGTTAGTAAAATAAAATAATTTACGGAACAAAAGTTTAAAACAAATTCTTAAAAATATATATGTAAAACAAAAATACGTTAGTAAAATAAAAATATTTGATGGAATAAAAATAATAGTTACAAAGTCAATAAAAAAAACAATTCAAATTGAGGTTAATAAAATAGTAAAAATAATTTACGGAACAAAAATTTAACAGATTCTTAAAAATAGCTATGTAAAACAAAAATACATTAGTTAAATAAAAATATTTGATGGAACAAAAATAATAGTTGAACAAAAATAATTTAAAATGAGGCTAGTAAACTTATAAAAATAATTTACGGAACAAAAGTTTAAACCAAATTATTAAAAATAGTTATGTAAAACAAAAATATGTTAGTAAAATAAAAATATTTGATAGAACAAAAATAATAGTTATAGAGTCAATAAAACAAAACAATTTAAAGTGAGGTTAGCAAAATAATAATAAAGAAATTAAGGAACAATTTTTTCCGTAAAACTAATTCTTAAAAATAAAACAAAATAATAGTTACGAAGTCAATAAAACAAAAAAAAATAAGGAAAGTTATTAAAATCAAAATAATTTACAAACAAAAATAATAGTTAACAGTAAATATAATTTCGTTATTTTCATTTTAGCTTATTTTCTTCTAAGAAATTTCTTTATTCATAAAATACAAATATAATTTAATAAAAGTAATCATTCAAAAGGAAGAACTTATTTGAGTTCAAATTCTATTTGTAGGGCGGAAAAAATTCATGTTTGTTCGAAGACATTCATTATACAAAGTTTTTTTAAGAGTATAAAGTATTCGGGGTTATCAGACCATGAAATGACACTTAAAATTAGTGTTCCAGTAATGCTATTAAGAAACATTGACCATGGTGCAGGGTTGTGCAATTGAACAAGACTAATCATCATAAATTTTGAGAATCACATTGTTTGAACACAAATTTTGAAAGAAATCAATATTGGAGAAAATATTTTAATCCCAAGATTGTCATTAACTCTATCCGATATAAAATTGTCTTTCAAGTTTCAGAGAAGACAATTTACATTACTGGTATCATATACAATGACAACTAACAAGTGTTAAAGTCAATAATTGCAAGTAGGTCTCTTTTTGAAGAAAAAAAAACCCAGTATTTAGTCATAGACACTATATGTCGTAGTTAGTAGAGTAACAAATTATTTTGGTTTGAAGATATTGATATGCGGTGAAGATGAAAAACCAACTAATAAGACAATTAATGTTGTGTATAAGGAAATTTTTTAGTATCTATAATAATTAGTGACATGTTGCAGACCTACTGCGGAAGGGTCTGGGCATCCATTGTATGTTTGATATTATACAAGCCTTCGGTGTCAAATTATGGTGGAGATTTCGGTCCATATCCAATCTTAGGACTTCGTTTTTGAAGGCCCTTTACTGCCACGGTCAACACCCTACTCAAGTGACCTATAAGGGCTCTCACGCTTGGAAACGTATGATAAAGGCTCGTGACATTGCTGAGCCTAATATTTTCTGGATTATTGGTAAAGGTCTTTGTTCTCCTTGGTTTGATAAGTGGATTTTTGGCTCTAATCTGGATAAACCTCCTTCCTGCTTTAGCAATACTGTTAGAGATCTTCTTGCCTCTAATCAACGAGATATGTTAATGTTGCCCGCTACCGTTAAGGATCTGATCCAAACTCAACTCATCTCTATCAATGAGTCTGATGATTGCCCCTATTGGACTTCCACTGCTTCTGGAAAGTTCACCCTCTCTTCAGTTTTTCATATGATTAGATCTCCTCAACCCAGTCTGTTCTCTTCTGAATTTATTTGGCATAAGGCTCTGCCTACGCACATCAGTGTATTCATTTGGCGTCTCTTCGTCCATAAACTTCCCATTGATGAAGTGATTCGTCAGAAAGGTATCTCTTTGGCCTCTAAATGCAACTGTTGTGATCAAGGTCATAATGACACTTTTTCACATGTTTTCCTTCATAGTACGACTGCTTCTTCAATTTGGTTGCACTTCCACAATCTCTTTGAGGTCTCGGCTCAGTCTGGTTCAGTTCAGCAAACATGTTTCTCGTGGTGGTTACATAGTAAAGCCATTTCCTTTATTTTACTCCCTTCAATTATCTTATGGCATATTTGGAAATTTCGCAACATGGCTGCTTTCGACAATCATTGTCTCCTTGTTGTCGTGTTATCAAAAATATCTCTTTTGATTTTCAGAATATTCTCCACGCAGCGGGTTTCCACATTTTTTATTTATCTAGTTGTGCTAAAATTCAGTTTGGTCGAAGGAAGCAGATTTTAGTTCATTTTTTTGCCTAGATTAACCCCTCTTCTGGTCGGGTTAAACTTAATTATGGTGGAGCTAGTCGGGGAAACCCAGGTTTAAGTGGAGGTGGGGGTATTATTCGAGATTCTATGGGTCGTTACATCTTTGCTTATTCTCAGTTTTATAATGTTTGCTCGAATATGGTTGTTGAGATCAAAGCTCTCTATTTTGGTGTGAAATGGCTACATGTTCATGGTTATCACGATGCGATTATTGAAACTGACTCGAAGTTTCTTTGTCACAATCTTCCCTGGGTTCATTCTTATATTGTTAGAGATATTCTCCGATTTCAATCTGAGAGGAAATTCATTTTTTCTCACTGTTTCCGAGAAGCTAACAAGGCAGCTGACAGTTTGGCCAATCTTGCCTGTGATACTCATTCTGATATGGTTTTTCTTGACCCGTCGGACATCTCTCGCCCTACTAGAGGGATCATTTTACTTGATGCCTGTAACACCCCCTTTGTTAGATTTTCTTAATCTTTTCAATTCTTGTATCTCTCTTTCAAGGTTTGGCTCCTCTGTCCTCCCATTTATAAGGGCAAGGCTGGTTATCCCCATCAAGTTTGTTTCTTTTTTTTGTTCTCTTAATAAATCTCCCGCAGGTGCCGCACTGCTTCTTAAAAAAAAAAAAGATATGCTTATGTGTAATTGTTAATAAACCGATCCTCCTTATTTTTTACGTACAATTTAGTTGATGAGCATTTAACGCACGGGTTAAAAAAACTAGTTAGTTGTGAAGATAGTGTTTTCCTTATAATTATGCCAAATTATAATTCCCCCCTCAAAAGTATTCACCAACATAATGCACCCCTCCAACCTAAGGTTTGTCTCATAATTGTATATAACGTTAATTTTTTTCCTATTTTCCACCATAACTGCAACAACTGTTATAAAAGTCACGTTAAATAACACGTGATCTTCCATGTGTGTGGTATTGTTTTTGATATTTATTTGTGGGTGTTAACTCGATGGAAATATTATGAATTTGGTGTAAGCTTTAGGGTGCTAAATGTATTTTAGCCTAATAAAAATTTAAAATAAATGATAATTTTCTAAAAAAATTATATAAATGTTTGTGGAAAGTTAAAATGTTTTAAACAATGAAGTGGGGTCCACCATTCAATTTTTTCCTAATAAAAAAATCTAGAGAAAAGATCCACCATTTTTTTCAAATCTTCACTCCCAAACAAAAATTAACCTAGAATTCGATTTGGGTTTTGTCCACTCCCTCCAAATTTCTCTCTCTTAACCAGAAAGTAGGTACGCATTTTCATTTCATTATCAATTTTCTTATCTTAATAATGAAACCAAAGTAATCGAAAGATATGAAAACTCTTACCGATAGTTACCCGTCTCCATCTCCAATATCATGTATGGAATTGGATCCACCCACCTTCTCCGATGGAAACCAATCACCACCAAAATCAATCAATTTCTCACCCCCCCCTTCATCCTCTTACATGACTTAACCTTTATTTTCTCTCTCATAATTCTTTAAATAATCAAACCTGATCGCTATGGCAGCTACTCAGAAGTTGAAATCACCTAGAGCCAAAGCTTCTTCAACACTTCTTAATTATGATGCTTTGTTTTAAACCATTTACATGTTGGTTGTATGCTCAATTTTCTCCAGCGAAATTGAAGAGTATTTCAAAAAAACCTTACCATTTCTCTTTATTAAAGCTTGTCACTTCTTTGATGAATTCGTCGATAAGGGTTTTGGGGGGTCGCGTGTTTTTACAAGGTAAGTATACTCTATAGCCTCTAATTTATACTTTAGACACGACTTTTACAGGGAAGAGAATAAGGGAGATCAAATATGGAGTTTGGCTAGAATCGAAGGAGGATGAAGCTAGAATTGTGACATGCTTGACTGGAGTAGGAAAGGTTTGGGCTGGAGATGGCAGCTGCTATGCTGGGGCTGGAGATGGTGACTATTACAGTAGAGCCAGAAATGAGAACTTGCACCGGGAAAAGAGAGAAGGAGAGGGTATTAGATTAGGATTTTTACTTTCAATATATTTAGTCCTTAATCAGATAATGGAAATGACATTTTTTCCCCGCACATGGAAGATCATGTGCAATTTAACGTGAATTTTCTAACGTCCATCACGGGTAGGGTGGAAAATGAGAAAAAAAATGTTACATTGGATACAATTATGGAAAAAACCTTAGGTTGGGGTGCACTATGCGATTTGGTGGATACTTTATGGGGTAATGGAAATTTGGTCATATAAATATTTTTGAATTATTGAAAAAATTATTTATTATTATTTTCATTTAAAAACATATTTTGAATACTAAATGGTTAACTAAATAATGAAGTTATAACCAAATCTCATTTTGTACCCCAAGTAAAATGACCAAAATAATCTTCATGTGATATGCACATACCATTTTCCGTTACTATTTTAAACGTCCATAGACAAGAGGGGCAAAGTGGGACAAATAGAAAAATAAGGTATGAAAGTGAGACACTTCGTAGGTTAGGGTGCAATGTGAGATTTAGTGGGTAATTTTGGGAGCTAATCATATTTTGGCACCATTTAAATTAGTCCACAATGCAATTTTCCCCTAAAGTGTCCACCAAATCCATTTTGGCCCTCAATGTAGTTTTGTAGTATTTCCATATTCCATGTCAAATTTGGTGATTTGGATATTACGTCTGGTAATCATAGTGATCAACATGGTGACGAATAATGTTTAAGATTGAGAATTTGCTCCAATTAAACCATAAACAATATCAACGGTGCCGATGAGAAATTTGTTGGAGTTGAAGCTAGGGACGATGAAGACGAATTGAACCATGTCGTGTCTCATCATTGTTGATGGGTTCAAATATATATGGGTTTTAAAATTCATGGTGTATGCTTGTGTACTGTGTGGTACAAGAGAGAGGGAGAAATGAATTGTGCAGTTGGTCATTCAACATCGGCAACAACTTTAATTTTTTGTAGATTTTTATTTATGGCAGCCTTGACACCTGAGTGTGATTGCGTTTTATCTCACTTAAAATTTAAATAAGAGGTCATTGTTAGAAAAGAAACAGAGAAAGTGTTGCCACAAAATACCCTACACGTGAAGTACCATGTGCTCCGTACCTTTATATTGGTAACCTTCGTCGTGGCTAGGGGGAAAACTAGAAAAAAGTTATAAAATGAGATATGAAAATGACACAAAACTTAGGTTGGGTGGTAAAGTGAGACTTTATAAATGCTTTGGAGGAATTTTGTATTTTTTTAGTGTAAGTATATACTTTAGAGTTGAGAGTTTGATTTCTCTAACACAATATATTTTTTTTTAGAAGAGTCTAAATTCTAGAAACGACATAACTAAGCAAAGTCTCCAACAACAATGTGTTAATCAATGATAGTAAGTTTGAATTGTTTTTAATTTACACTATTGAAAAGAGATTTAAAAATAACCAACAAAAAATACAAATGTGTAGGATAAGTTGCTATACTATTAGTAAAAGTATACATTATAAATGACAAAAAAACAAAGTTTCAGGAAAGCTATCCAGACAACAACACAATTATTAATCTAAAAAATTGTAAAGATTAAAACACAAAAAAAATCCAATAATTAAAAGTAAACAAAAAATGTAATTAACAATTCCCTTTTTAAAAAAATTATTAACACCACGTGTGACGCACGTGAATCTTACTAGTAGCATTACAAATGTAACTGAAAGCTTAAAGTATGCTGCCCACGTTTAATTACAATCCTAACAACGTGGGGGAAATTTAAAACAGAATTAAACCAAATAACATGTCCATGAAGAATAGGCCTTATTAACACCAATTAAAGCAGCCTATAAACTTAACAATTTCAACAAAGATGAGAGATATGCCAGCTAGACTCGACCCTGAATTGACAATTCATAATGTCATATGAAGAACATGATGAGTAGAGAAGGGTTGCTAATGATGAGAGAAAGATGGATAATCATGGAAGGATTGATAATTGTTGTGTGATTGCACCACACTTGTAGCCAGGAACAATTTCGTACAGAATCGGAATAACCAGAATATTACAGACCCAAAAAAAACTGATAACAATTAGCTATTACATAATAACTAATCCACACACACGCACATGATTACAAACCGGGGTGGGGATAACATTGGAACATATTGGGGTCTAAACATTAAATAAACTGGAAAGCACAGTCACCGTATTTCCACCTACATTAAATAAACTGGAAAACACAGTCATCGTATTTCCACCTATCTGTTATGAAATAAACAGAGAGGAAATACACTATGGGCTAGAACGAAGAAACAGAGCTGCACAACAGAAGAGTTAGAATAATCAGGAAAAATGGCAACATAATAAAACTGAAGGCACAGACCAGAGCAATCAGTCGCCGTGTTCCAAAACTCGACTCACCGTAATCGGTCGAAGACCTCGGCTAAGCTCTTGTCGGCTCAGACTCCCTCTCACCGACCATATCCACCAGAGAGTCCAAATGGGGAACCAACCCACTTTTACCAAGGTCAAAGACACAGAGCAAGTGTTGTTTCTCTTTATATCTTGATTTGCATTTGTTCATTCATTACATTAGGTTCTATACTTAGTGGCTAAATGGGATGCATACCAGTTAGCGTCGCAACGATGTATAGAACTTTGTCTTAGAATAGTTTTCTAGACTTCATAGGTTCAGCGGAAGAATTCGGCTGAAGGCTTCACCGGAAGACTTCAAGCAGCCTTCAGCGGTAGACTTTGTCTGCACTCGGACAGCATGACGTGTCCAACTCTTCAAAAACATCAAGCTTTGGTGGATTATTTTAATTCAGCCTAATTCAGTTTGAATTTGAATTTAAATCATCTCTAGATCAGCGCTTGACTTCTCAGACACGTCCTTCCAGCTTTTCCGAAAGAGCATGAAGACTTTCGCCTCCTGAAAAGTGAAAGAGCAGGTGCACAGACTGACACATACAGATTGTACCAACTATTACAGGTCTGCAACTCTGATTGCTCACCTGCTAGTTGCTGCAACAACTCTTCATCATTCCCTACTCAGTATCAGTTGAAGAAGAAGTCATCGAAACAGCTCCAAGCATTTAATGCATTCAACTTAATAGAGTTGTTACTCACTTCGTCTTCTCCAACGATCTCAAGAATGTCCAGCTATAAATACTACCATTAAAGACTGAAGAAATCAATGCTCTGAAATCTATCCAATAACATCAAGCTTTATACTTAGTGCATTCAAGAGATCATTAACTGATCAAAGAAGTCCTCAACAACAACAAGAAGATCTGCATCAACTTTTAATTATTTGCTTCTTATTGTTGTTCTTTCTACTATTCTTCTGCATATTGAATATTCGGTTTTTCCAGATATACAATTTCCCCAACCCCAAACACAAGTCAAATATTTTGTACACGATCCATTGGATATTTCTGTAATAGAACTAGTGGAAAACATAGTGCACATTTAAATCCAAGGTTGACTGCCTTGGTGGTGGACGTAGCACTCTTTATAGTGCGAACCATCTCAAAATACATGTGTTCTTTACTTACTGATTTACACTGTTTTCATATCTGTTAACTTATTCTTTAAGCAGCAAACTTGAGTAACCGGCTAAGTCTACCGGTAGTGCTTCACCAGCAGACTTAGTCTGTCTTCCATGCAAGACTTCCGCTACTTCAATCTTTTCAATAGATTGCAAGTGCTTTTTTTTAAGAATCAATACGAAAAGTTTTTAAGTATCTAATAAGCTATTCAACCCCCCCCCCCTTTCTAGCTAATTATTGTGCCCATTGGGACTAACAACAAGACTCGACCCTACCTCCGACAACCAAGAATGGAGTCAGCCAGAGAAGAAGATCAGAGGTTTGCCAAACAAATAACCCAGAGAAGAAAACCCAACCCAAGAACCCCAAACTACCAGTACTTCACAAGACGAAAACGGAGATCACAAAAGGCTCGCCACCACCGTCACTCACCAATAAAAGGTCACAAAGAATCTAGGTGAAAGAAGGAAGAAATCTACCGAAGATTTCGGGTACTAGACTGAGGAGGAATCATTGGACTCTCACTGGTTTTCTCTCTCATAAGACACTCACCTTCTCTCTCTATATCTCTCACTCTCTGCACTCTTAATATCCGCTTCCCTCTTTGCGCAAATGACGAAGGGCACAACAATATATACGGCGGATGCAAAGGTAAGGGTCACAAACAAGGGACAGCTGCCACAAAAAAGCAAATGACAAAAGAGCCCCTCCGCTAAACCACAAAGGATGAAGAGGGCTACCAAGAGTTGGGCCAGGATGGATTGGGCTTAGGAAGATTTAATTGGAAGGGTGCCACTATTTTGGTTTTGGGCCTCCAAAAATTCTAACAATCTCCACCTTGGAGCAAGTGTCAGTTCACACCAATGGACTCAAGGATATATATTAACAGAAAAGGTTCATCATCGCCTTATCCCTGCACTTGATCCAACACAAAGCAAGACCAAAATAGAGAAAACAAAAATTTTTAAGCAACCACAAAACGAGCAGAAAATTTAAAGAAACTAAGCTAATTCACAAACAGAAAAAGCCAAGTTACCATGATTGCTCACAAAGAACAAGCATGGATTTCTCGGGGAAAATCACAGAAAACGGGTCAACCTCAATTACCGGGATTACCGATGTCAAACATCAAAATTTTCAAACAATTTAGAAAATTTGAATCAGGAAGGCACTTAGTATTCATATCAGCAGGATTCAAACTTTTTTTTTAATGAAACAGGGGCGGCACCCTGTAGGATTTTATTTATAAAGGAAAAATAATACAAACTTGAGGGGACAACCAGCCTGACCCTTATAAATGGGAGGACAAAGGAGCCTAACCTCGAAAACAAAATAACAAGCAAACCAAAGACTGAAAAAGAAACTAAGACACACGGACATAAGCAGTCTCAGATTTGTCAAGAGCAATAAGACCATGGATCTGGGTCGGCAGGGAAAGAGTCGAATCAAAGAGAGCATCAATACATCGATCACATCCAAGATTAGCCAGAGCATCTGCCACTAAGTTAGCTTCCCGATAAGTATGTTGTAGGACAATATCCAATTCCTAAATAATTTTCAAGATAGAACGAAATAAATAAGCACATAGCCGGGGGTAAGTGGGGAACCACTACTGATCCTCTATTTAAAAGGAAGAAAAAAAAAACACATAGCCAAGGTGGCTTGCCTATCCCGTTAATACAATCAATGACCATTTTAGAATCAAGTTCAACAATAGATTGAGACCACCCCTTCTGTTGCAGCCATCGTAACCCATGTAAAAGAGCTTTACATTTTGCCTGAAAACTATTACCTTCGCCATAGAAATTAGCAACGGCAAAAATCAAATCTCCATTACTGTTACGAATAATGCCTCCACTCGAGCTGGGACCCGGATTACCTCTACTCGCTCCATCACAGTTTAGCTTGAACACTCCCAATGGGGGTTTTAGCCAATACACCGAACGGATAATAGTAGGACAGGAACGACCTAATCTAGCTGTGAAGATGAAATCCCCAGATGCTCCAGAATAAGTAGAAAAACCAGCACTCTTAAGAGAAGTGGAAATAGCACATTTGATCCTATCCATTAAGACCCAAGGGGCGCTGCGAGAACCATTCTGTAAACCAGAATTTTTCTGCTTCCATAACTCCCATAAAATGAAAGAGGGAGTGATAGAATGAAGAATGGAATTATGCTGAGCAAGCCACCAAGCAAAACATAACTGGTTAACTGAGTAACCGCTATAAGAAATACCCCCCAATCTATTGAATTCAGTCCAAATGAACCTAGCAATAGGGCTATCGAGAAAGAGATGAACATAGGTTTCACAATGACCCACCACACAGCAAGAACATCGAGAAGCCATACACACCCGTTTTTTAATAACACTTTCGTCTATAGGAAGCTTCTGCTGCCAGAAACGCCACATGAATACACTCAGCTTTTTCATAATAAACTTATGCCATATGAATTTGAAAGAGGAAAGAATCGGCCATTTTTTCCGAGAAATCTGCCAGGCTGAAGAGAGCGAGAAAATACCACTGCTCGTCTTGGTCCAACAAGAAACATCAGGCTGCTCAGTAAGAGAAATGTCGTGAGAAGATATGGCATTGGCTGCTGCCTACCCAATCTCAGAGACAGCAGAAGCAGATAGGCTATCGGGGGAGCTGAAGGCCTCGTTGACTTTAACTAAGCCGTTGGAAGAAGGACGAAGAGGAGAAACGGGCATCCAGTTGTCCAGCCACATGGAGCAGTCACCACGCCCAATGATCCATTTGATGTGCTGTTCAGATTCTTTCCTGACTGAACACATACGCTTCCAAGAGTAAGACCCAATATTGGAAGAGAGGACTGGGTGAGACGACGAGCAATATTTAGCCCTTAAAATTGGCTCCAAAAACTGTTGGTGGAGCGGAAGCGCCAACAAAGATGCATAGAGAAGGCACGAATAACATCAGGGACAGATCTGATACCAATGCCTCCTTCCGAGGTGGGACGACAACATTTATCCCAAGCGACCCAGTGGACTTTTTGGTTACTATCAATCGAGCCCAAAAAGAAATTAGAAAAAGTTCTGTAAAAGAGATTGACGACTGCCACCGGGGGTCTAGAACAGCAATTTGATACATAACGACTGAGTGTAACACGGAATTGATGAGAGTGACTTTCCCGGCTTGAGAGAGAAAAGCCCTCGACCAAGAGTTAACTTTAGACTGTAAACGACTAATAAGAGGATCAAAAATACTTTTCTTCTTCCTACCTTCAAAAAGGGGACATCCCAAGTAAGTAACCGGCAATAATTTACGATTGAAGCCCACATGTCTTCTAATAGAAGCAACCCTTGAATCAGCCATTTTATTAGAGACAATGAAACAACTTTTCCCAGAATTAATAGATTGGCCCAAACATTGCTCATAGGCTTCCAAAAGATTGCGACGGTGAGTCAGAGAGCGCTTATTCCCGTTACAAAAAATAACAATATCATCCGTGAATGCCAAATGAGAAATTATGGGGCAACCACTGGAAGAAGAATAGGCAAAACTCGAATGATTCATGTAAAGCTTGTTTAAGCCTCTGCTAAGAACTTCCGCCGCAATGATAAAAAGACTCGGGGATAAAGGATCACCTTGACGTAAACCACGGGAGGAAGGGAAGAATCCAACTGAGCATCCATTCACCTGAACCGAAAAATGATTATTAGAAATAATCCGCCAGATCTAATCAATAAAGGATTCTCCAAAACCAAATTTCCGAAGCACCTTAATAAGGAAAAACCAGGAAATTCTGTCGAATGCTTTAGCCATATCTAGTTTAATGATGACATTAGAGCCATTGACCTTCTTCCTAATTTGATGAGATAGCTCATGAGCAAGAAGTAAATTATCCTGGATAAGCCGCCCCTTAGTGAAAGCGCTTTGGTTATCCGAGATAATGAGAGGAAGTACGTGACCCAACCGTGAAGCAATAATCTTGGTGATCACTTTATTACAAAAATTGCATAGACTAATCGGGCAGAGGTCTTTAAAAGAGGTAACCTGACTGGATTTAGGGATGGTGAGAAGAAGGGTGCTAGTCCAAGACTTGGGCATATCAAACCCTGCAAAGAATTCAGAAATGGCCAGACATAAATCATCTGCTATAATGTCCCAGCAAGAAGTGTAGAATTTATACCATTAAAACCATTCGGGTCGGCAGCACTATCAGCACTTAAAGATAAGACAACCTCTTTAATTTCCTCGGTAGAAGGAGGAGTGGAAAGAGATTCACTTTGCTCAACATAAATAATTGGAGGAATAACGTCAATAGAATCATTAGAGCTGCAAGGAACAGCAGCAAGTTGCTTGCGATAATACTCCACAGCGGTATTTTTAATGTTGTCCTCATAAGTGACCAAATTTCCATGCATATCAACAATTTTATGGAGATAGAGCTTGTTTCGGGTGTGTTTAACAAGCGCATGAAACAGCTTGGTGTTAACATCACCATCTTTAAGCTAGCGAAGATGGGACTTTTGGTGCCAAAATTTTTCTTCAACCTTCAAAACTTGCTTTAAATTGGCTTGAGACAGATGAAGAGCAGCCCGATTGCTAGGGTTATTATTGAGCTCATAATTAATTTCCTTATTCAACACATCATCCTCCGCTTGTTTAACCGCTTCGAAAATATCGCCAAAGACTTCCTTGTTCCAAGACTTCAAAGCTAATTTGACAGCTTTTAGTTTGTTGGCAAAGCGCACCATAGGACGCCCCCAAGCCTGTTTCTCCCAAGCTGTTTTAACAGTGATCAGGAAGTTATGATGATCAACCCAAACATTGAGGAAATGGAAATGATAGGGGTTGGGGGTGCGATTCAATGTAATGGAAAGAAGAAGGGGGGCGTGATCCGAACACGTTCTATTAAGATGCTCGACTGTTGTTGATGCAAAAGTGGAAATCCATTTAGAGTTACAAACGACGCGATCCAAACATTGATATATGGTAGCGTGACCATCACGGTTATTGCTCCAGGCATACTTGCTGCCAATAAATCCAATATCAGATAAATCAGCCGCATTAAGACATGCTTGAAACTCGGAAGCACCCTGTCTGTCCCAACCTACACCTCCAAATTTTTCTTGAGGATCAAGAATAATGTTGAAGTCTCCAAACACCATCCATGGTTTGTCATGAAATTCTAGCCCCATATTAATGATATCATTCCAGAGTGACTGACGGTCTCCATTATTACACTTAGCATGAACTTATGTAATCAAAACAGGTAAAGCCCAAGAAAAGTGCTGCACATTGAGAGTGAATTGCTGCACAGAATCATAAATAGCATGACAATTAAACGAGGATTTATCCAATATCCATATAGAGTTAGCGAAATTATTGAAAAAGTATCGAAACTTCAGCTTGTGCGCAATAAAAGGGAGTTTGGACTTATCTTGCTTTGGTTCACAAATGGAAATAAAAGAAATTTGATGCAGCTTAATCAATTTTTTCAAGCGAGAGATTGTGGAATCATTGCCCACACCCCGGAGATTCCAAAAGAGAGGCTTAATCGTCATGGGATACATGAGATGTATTATCAGATTGGGTTTTGGCGAGCTTTTTAGAGCGGGTGTACATCCCTTTCCCAGCTACATTCGTTTTCTTCGGAACTTGTTTTTTTACCCCAGAAGCTTCCAGATTAAGAGCATCAATAGAATGATTGTCATTGTTCAGGTCCTCCTCTTGAAAAGTTTGTAATATGACAAATCGATTCGGGGATAAAATAGTAGTGGTCTCTTCCTCCATTAAAGATTGATCTGCATGGTTATCAACAGAAGGGTCATTAGTAACAGAACCCACATTAGTATTACCATGCATGTTATTAGTGGTGTCGCCATCCACCATTTCTGGATTGTCTCTATTAGGAATATCATCAAGGGCGACGGGCTGCGAAGAGACAGGCAACGGAGATTTTTCAATGTCTATCACCGGGGGATTTTCTTTCTCCAAAGCTGAGGCATTAATACAAAGGTCTTGGCAAGCATGTCGAGGTCAGGGTTGGAGGGCCTTACCTTATTTAATTCAGAGTCGGTGCTGGTGTTAGGGTCCTTATTCATAACGATAGGAGTAGGTTTTTTTGGTGTCCATCTAGTAGAAGGAGGGGGAGGGGGAGGCGGTGGAGCCCGAGGAAGATTATCACCAGAAGAGTTAGGAGGATTTTTCTGCTTACAGCCTAAATCTGAGTGGCCTTGTCTGTAGCAGTGGGAGCAATAGAGGGAGGTATTCTCCGCCTCGAGAATTTGCCAGAAGCTAGGATATATGGAGCCACAGTCAATCCAAACCCTCTTAGGAATAGGTTTAGTGAGATCAATCTCAACACAAACACGAGCCACGCTAGGCCGGGTGAGGTTGTTTGTGGGCTGATCGAGCATGAGTGGTCGACCAAATAGGGAGGCAATAGAGAAAAGAGTCGATTTGTGAAATAGGTGGATTGGAAGACCTGGTAAAGAGAACCACACCGGAACAATGGGGCTTTCAATATCAGGTCGAAATTCCGGCGTCCACTTGAATACTCGCATGGGAAAACGACCAAGATACCACTGATCTTTTATCCATAAACGTTGATAATCTTCGTCATGCTGAACCTGAAGAAGCACATGCTTAGCATTAAGATGTCCGATGGATACTGCAGCCTTGAGGCCGAAAGTCTGGAAGAGTTTTCGAATGGAATCCATGGAAGGACGGCCGTGTGAAAACTTTCCAACTAATACATGTTTAAATGGCTGGGCGAGTGCTTCAATTATTTCTGTCGAAAGTTTGAGGGATGGTTCACCCTTATAAGTTGAGGGAGGGATATGAAAAGCATTGAGGATTGGAGTAGCTGATGAGGAAAGGGCTGCAGCAAAGGTTTTAGGAAAAGAGGGAGGATCCGGGGGGGACTGGAATGGGTGGATCCGCCATAAGCCGCCAGCTAGAAACCCTAGCCAAAAACAGAAAAGAAGGAGAAAGGATCTCACCTTTAGTGTGTGAAGAAGTGTGTTTTTTTTAGCAGGATTCAAACTAGTGTCAATTTTATCCAAGTAAATGATGCACCTAGCAACAACATCACGAATGAAATGAAAGCGAACATCAATATGCTTGGTTCTATCGTGAAAAACTGGATTTTTGCAAAGTTGGATACCACTTTGATTATCAGAAAATACTACCACTTTGTCCTTTAAAAAACCGATTTCAGAAATTAAGCCTTTTAACCAAAGAGCTTCCTTAATACACTCGGTTATAGCTATGTATTCAGCCTCAGTTGTGGACATGGCCACAATGGATTGCAGTTGAGACTTCCAACTAGTGCAAGAACCGCTAAGTGTGAACACATAAGACGTGGTTGATTTTCTATGGTCTCTATCATTGGCATAGTTTGAGTCAACATATCCTACCAATCTAACACCGTTTTTAGATTGAAAGAATTTCAATCCATAATTCAAAGAATGTTTTAAGTACCGCAACAACCACTTAACGTTGTGCCAATGGGGCAAACCCGGGTTCGAATGTTCGATATATAACGGCTAAGACAACTAATGGCATAAACAATGTCATGGTGAGTACTAACCATCAAATACATAATAGAACCTATGGCATTGGAATACGGGATTCTACTCATTTGATTAATTTCAAATTGATTTTTCAGACACTGCTCTTTACTAAGCACAAAATGGGAGGCAAGGGGAACATCAACAGAATCAACATTATCCATTGAAAATTTACTCAAAAATTTTTCAATATATGAAATTTGGTTCAAGTAAACAAATGAGGATTTGCGGTCTTTAACTATGTTTATGCCAAGTATCTTACTAGCATCGCCTAAATATTTCATGTCAAATTTAGCACTCAAGCAATTCTTAACATATTCAATAGATTTAGAGCATGGGTTAATAAGAAGCATATCATCCACATATATGAGCAAGAAAATAGGCAAACTCCTATCATTTTTGAAATAGAGACAATGATCATAGGCACTCCAAATAAATTTCAAATCTAGCATGCATTGATCAAATTTAATATTCCACATGCGAGGAGATTGTTTCAAGCCATATAAGGATTTCTTTAATAAGAACACATAGTCAGGACGTTGATTATCCACATACCACTCGAGTTTCCTCATATAGAGTTTTTCATCCAAATCACCATGCAAGAAAGCAGTTTTAACGTCCATTTGTTTCAATTCCCAATCAAATTGAGCTACCAAAGCAAGCTTAATCCTAACAATTGTGAACTTAACCACCGGAGGAAAATTTTCAGTGTAATCTATTCCTTCCTTTTGAGTAAATCCCTTAGCCACTAATCTTGCTGTAAACCTAATTGAATCTGATTCACCTTTGATTTTATAAAGCCACTTGCAAGCAACAACTGAACAGTTTTTCGGCTTAGGCACTAAAATACAGGTTTGATTAATGTGCAAAGAATTCATCTCATCATTCATAGCATTAATCCAATCGTTACAATTTTCAGATCTCAAAGCTTGATTATAGGTCTTTGGCTAGGAACTATCAATAGATTCAAACACTCCGAAAACAAATGAAGTCATATGAAAATCATCAAAACGGGAAGGTTGCCTAGCAATCCGTCTAGGTCTATCACGAACAAGCTGATAGTCATGCAAATCATCCAATTCAGGAATTGCATTTTGTTCATTTTCAATATCTTCATTTTGCTCATCAAGTTCATTTTCAGGAATATCATGCTCATTTCCAGAATTCTCATTTTCAGGCAATTCATGCAAATTATCAAGATTCATATTTTCATAATTATCACCAATTTCAGAATTCACAGTTTCAGGTTGGTCACTAGCATCACTTGATCCTAAGGGATGCTCCACCATAATGGGAGCCGGGGGAGGGATAGGTTCAGCAGGAACAATCAAGCAGGGAAATTCATTTTCATTAAACACGACATCCCTACTAATTATCACTTTAAATCCCGGTTCCTCACGTAACCACAACCTATATCCTTTAACACCCTCCGGGTATCCCAAAAATACGAATCTCACCGATCGAGGTTCAAGTTTATCCAGTCTTCTATGGGCATAGGCAGCACAACCAATGATTCGCAAGTTCGAGAAATCAACCTCCCTACCAGAAAACATAACCTTAGGACAACGACCATGTAAAGGAACGTACAAGGACCTATTAATGAGGTAAGCGGCAGTCAAAACTACCTCTCCCAAAACTTTTTGGAGAGACCCAACGTGGTTAACATACTCCTCACACGCTCAAGAAGGGTTCTATTCATCCTTTCCGCAACACCATTTTGTTGGGGGTTGTAAGGCACAGTTTTGTGCCTCTCAATCCCATTCTGAACACAAAAATTATCCATGTCATGGTTACAAAATTCTAACCCATTATCAGTCCTGAGTATCTTGATTTTCAGACCAGTTTGGTTCTCAATCAAAGTTTTCCAGTTCTAAAATTTCTCAAACACTTCATATTTGTTTTGCATAAAAAATAACCACATTTTCCTAGAAAAGTCATCGATGATCGACAAGAAATAACGATTTCCACCATGAGTTGGAACACTAGCAGGACCCCACACATCAGCATGTATGTATTCTAAAGCACGTTTTGAAGAAAACCTTTTCGGGTTAGGGGAAGGAGGAAAACTCACTCGTTTCTGTTTACTCATGACACATTTTTCACAAAAATGTAAAGTATAAATCTTATCTTTTCCAAACACTCCAGTTTTGTTTAAGATTTCAAGGCCTTTAGAACTCATGTGACCTAGTCTTTTATGCCATAACTAGTTTTACACCCGTGCGTTAAACGCACGGCCATATAATTTTTTCAATTAATTTATACTCAAGCGAAACAAAGAAGAAGAAAAAAATTTAAAAAAAAACGTTGGAGGCAACTACTTTCGATATAAAAAAAAAGTTTTGTTTTGATTTAAAAATTAAAGACTTGTATATTTAAGATCTGAGAAAATAAAGTCAATTTTTTAGAAAATAAAGACAACTTTGTCCTTCACTAAATTTTAATTGTAGCAATAATTTTAGAAATAGTTCTAAACCTAGCATTGTTATAAATTAAAATATGGTGAATGTATGGTCATATAGTAATTGCATTATATGAAAAGTAATAAACAATTAAAAGAATATACGACAAAAAAAAAGAAACTAATTATAAAGAATTGCATCGAAAAATAATAACATTATGAAAAAATTCTAAACGTTATCGTGGTATTTCAATAATCCCCAATTTACTAAACAAATAGAGAGGAAGAAAGGAGAGGAAAATAGGAAACCTCAACTGGCAATCTCCCTTATTCTCTATCTCTCTCAGGAAATATCTCTTATTCTCACTGACGATCTCTCTTATACTCACCGTCCACACCACAGTACGCTTTCTTCCTCTCGTTTCATATCTCGCTCGATCCATCTCTCTTTCTTTAATATTCAACTTTATTCTGAGGGAAAAATATTGATTATATTTTTTCAGTGATTTTTCATTCGGATCTAATGAAATTGCATAAAAATATTTTGTTTAGTTATTTCGTATAAAAAAACGTTTTTAACACTCAGATCTACTGTGAATTTGATATTATTTTTTATACATTGATTTTTGTTATTTACTTTTAGATAAATCTCCGAACTGGTTTAATCATTTAGTATTCTCGAAAGATGATTTCTTCTGGTGATTTTTATTTCATACTACTTCGAATTCTTCAATAGTTTTTTAGGTCAAATTACTTTTTACCCCCCAAAGTTTCCATCAAATTCCAGTTTGCCACCTAAACTAAAGTTTGTCCCACTTTAGCATTCAAGGTTGCCATTTGTCCCATTTAACCTCCTCCCGTCATCTGTCGTTTGAAACTCGGCGTTAAATCACATGTGGTCTTCACGTGCAGGGTTATTTTAGTCTTTTTCCCTATTGTCTCTCCCCCCTCAAACCCACCACCATCTACACATTCAAATCATAAAACTCAGAGTGAAAGTTTGATCCAACAATGCCCAATCAACGCCATGAAGAAATAGTGAGGAGAGGGAAATCCTTCCAAGCAAGAGAGAAACCAGGTGGAGATTCAACAATGAAACTGTAAATGTAGTTCCAGAGAAAGGCCTCTGTTTGACTCATCGCATAGTTATTGAGGGATATAAGAAGAAATGGCACATCAAAAACAAAGATGAAGCCTTAAAAAGGCTATGGGGTAGGAAGGGGTCTCCTCTTCTGCTTTTGGGACCATTCCCTCATCATACGTTCGCTGGAAGAACCAGGCAACTCCTTTGATTTAGTCGGTCATCCCGGAGGAGTACAAAATTGTTGCGATATCCGATTAAGAAACGTCAATTGGATCGTAATTATCTGTTCCAGTTGTCATCGTTGACTCGAATTGAGAAGAGTCCAGAATAATCTGACCGTATTTAAGCGTCGATAGCTTGACTGTCGTCTTCGACGAAGTAAAAGCGATTACCGGCCTGCAGAGCTCAATTTGGCAGCAAATCTCGGGTTTGGAGTTGGACGGATTGGAAGGAGAAATGAAAATGCAGAGGGAAGAGAGAGAAAGAGAGAGGTAGAGTACAGGGAGATGAATTGAATTTGGTGAGAAAACGAAAGCAGAGTCGCCTTTGGAGAGTTTAATTTGAACTCGTAAATTTGTAAAAGAGCTAATGCCCACAAAGTGTTTGTAAATAGGTACATGACATATATATATATATATATATATATATATCATCGTCTTCTCGAGTGAGGGTGACAACGCTTTCGACATTGGAGGTACCCTTGAGGACGGCGACAACTTTTTTGGTGGAAGCCACAACGGTGAGCGGCTAAGGGGCGGTGGAAAGGATTAAGAATGGCAGATGATTTTGAAGGAGAAGCCATGGAAAAAGGAGTGAAGTGCTAGTGAAGAAGGGTGAGGGAGTGTACGAAATTGAGTTGGGGCTGGGAAGGAGAAGATAGTGTGAGTGGCACAAACTGCAAGAATAAAAACAAAAATCTGCTGGATTCCCAAAAAATTTTATGATTTGAATTTGTAGATGGTGGTGGGTTTGAGGGGAGAGAGACGACAGGGAAAAAGACGAAAATAACCCTGCACGTAAAGACCACGTGTGATTTAACACCGAGTTTCAAACAACAACTAACGGGAGGAGGTTAAATGGGACAAATGGCAACCTTGAATGCTAAAGTGAGACAAACCTTAGTTTAGGTGGCAAACTAAGATTTGGTGGAAATTTTGGGGGGTAAAAAGTAATTTGGTCTTTTTTTTACATCTCAAATTTTGGGTATTTCTTGCTTTACTTGATTTTTTTAGTATAATATTTCAACATTTGATAGGTTCATCTTGTGAACTAATGCATTTTCATTAATCATCATTTACAATGTGTTGATTTATTTCTGTTTGTTACAACCGAGAATTGAAAAACTGTGCAAATTTGAATAATTGATGGTGAAAGTTCCAAGGAGTTTTTGAAATTTTTTTTTTTTTTTTGATGGAAGCAGGGCGACACCTGCGAGATTTTATTAAAATGAAATAATAAAAACAAACTTAAGGGGGACAACCAGCCTTACCCTTTGGACGGGGGGACAAAGGAGCCTTACCTCAAAGAAAAACAACAGGAAAAGAAATTAGGAAATTCTAATCCTAGCCATGCTTTGAGCATCTAAGATAACATTAGACTTAATAGAACTAGGCAAATCCTGAACCGAATTAAATATAGAGTTACGGGCAGAGTCGATGGCCAAGTTGGCCAGGCCATCCGCAACAAAATTAGCCTCTCGAAAGCAGTGGTTGACACAGAAATTTAAATCTTGCTGCAACCAGCTGATAGCCCTAACAAAGTAAGCCAAAGAAGGAGGAGAGCGAGAGTTGGAAAGCATATCACAAATGACTTTAGAGTCTATATCAACCAACACATCCCGGAGGCCTTGTCTGTGAATCCATTGAATACCTTGAAACAAAGCTTTCATTTCAGCGATTGTATTAGTAGACTGCCCGTAAAAGGAGCTATACGCATATATCACCGAACCACTACTATCCCGAATAACACCCCCACCACCACTACTACCTGGATTTCCACGACAAGCCCCATCAG
The DNA here is from genome assembly GCA_013146195.2 of Codonopsis lanceolata. Classification (NCBI taxonomy): domain Eukaryota; kingdom Viridiplantae; phylum Streptophyta; class Magnoliopsida; order Asterales; family Campanulaceae; genus Codonopsis; species Codonopsis lanceolata. Next base: position 47,302,884 of record CM028382.1, on the reverse strand, counting down.
AATTTAGCTTGAAAGATCCATAGGGAGGCTTAGACCAATGAACAGCCCGAACAGTCACTTTCTTACGAGTTGCATAAGACACAGTGAGACCGTGTGATTGCCGAAATCCAAAGAAATTCCAGGCACTTAGAATGCAATGAAGATCAGAGTCAATCGCAAATGAAATCTGGGAGGGAGACTTATAGCTTCCATCAAAGATAATTGCATTTCGAAACTTCCAAATATTCCACAAAATTATAGATGGCAGAATGATAAGAGAAGCCGACTTAGCCATGCACCAATTGGCCATACAGCGCTGCTGGACAGAAGACCCATTAAGAGAAATGCCGTGAGGGAGAAAAGCTTTCCAAGAATGAGATGCTGCTTCACTAAAAATAAAGAGGTGCTGGAAAGATTCCATTTGATGATTAGAACAGCAAATACATTTAGAGGCCAGATGAAATCCCTTTTTTAGCAGCCCTTCATCAATAGGAAGTCGCCCCATGAATAACCGCCACATAAATATTCCAATACGCTTTGGGAGGAACTTGTGCCAGATGAATTTAGCAGACAAAGTGGTTGGAGAAGCAGGAGCCACCGGATCTCTCGCGAGAAGAGGCGTAAAAGAACACAGGCCGTACCCTCCGAGAAAGGTTTATCAGGCTGAGACGATGTTGAAATACAGCTATTAGAAATTTCATGAAGAGCATCGGCAGGAAGAATATTATAGGCAACTGGGAGAAGAAGACCATTATCATCAAACAAATCACTAACTTTTTCAACAACACAATCCGGAGGTTTAGAGAGACATTGGCTAGAAATCCATCTATCACTCCAAATAGATATATTTCCATAGCCCACAATCCAGCCAATGTTCGGCTCCGCTAGAGATTTAATAGCTTGAAGTCTCTTCCAAATATGAGAGCCATTATGAGAAGAAACAACCGCATGGGTCGATTTGCAATACTTAGCTTTTAGAAATGTTGTCCAAAGACTATCCACCGTTCGAAATCTCCACCACAATTTAATAGAAAAAGCTTTAACCAAAGACATTAAAGACGGGATTCCAATACCTCCTGAAAATTTGGGTAAGCAACATGTATGCCACGCAACCCAGTGAGACTTGAGGCGACCCTCAACATTACCCCAAAAGAAGTTCGCAAAAAACTTCTCAATTGATTTAATCACAACCACTGGAGGAGCAAGGCAAGCAAAAAGGTATGCAGTGACGGATTGAAGAACATGATTAATTAGAGTAATTCGGCCAGCATGATTTAGGAAACAACCAATCCACGAGTCTATTTTCTGTTGTAATTTAAGGGTTATGGGGTCAAATAACCGTTTGTTGCGCCTCCCAAAATAAATGGGGCAGCCTAGATAAATCATAGGCAAAGAACCCAATTGAAAACCGAAGAGGATGCCAGACTTATAGCTCAGGTGGAGGGAAGGGATGGATTAACAAAAATTTGGCTTTTTTCATAGTTGACAAGCTGGCCCGAAATTGACATGTAATAAGCAATAAAATCAGTATGCTTCTTCAATGAATGCTGACTGCCATTACAAAAGATTATGATGTCGTCTGCAAAGGCGAGATGGGAAACAACAGGACATCCACTAGAAGAAGAGTAGCAAAGTTTGTGGTTCTCACTGTGCATCAAGTTCAGACCGCGACTAAAGACTTCTGAGGCAATTATAAACAGACTTGGGGACAGTGGATCTCTTTGACGGAGACCACACTTAGAAGGAAAGAATCCAGCCACTTCACCATTAACCAAAGCAGAAAACCAGTTGTCTGAGATAAGTCGCCATATGTAGTCTATAAAAACTTCATGGAAACCAAACTTTCGGAGAACTTGAACTAGAAAGACCCAAGAAACTTTATCAAAAGCTTTAGCCATATCAAGCTTTAAAACCACATTAGAGCCTGAAATTTTCTTACGCAAGTGAAAACCAACTCTGGGCTAAAGGACATTATCTTGAATCGCACGCCCCTTGGTGAAAGCACTTTGATTAGGAGAGATTATGTGAGGCATAATCTTTGCCAAGCGAGAAGCCAAAAGTTTAGAGATGATCTTATTGCAGAAGTTACAGAGGCTAATGGGTCTAAGATCTTTGAAAGAGGAGGGAGCTTCAACTTTCGGGATAGAGGCAATAAGAGTACTAGACCAAGATTTAGGGAGAGGGAATCCAGCAAAGAATTCCTTTATAGCTTCATGAAGATCAAACTTGATTATATCCCAGCAAGTAGTGAAAAAGTGGCCAGAAAACCCGTCAGGGCCTGAAGCACTATCCCCATTAAGACTTGAAACAATACTCCATATTTCTTGCAAAGAAGGAGTGGAGATAAGATCTTGATTCCATTCATCCAAAACCAAGTGAGGAATCATGTTAAGATCGCAAGGCATAGGAGGAGAATCCGCTTGCAGTTGTGATTTAAAATACTCAACAGCCCCTTTTTTGATATCATCAACATTTTCAAGAAGGGTGCCTTCCATGTTACGAATAGAATGAAGATGAAGCCGAGCTTGAGCTTGCAACGAGAAGAATGAAAAAGCTTTGAATTACCCTCGCCATCCTTGAATCACTTTATTTTAGATTTTTGTTTCCAATAGGCCTCCTCTCGAGAAAGAGCCATACGAAGGCGAGCTTGAGCATGCATCAGATTTGCTCTATTCTCATTAGAATTATTAATTTCAAATAAGAGCTCCTGCTCCAAAACCTCCTCTTCGGCCACTTTGAGGGCTGAGAATATGTTTCAAAAGCGCTTTTATTCCACGAAAAAGCTTTCTTTGTACATTTCGGCTTGTTGGCAAAACATACCATTGGGCGCCCTTGGCAGGGTCTCCCAAGCGGCTTTCACAACATCTAAAAATTTTCATGGTGGTCCAAACATTTAAGAACACGAAGGCGAAGATTTCGAGGCTCGAAGCGAAAAAGCGAAGCAAGGGGTTGTGGAACAAGTGCGGTTTAGATGTTCCACCGAAGAGTTTGAGAAAGAGTCTAACCAAGAAGTGTTGCAAAAAACCCGATCAATACGTTCATGTATAGTAGCGTTGCCCTCCCTTTTGTTCCACCAAGTGTATTGAGTGCCAGAATAGCCCAGATCAATAAGACCCGTGGCTGAAATGCAAGCATGAAAATCAAAAGCACCGGATTGATCCCAAGGACGGCCACCAGATTTTTCCTCCGGATGCAATATAATGTTGAAATCTCCACCCACAGACCAAGGGGAGTCTGAAATATGAGCATTGATATCAATGAGATCATTCCATAGAAGCTGCCGATCAGATGAAGAACACTTGGCATAGACGCCAGTATAGTAGATAGAGATAGGCCACGAATAATGCTTAATCCGAGCGTGAGCGTTTTCTTTGGGAAGATTCACTAACAAGAGAGCAAGTGAAAGAAGATTTGACAAAAAACCAAATAGAACTTGTAGAGTTTGAAAAACAATACCGAAAGCAGGCGACGAGAAATTAATTGAAGACGATCCAAGCTAATCATCGGCTCAAAAACCGCAACCAAGGAGACTTTATGAGAACTAACAAGGTGTTTAATGCGAGCTATGGTAACATCGTTGCCAATACCCCGGGCATTCCAGAATAAAGCTTTAATTTCCATGGTAAACAACATTAGATGAGACCGAAACTTTGGCTTTGGATCTGGTAAGCCTACCCGAATTAAGATTTGTCGACACTAGAAATCCCGTTTCAGATTGAGAGCTTCAGTTCGAATCATCCATCTCCCGTCTTCTTCAATGACCTCTAAAACCGCAAAAGCGATTGGGGGATTGAATTGGGGCCTCTTGGTAGTACAAGCGGGATAGGCGAAGATTGAGTTTGGCCTCCTGCCTTTGTTTATTGACTTGAGCTTGACATGCCGCCAAATTGGGAAGAATATTAATTTCTTCATCATCAATAACTTGGGTACTTTCCTCTTGATCAACAGCTAGGCTACCTTCTGGATTTTGCTCATTAATTTGTGATTCCAATCCCTCATTTGGAACAAAATTATTATCGCCAGTTTTCGGATTCTCCTCAGCATGAACATGGCTAGGGTTTACCAAATTGGGGTTTATGTCCTTCTCCTGAACAGTAGGGGCATTATTGATCTCGGGTTCATTAACTTTAGGCTGCCACTTAGTAGTAACCTTGGGTTTTGAAACAGAACTGAATTTCTATTGAGCATTAGTGTTAGGGTTTGTTTCCTTGGCCTGAACGGTAGGGTTAGCCTCTTTACGTCGATTTGCTTGTTGAAGGTACACCTTGCATGAATCTCCATCATGCCCTAAGCGGTGACGAAAGTACAATAAGATGGAAGACGCGTTCGCCTCTACGGTTGCCAAAATCCTTCGGAAGAAGGAATGCCACTATCAATCCATATACGCGAAGGGATATGCTTGGTGAGGTCAACTTCAATGCAAACTCTGGCAACGCTTGGCCGAAGCAGATTGGCGGTAGGGTTGTCAATAGTGAGCGGCTTCCCAATCATACTTGCCATGGAGAAAAGTGTCTGCTTATTAAAGAGGTAAATCGGCAAGTTAGGAAGCGAAAACCAGACAGGAACAATAGGGCTTTCAACCTCCGGACGGAAATCATGAGTCCACTTGAAAATTCGCATGGGATATTGCCCCACAAACCACTGATCTTTAATCCAAAGCCTTTGGAAATCAGCCTCATGGTTCGCTTGGATTAGAACATGCTTTGTGTCTAGATGACCCAATGTTACATTAGCCTTCAATCCAAATGTTAGGAATTCCTTACGCATGGTATCCATTGAAGGGCGTCCATGAGAAAACTTACCAACTAGGGTGAATTGGAACGGCTTTGAAAGAGTAGACACGATCTCAGGGGTGAGTCTTAGAGCGGGTTCACCTTTGTATGAAGAGGGTGGGATGAGAGGGATGCAAGGCGGCGCACTTTGGTGAAACGAGCAAAAGATTTCGAGAAGATGGGGAAGTTGGAACCGTAGCAGGCTCCTCCATGGCCGCAGCCACGGCTGGCGCCGTAGCCATGACCGTGAAACCCTGGGAAAACCCTAGGACGAGAGAGAGAGAATTTGTCGTAGAGAGAGAGGAGTTTTTGAATTAATTAATTAATTAATTCATAAATTGTTTCTTGTTAATAGGAGTTTCTATTTTGGGAAACAAAGTTTTGGCAGGATTTTTCCCTATATAGACTACCCTGCTTTTATATATATATAGATTTTGTTTTATCTTCTTTAACAAGATTCGCACAATTATAATCACAAGACATAGGCATAACAGAGAAAACATACAAATTTCGGCGTTTTTCAGCCTTAGCAATCACCAAAGATCCCTTAAGAATTTTCATAATCCCTTTTCCCCATTTACCCTCAAGACCCGCACCTTCCAAAGCGGCACAGGAAATTAAGAGAAGAAAACCCAACCCAAGAACCCCAACCTACCAGTACTTCACAAGACGGAAACGGAGCTCACAAAAGGCTCGCCACCACCGTCACTCACCAATAAAAGCTCACAAAGAATCTAGGTGAAAGAAGGAAGAAATCTACCAAAGATTTCGGGTACTGGACTGAGGAGGAATCACTGGGCTCTCACTCTCACTAGTTTTCTCTCTCACAGGACACTCGCCTTCTCTCTCTATATCTCTCACTCTCTGCACTCTAAATATCTGCTTCCCTCTCTGCGCAAATGACGAAGGGCACAACAATATATACGACGACTGCAAAGGTAAGGGTCACAAACAAGGGACAGCTGCCACAAAAAAACAAATGCCAAAAGAGCCCCTCCGCTAAACCGCAAAGGATGAAGAGGGCTGCCAAGAGTTGGGCCAGGCTGGATTGGGCTTAGGAAGATTTAATTAGAAGGATGCCACTATTTTGGTTTTGGGCCTCCACAAATTCTAATGATAATGAGCACTGGGGAGATGCATGAGGGACGGTTTGACAATGACTACTGGGAAATCGCCCATGGAAGGGTTGATAATGATTAGAGGGAAATCCATCACGCATAGGTGGAGGAAAGAAGGGTGAATTAGAGCCTTGTCCAAACGATGAAAATGACCGGGATTGTGTTTCCTCCTGCACCAAATTGATGCATCCACGAGTATCAAAGTGCTGAAGTGACCTTAGATCGTAAACACAACATGGAAGATGACGAAGCTTCCAACAATCTTTCAGATTCAAGTGAGTGAGATTACTCAGATCTCCGATTGATATGTGAACCACAGATAAACTTAGACAACCCTCAAGCAATAATTTCTCAAGCATTGGTGAACCACTCAAGTCAGGGGTTTCCTTCAGTGATTTGGAATAGCAGAGATTTATGGTCTTCAAGTTTCTCAGACCCTGTTGAAATATTGAACAATGGTATTAGCCTCTCTCTGCATACAACTTTCATTCATAATAAATAAATTGACAAGTTTTATGATTGGATATATGTACAGTACATACCTTGTGACCCTTCCAAAGCATACGGATCTCACTGCACTGCATGTCTAAGGTAACAAGACTTTGTAAACAAAGATCGGGCAGTAGATTTTTCAAATCATAAAATGGCCAATAGATCCATCTTAACTCTTTAGATAGATGGTCATACATTCCGGTGAGACAACATCGATTCTTCAATTTTTGAAAGAAGCTTCTGGTGAGACTTGCATTCTCCATATGTAGCAATCTTAAGTTATACATACTTCCAAATGCTTCAATAGGAAATTTCAATTTGCCATTGGAGGGCTGGATGAAGGCTATACCTTTAACCGATTCTGTTCCCTAATAGAAAAGCAAGAAAAATCCTCATAAGACGGATATCCAAATGCACTACAATGCACTATAGTTTCTATCAGAGAATAATAATTACAATATTATTATCTAATAGTTTCACGTCTGAAACCATCTTAAAATCTGGGGCCCATCTCAATATATATTAGTGTATCAATAGAAATCTTTAATTTGTCTGCAGCCAAGGTCCGATCATTGACAAGCATTTGTTTTTTAAACAAAAATAGGTTATCCACTACAAGTGTTAACTTTACAAGGGAAGTCATGATTTGTGTAATATGCATCCGACCATAGAATAGTTTTATTTGATTTTTCAAAGTTGGTTTAGTGATGTTTAAATGTGGATTTTTTTTTAATTACGAAACATGAGAGTCATAGTAATTTTACTTTCGTTTAACAAGATCACAATTTTACATTTTTATTCTCGACAACTAAGTAAAAAAAGTAAAGTATCAATTTCAAAAATGGTTAAATAATGGACTTTATAGAGTTAATATCAAAGACTTGAAACTCTTTGGATCAATAATAACATGAGAATGAAATTTCACCTTGTGATTCTCAAGCACATGGCGTACTTCTTGACCAGACCACAATCGACTACGTCTCCCGGGCTCTTCAGGAGATTCTTGGCGAACAATTTCCCGTCCCATGTCACGTAGTAGATCATGCATCCCCAGATTACTTCTCCCATCAACTGTTATTAAGCTTCTTTCTTTGAGAATTTCGAATTCAATTTCCGGGTGAAAACCAAATCCTTGTATTATATCAATGACATCATATATGTTCATTCCAATAAAAAAGCATGCAATATGAAGGAAGGTCTCCTTGAGATGATCATCCACCAGACTATCATAGCTTATTCTAAGTTTTTCCTGAATATCGTCATGGGGAATCTGTCGTAGTTTTGCTATTGCACTCTTCCATTCGCGGGTTCTTCTCGTTTTCAGAAATGATCCTAAAACTTCAAGAGCCAGTGGCAACCCTCCAGCATAGTTGACCACTTCACGTGACAACTCCACATAGTGTTCTGGTATATTCACCGAGTGTTTGAAGGCATGAAAAGTAAATAGGTCCATCGAATCATTCTCGTTCAATACCGTGGCTTGGTATGTCTCATCAACACCCACTTGGCGTAGCAAATGTTCATCTCTTGTGGTAATTATGATTCTACTGCCTGGACCAAACCAGTTGCCTTCTCCAACAAATGAATTTATCTGGTCTATCTTGTCAACATCATCAATAACGAGGAGAATCTTTTTCGAACAACATCTTTCTTTGATCATATTCTTTCCAAAATGAACATTGCTAATCTCAAAAATCTTAGTTTTTATGTGAACTACCGAAAGAAGATGTTTTTGAAGGCCAACTAAACCCTCTGGTAGTTTTGATTTATCTCGAACATTTTCAAGAAAACAACCGTAATCAAAGTTCTTGACATTTTGGTTATAGAGAGATTTAGCAATGACGGTTTTACCAATCCCACCCATCCCGTGGATCCCAATCATGCGAACTTCATCTGAACTAGTACTGTCATGAAATGATCTTATATCTTCCATTCGAGATTCCAGGCCAACCGGATGATTGGCGACATGCAATAACTTGGGACATGTTACTGACAGAACATCATTGACAATTTTCGAGATAAACTTTGTTTCAGAGCTGCAAATTAATAAAACTACTCCTTTAGTATCAAAATGATTGACAATTTTATACTTTTATTGAAGAAAAATGGAACAATTAATCTAAAATATGATTTTATTTTGGGTTAAATGCATCATTGGTCCATGTATTATGCAAAAGTCCATTAGTAGTCCCTATACAAAGTAAATGCACGCCACAAACCAACGATTGCGAATTTTGCACGTAGGTAGTCTCTGGCCCTAACTCTGTTACTTGAGATGTCCTTAAGTGAGTATGCGCCACTCACATGCTTTAAATTGAGGGCACACTAGTCTTTTCCATCTTCAAGAAAACGTTAATTTGGGCAACATTCAAAATAGGGGGCCATAGGTAATATCATTAACATAAAGGGGTCATGTGAAAATTGTATTACCTGCTACCCTTCTTCTCCGACAGGCAACAACCCCATCTTCCCAGACAATTCCCATTCCACCATTTTTCTTTGTAACCAATTGCAATCCAAAATTGACTATTGCTAAACCATTTTTAAGAAACCTAATTAACAAACCAATTTGAGGACGTCGTACTTTAAAGCCGATATTGCCGCAAAAACAATGTCGATTTGGGGATTGAAAAGGTCGCTGAAATAACTCAAGCCATTGACGACAGTATCAACGAAATAAGGCGAAAGTAATTTTTATTCCGAAAGGGTACGCATTGACCATGAGATATAAGCCGGTTTGGCAGAGGAAGTCCAACATGGGTTTGAAAACGGGTTCGATGAGTTTGGTTCGGAAGGATCCAGAGTGCTGAGGGTTTTGTCTAGCGTCTGTGCCAACAAGGCTGTTAATCGCCGATCGTACTTAAAGCTTTCAAATATAAATTTGACTCTAGGTGTGCAGCATGAGAGAGAATGAAGGAGACAGAGGATGTAATTACCGAAGATCACATTAGAGATCTAGCGACGGGTCTTCGAACGGTCCCAGCCAAGAAAAGCAGCCTTAATGGAAGATTAAAAGAGCTAAGCCTTTACCTCCTTTTGATCACCCCACAACATTTTACTTGAAACTCAACTAGCGGGATTACTGGACATGGCGGCGGCGACGACGTCACAATCAACGCTGTCGGAGACGATTTTAATTTGGACCCAGATTTGACGAACAAATCTTTAATTTGGAGAGAAAATGACAATCAACATGATATCAAATGAAAATTTTAGTGAATAATTTCTCAAGGACAATCAATAAGTTGCTGGTAATGTTCAATATCCAAAATTGAAGATGAGAGAGAGAGAGGGAGAGAGTGACCTGGAGGTGTTTGCTGGAAAAAAAATGGTGGAATGGGTTAGAGAGGAGGGGGAGGCAGAAGAAGAATATGCCGGGTAATAAAACTTTCAAATGGCCCCCTTATTTATATGATGTTACACATATCCCCTTGTTTTGATGATGTTACCCAACTAGCCCTTCTTGGAAATGGAAAAGACTGATTTGCCCTCAATTCAAAGCATGTGACTGATCACGTGCTCAATTAACGGTGTTTGGGCAAACGACATCATGATCATGGACTTTTGATGTGTAAAATTTGCAAACTTTGGTCTGTAACATGCATTTGCTTTGTACAGGGACTGCTATTGGACTTTTTCAAAGCATAGTGACCAATGATGCATTTAACCCCTTTCTTTTTCCTTCTTCACTTTATTTTGGGTCAAGTAAATAAAAAAATTCTTCAAGCACCTCCAAACAAAATCCTAATGCAGTAATAATGTGACACTTTTATGCATTAATTTTTAAAAATTTACTATTTAAGTGAAATATTCAAAACATGAATAATTGAATTTTTGTCAGGAACAGAGGGAGTATAAAGAGGTTATCCTCACAACATTTTTGTTTATCCACCACGTTGTTCTAGCTATTCATTTCAAGCAATAATGTTTTAGATAAAATTACTTTATGATTTTTTGAATACTTGTCTTTGAATTTTATTATATTTTTTTGTAGAGAAAACTTGTCATTTGATGAGGGGTAATATATTTTCTTTTCAAATTACTTTTTAATTCTCGTCATATCAAAAAATATTTATGGTAGCTATATTTTTATTTTTTTGTAATAAATATGTTAAGTAAATTTTGTCTATGACTTACATCTTGTGTTCCATTACCAAAAAAAGAAGAAGATATAATTCAGGCATTTGTCTAGCAAAAAAGTATTAGAATATATTGAAAAGATAATTACAAAGACAAATAATATTTTTATTTAAACATTATCATTTCAAAAAAATTCAATAATATGGGAACGACAAATATTTGTATTCAAAAAATGCATTTTATTTATATATGAAAAAATGAATTAGAAAGTTAAACAAATACAAATATTAGGGTTTGTTTTATTTAATAGTTTTCACGCAACGATAAAATTATCAAATACAAATCATGTATGCTCCTTCATTTCTTTTTTTAATAAAATGAATATTTTTGAATATAATTTTTTTTGAAAAACTAGATTGGCCTTTACGAATATGTTGAAAATCCATGTTGACTCGAATGATCATTTTTGTAATAGTTGTTCACATTCACTAAAAGGGTAAAAATGAGTTTCAAACCACTTAACAAAAATTTACAAAAACTAAAAAATTGAACAATTTGTTGAGGAAATCATAGTTTGGTGATCTAATTAAATAATCTACCAGTATTATGGTTAGCTTATATGAATATTTAGGAAAACTGGAAAAGCAGATTGGCCCAAATGACCTTTTTCCAAATAAATTACAAGGAGGTAATTAAAGGTTAAGTCACTGTTACCCATGTTGTAGATGTTCTCCAGAAAGAAATGAAGCCTCCTTGAGGGCATTCCGCCAGGCCTGGACCTTCATTTGATGTCTCTCATTTACGCTACCGGGATGGGATTCATGTGCTGCCATTGCGGATCCAGAAATAAGCTTAACCGGTGTTCAAAATTTTAACTATTATGTAAAAAATTTAGAAATTACAATTGTCTTTTATGTATTTTCATACATTGAAAACGCGTAATTTCTATTAGAGAATAATATATTTTTTATTATTCTTGTTTATTTGTATTAGTAATTAGTGGTAATTTCCTTGTAGAGTTATTTCCTTATTTTGCTTCCTTCCTTGTATAGGTTTCTTGTACCCTACTCCAAGTGTAACCCTAATTATATCTCTCCCTATAAATAGGTGAGTCAATCAATGAAACGACAATGTCATTATTCCTAAACTTTATTAGTTTTTACATGGTATCAGAGCATCGCTCTTAAAACCTACAACCACCATCTTCCTCAAACCCGCGACTTCCTCAACCCTAAAACTTCCTCCCATCATAGTCATCGCCAACCCAACCCCACGTTCAGATCCGGCGACTTTCCACAGCCAAGATGGTTTCCACTCCCCCTCCCTTTGAGCAACCAAAGGACATCTTGGCCAACCAAGCTTTAACAAGCTCGCCTTGGTCCTTCCTCAACTGCCTCTCCGTTAACAACCTTCTGCCTCTATAAACCTTCCCACCAATGATGTGGCCAACGCCGCCCCTCCCTTATCTTGGCAACCTCCTAACCCTAAACCGCCAACCTTTCGCCTCCTTATACCTTTCTCCCACCAAAGCCGCTGCCAACCCAGATCTGACCACCAAACCCAAATTTCAGATCTGGCACCCATCACCCTGGTAAACGCCAAGTTCCCCAACTGAGCAACAACAAGGACACCTCGGCCAACCAAGCTTTGACGAGTTCACCGATGACCTTCCTCAGCCACCCTTAACCAAACTTCTACAACCATAAACCTTCATCCCACCACAACTGACGCCCTTCCTACACCTTGGCATCTCATTGCTTCTCACACCACCTGTCAAAACCCTCTTCACGCTCCTTGAGCACCCCAAGGACTCCTTGGCAAACCCAGCTGTGATTAGCTCGCCGACGCCCTCCCTAACCTAGCCTGCTCCTTGCGTACAATCCAGATTCCTTGGCAAACCCAACTCGCCCTCCTCGGAAGGCAAGCTCGCCAACTCCCTCCTTCCACAGCTCGTCGAGGCCCCCTCTCTCACCATACAAGCTCCATCAATCCGCTCGATCCTCGAGTAACTCCAGCATCCTTGGCAACCTCGGCTCGGCAAACCCAGCTCTAACCGAGCACGTCGAAATTCCCTTGTTCACCCATTCGCTCCTCGAGCTACTCATGGTTTCCTTGGCACACCCATCGTTCACCAGCTCGCCGAGGTACTCCCTCAACTAGCTCACTTATTGAGCACCTCACGGACTCTTCGGCAAACCCGGCTCTCACTAGCTCTCTCATGTGCCCGCTGGCACCTCCTCCACGGTTACTCGCTCCAAGAACAACATCTTCAAACCAAAGACCAAAATGAGTCTTTCTGCTTAACTGGCAGTGGACAGTGAACCAACATGTGTCACTCAGGCTCTAAAAGATGTGAAGTGGTGTCAGGCCATGTCTGAGGAGTTTGATGCCCTTACTCGCAATGGGACTTGAGATCTAGTATCTTCAGCAGATGCTCGCAATATTGTTGGCTATAAGTGGATCTACCGTATCAAGAGACATGCCGATGGTACTATTGATCGCTACAAAGCTCGCCTAGTGGCCAAGGGCTTTCACCAGCGGCCAGGGGTTGACTACCACGAGACTTTTAGCCCGGTGGTTAAACCGACCACTGTTCATCTTGTTCTCTCACTGGCCGTTTGTCAAGGATGGGATCTTTGCCAGCTGGATGTAAACAATGCCTTTCTTCAAGGCAACCTGTCCGAGGAGGTATTCATGGCTCAACCGCCTGGGTTCACAGATGAGGACAAACCTCAACATGTGTGTCGGCTTACAAGGCTATTTATGGTCTCAAGCAGGCTCCCCGAGCATGGTATAATGAGTTGCATCAGTTTCTACTTGCCTTCGTCTTCCATAACTCGGTGGCCGACACATCACTGTTCATCCTTCGTAATGCGGGCATCATCATCTATCTCCTTGTATATGTGGATGATATCATAGTCACTGGGAACCACCCTTCTACCGTAAAGACTTTCATATCTCTGCTTGTTAATTGCTTCTCGCTCAAGGACCTCGGTGATCTTCATTATTTTCTTGGGGTTGAAGTTGTTAAGTGCCCAAGTGGTCTTCTGCTCTCCCAGCGTGGGTACATAGCTGATCTCATTGCCCGCACAGGCATGACCAATGCTCGCCCAGTAGCTACGCCCCTTGCTACCTCACCCACCTTGACTCTTCATACGGGCACTGCTCTCACAGATCTGACAGAATTTCGAGCCATGGTCGGGAGTCTTCAGTATCTGTCTCTTACTAGTCCTGATGTTGCCTTTGCTGTCAATAATCTCTCCAAGTTCATGCATCGACCGACCACTAAGCACTGGCATGCGGTCAAGCGAGTTCTTTGGTATCTTTGTGGCACTATCAATGCGGGCATCCTCCTTCATCGTCAGTCTCCTCCTGCTCTCCATGCCTTTACTGATGCAGACTGGGCTGGCAACAAGAATGACTACACATCTATCAGTGCCTATATTGTCTATCTTGGAAGCAACCTGATCTCTTGGAGCTCCAAGAAACAACGCATTGTAGCTTGCTCCTCGACTGAAGCTGAATACCGAGTAGTGGTTGCCACTGCAGCTGAGGTCAGGTGGGTTGTGTCTCTTCTCGGCGAACTCGATCTCACCTCCTTGACTCAACCAGTCATTTACTATGACAATGTGGGCGCCACGAGTCTCTGCTCGAACCCGGTTTTTCATACTCGCATGAAACATGTGGCTCTGGACTTTCATTTCATTCGCAAACAAGTTCAGGATGGGCTTATGCGAGTCTGTCATATCTCCTCGGCTGATCAATTGGCCGATGCCTTGACCAAGCCTCTTGTTCGCCAGCAGTTTCATCAATTACTTCACAAGATTGGTCTCTCCTCTCGGACGTCCATCTTGCGGGGGCATATTAGAGAATACTATCTTTTTATTATTCTTGTTTATTTGTATTAGTAATTAGTGGTAATTTCCTTGTAGAGTTCTTTCCTTATTTTGCTTGCTTCCTTGTATAGGTTTCTTGTACCCTACTCTAAGTGAAACTCTAATTGTTTCTCTCCCTATAAATAGATGAGTCAATCAATGGAACAACAATGTTATTGTTCCTAAACTTTATTAGTTTCTACAATTTCATCATCATCACTAACATTCATTAATAAGTTTTCTTCAATATAACATACAAGAGAATCCTTTGAAAATTGATCGTACATTCGATTTCGTAATTTTTGTTTCATTTTTTTTCCCGTATTTCTTCAAAAGTCAAAACCACTAACCTTGTTGAAGAGACGAAAAATCTTAAATTAACGGTAATTGATTATATTAAAATATTCTTAAAACTATCACACACAAGTCGCAAGTAATTCTCTAAATAAGTAAATCACACACAATAAATGAGATGACTTACAAATAGTTAAACTATTTTTTTTAAACACAAAACCCCCTAATTTCATATATAAGCTAAAAAAATTTTTCAAAAAACCCAACAAAACAACAAATAATTCTAACAATCAAATTTTACCTTCAAATTGTTCTAAATTCTCCAATCAATATAAGTTTAACGCTCCAAAGGCACCATCAATCAATTAATCAAATCAAAATATTTACATTTTAACCCAAACCCTCCCCCCGCCAAAAAAAAAATTCAAAAACCCTCATTTCGGATAAATAGATTAAAAATTGAAAATAATAAATATAAACTATAAAAATCAGAAAAAAGTAGTAAAGTTGTACCAAGCAGATCTGCAGATTTGGGCGGCCGATGGTGGGCTGGCGGGTGGCCGGCGGAACTGGCAAGGGCAGCAGGGGGCGGCTCTTGGCTTGGGCACTGTCTCTCTCCGTTCTCTTGCGCTGGGAAGTGGAAACTGGACTTGGAAGTTGGTAGAATGGGAGGGACTAAGGAGTCAGTCGGGGAGAGGGAGGGAGACAGTGATGGTTTACTTATTGCCTAAGAGGTTTAGTAAATTAGTTTTAGAAAAAATATTGGGAGTCATTCAAAAAAATTAGGAGGGGTCCAATTGTAAAAAACCTATAACTTACTCTCTTTGTTTTTTGCTGAGCGGTGTCCATGGACACCGGTTCAGTAACCTTCAGTCCGCCATTTGCCAAAGCTTCACCATTACTCCCAATTTGGTGACGTACTTCCGCTGGATTAACACCGTAAAATATTGGAATGACCGTATTTCCTATGGTGTTCCTGCACTCGAGGATTTCTACAAGTTCATCAAGGCACCATCGCGAGCTAGCGTAGCCTTTGGAGAAAACAACAAGGGAAATCCTTGATGATTTAATGGCTTCAAACAGGCCCGTTGCAATGTCAGTTCCTCTTCTTAGATCCTCATCATCCCTAAAAACTCGTATTCCTTCCCGAACTAAAGCATCTCTAAGATGATCTGTGAAGGAATGACGCGTCTCTTCACCTCTGAAACTCAAGAAGACGTCGTAATTTCGAGCCCCGCCTCCATAGTCTTCCCAGTTTGCTCTCTCGGAAATCTGTGACCCAGATTCGGCGAAGTCTTCGCCCTCTATCCACATCTCCATCGTGCTCTTCCCCAGTTGGCTGTATCCTCTTCTCGCTTTCTCCAAAGCCAGATTGTGTTCCTTAATAGAAAAACAAGAACAACCGTCACAAGACGGATATCCCAATGCACCATTGTCTCATACTCTCACGTCCGAAACCGTCTTAAAATTTGGGGTCCATCTCTCTCTCTCTCCCTCTATATATATATATATATATATATATATATACACAATAGTGTTCACTCTAGCACTTTATAATTGATTTGAGATAAAAAAGGGTCAGGATTTACTGTTTTGCAGTGATCCAAATTAACTTAATCAATTTAATTTTTTTCCGATCCGTAATTTCGTATACAAATTAATTGAAATATTTGTTTTTTTTTTCTTTTTAACAGTTATGGTAATCTTTTTGTCCCGCCCGTTTTTCCGACCCGCAATTTCGTATACAAATTAATCAATTTAGTGTTTTACCAAGATTCTACAGCTATTAAAAAAAATTATTTTGCAATACTAATTTCCAAATAATGTCTCTCAATTTTTTAAAAATAATTTTCATTTCATTATAGTTTTAAAAAAGTTGATGAATGTCAAATTTTTAAATGAAAAATTATGTGCGGGCATTCATTTCAATGTAATATTGATATATATGAAATATAAATAATGTCTCTCTGTCACGTTTAATCTCACAATCTTAACCGTTTTTATCACGTTTTTTTCCATCCCTATTTTATTACTGCGAAAATTATTGAGATATTACGGTTTACAAGACGGTTTACAGTTATTATTTTATATTTAATATTTTTACAGTTAATATTTTACGGTTTTACAGTTATTTGTGAAAATTATTTACTCTTTTAATGAGATATTACGATTTTACAGTTAATATTTTACAGTTTTATAGTTTTATGGTTGAAAAATTTGTATTTGTATTTTTTTTCTTTTTAATTGTTTAACTTAATCAATTTAATTTTTTACCGACCCGTAATTTCCTATACAAATTTTAAATTTTTTTTAAAAAAACGTAAGTTTTGTAATTTGAAATATTTATTTTTTTCTTTTTAACTGTTATCGTAATTAACTTAAGCAATTTAATTTTTTGTTCGGCCCGTTTTGTCCGGCCCACAATTTCGTATACAAATTATTAATTAATCTATCCGTTCCGAGTAAAGAGACATCGTTTGAAAGTCAGTTTTTTTTTCAAGAAAATAATATTTTTAGTAGTTTATTACTACAATATTTGCTTCATTTATTGATAAATTTTCAAACTGACGTCGTGTTATCAGCACGGACAAGAGTACTAGTATATAATACAATACAGTTCATAGTCACACATGTGCAATTGACTAAAGCTATTTAGTAATTTAGGGGTTGAGATTAATTCGTTTACTGGGATCCTACGGTTATTATCACTCCACGAGTTCACATGTGTGAACGGCGGTTGAGCAACTACCCCCTCTCTCTCTCTCCAACTCCCCCTACTATTTATCGTTGGTGGCCGCTAATCCTTCCTCCAGAAAACCCACGTCCCTTTTCTTTTCGATATTTTAATTAATTAATCAATTTTATGCTAAAAAATTCGTAAGTTTTGTAATTTGAAATATTTGTTCATTTAAACTGTTATCGTAATTAACTTAATAAATTTATTTTTTGAAACTGAATCTCAATTTAATTTATGTCTAAGTTTTGAATATTTCTATTTTAATATTTTTCTTTTTAATTGTTATCGTAATTAACTTATTCAATTTAATTTTTTTTCGGCCCGCAGTTTCGCACATAAATAAATTTTAAAAAATCGTAAGTTTTGTAATTTGAAATATTTGTTTTTTTTTCTTTTTAACTGTTATCATAATCAACTTAGACAAATTATAAGTAAATATTAATTAATTTCCACATTATTTGCTTCATTTAATGATAAATTCACAAACTGGCCCCGTGCCATCGGCACGGGTAAGAGTACTGGTATATAACAATAGAGATCAGTGTGACACGCTTACAATTGACTTAGGATTAAAAGGAGTCAGGATTTACTGTTTTACGGTGATCCAATGACCCTTATTTCCCTCAGCTCTCACATGTGCGAATGACGGTTTACTGTTTTACGGTTTTACAGTTTTACAGTTTTATGTTATCGTAATTAACTTAATCAATTTAATTTTTTACTGATTCATAATTTCGTATACAAATTAATTGAAATATTTGTTTTTTTTAATTGTTATCGTAATCTTTTTGCCCGGTCCGTTTTTTCCGACCCGCAATTTCGTATACAAATTAATCAATTTACTGTTTTACCAAGATTTTACAGCTATTGAATAAAAAATTATTTTGCAACACCAATTTCCAAATTAATCATTGTAGTTTTTAAAATGTTGATGAATGTCAAAATTTTAAATGAAAAATTATGTGCGGACATTCATTTCAATGTAATATTGATATATATGAAATATAAAGAATGTCTCTCTATCACGTTTAATCTCACAATCTCAACCGTTTTTATCACGTTTTTTTTTCCATTCCTATTTTATTACTACGAAAATTATTGAGATATTACAGTTTATAAGACGGTTTACAGTATTATTTTACATATAATATTTTACAGTTAATATTTTACGGTTTTACAGTTATTTGCGAAAATTAGTTACTCTTTTACTGAGATATTACGATTTCGCAGTTAATATTTTACAGTTTTACAGTTTTATGGTTGCGAAAATTTGTATTTGTATTTTTTTTTCTTTTTAATTGTTATCGCAATTAACTTAATCAATTTAATTTTTTTCCGACCCGTAATTTCGTATACAAATTTAAAAAAATTAAAAAAAAACGTAAGTTTTGTAATTGAAATATATATATTTTTTCTTTTTAAACTGTTATCGTAATTAACTTAAGCAATTTAATTTTTGTCTGGTTCCTTTTGTCTGGCCCACAATTTCGTATACAAATTATTAATTAATCCCTCCGTTCCGGGCAAAGAGACGCCGTTTGAAAGTCAATTTTTTTAAAGAAAATAATATTTTTAGTAGTTCATTTCTACAATATTTGCTTCATTTATTGATAAATTTTCAAACTGGCACTGTG
This sequence comes from Codonopsis lanceolata, assembly GCA_013146195.2. Lineage (NCBI taxonomy): Eukaryota > Viridiplantae > Streptophyta > Magnoliopsida > Asterales > Campanulaceae > Codonopsis > Codonopsis lanceolata. Next base: position 47,283,903 of record CM028382.1, on the reverse strand, counting down.
TCATCGGCACGAGCAAGAGTACTACTATATATTATAAAAAAGCTCAGGGTCTAACTAACGGCCCTGATCGAATTATGTCAAGCACAACTGGCAGTCCAGATTGATTCGTAAATATGTGAGTTACATGTAAACCCCTCAGTTATGAGTTTTGTTTGAATTATCCCCTCCACAACCAATAAGTATGTAATAACCCTTCTGTTATGGTTTTTTTTTAATTATCCTCTCTACAATCAATTACAGTTACATGAATGCTTTTTTCTAACACATTTTTTAACCACATTCTTCCTTTTAATCACATATAAACCCTTCAGTTATAAGTTTTGTTTGAATTATCTCCCTCTACAAAACCTTCAGTTGTGGATTTTATTTGAATTACTCCCTCAGTTATGAGTTTTATTTATCCCGAACATCCATTGAACTAATCTCATACAAACACCATGTCTATGAGATCAGGAGCTAACAGGCGGCCTTGATCGAATTGTGTCAAATACAACTGGCGGTCCAGATTGATTTGTAAATATGTGAGTTACATATAAACCCCTCAGTTATGAGTTTTGTTTGAATTACCCCCTTCACAACCAATAAGTATGTAATAACCCCTCATATATGATTTGTTTTTTATAATTATCCCCTCAACAATCAATTACAGTTACATGAATGTTTTCCTCTAACACATCTTTTAACCACGTCATTCTGTTTAATTACCCAATCAGTTATGAGTTTTGTTTGAATTACCTCTTCCACGATTACATATAAAACCTTCAGTTGTGGGTTTTGTTTGAATTACTCTCTCAGTTATGAGTTTTTTTTATCCTGAATATCTATTGAACTGATCTCATATATAATGACATGTGATTTTAGCACTGTCAAATATAGCAAGTTTCCGCCAAAATGCACTTGTCAAAAACATAAACTATTTTGTTTGTTTTAAAAAATGTGCATTGCCTTGAAAATGTAAATTTTCATATTTTTAACCTCTTTTATTGTTTGGGAAATGAAAATTTTGAATCATCATTATAGTTAATTGGATGAATAAATCTTTAAACTTTTCGTATTCTTAGAAGACATATTATCAGCTCATTTCATAGGAATATGAATAGTTGTTATAGCAAAAAAATCAATTATTTTTAAATATGATGTTTATTTTGTGAATTTTTTTAAAAAGAATACTTATATATAGATTATGTTGCATGAAATATTATTTATTTATAAATTAATTGAAAAATATACATGTTTGTGCATTTGTAAATAAGCTCTAATGGTGGAGTAAGTCTCTTGTAAGACGATTTTAATTCGTAAGACCGAGCTTCACTCCATCATAGCTCAATGTACTAGTATTTGGTGGTGAAACGTGTGAAAAGGATATATATTTTATAAAAAATGATCGTAAAATCATTTAACCTAAGTTTTTGGCACTATGTTGTCGCTAACTTGTATGGTGTGAAAACTCAAAAGGCAAAACGAGGACAAGGTTTGCACATTATTCCCTCCGAACGGATGGGATAATATACTTTATTGTGATTTTATTTACAAGTCATTCAAGCGAAAGTGATTTTTGGTTTTGAAAATGAGAATTTTGTTTGTTTGGCAAACCCATCGGAAATGACATGTTGACCCAAATGATAGAGCACTGAGCACGGCAATGACCCCAACTTGTATATAAAAATTGAGTTAGTTTTGTTTTCTGTAAGTAAGCTAAAGCCATCAAGTGAGCACTATATTTTACATGTTTGATTCTGCTCCTCTCCTTCCAATGAATTTCTTGGCAACTTTCTTTCTTGTCAATATTTTTAACGTATATACATGTCTGGGCATCTTGGGTATTGATTTAGAGTAATCAGTTAATAATGATAAATTTTGAATTATATTTTTAAATTAATCATCATTAAATTCGAATTAGTCATGCCCCTTGCCAAGAAACCAAAAACTGTTTTTTTTTTCTTTTTCAAAATAGTGTCTTTTCATTTAAACTACAACTCTTCATTAAGAGTTGGTTATTTGGGTATAAAAGGATGTCTCCTACATCATTTTGCAGACACATAAGTTTTTCTCCCCTCTCCTAAACAGCACTTGTAGTCAAATTCTTTCTCTTTGTTCTTGGGAGAATTGTAAGATTGTTGCTTACAATTCTGTTATTTGTTTTTAAATATCCTAGAGGAAAATTGTCATTAATCTCAGCAACAAAATAGTGGGAGCAATAATTTCCTTAGGGACAGTGAATACACGTTCAACAACAAAGCCTTCATAAACCAAAATTTTGCTAACAATCTTAAAGAAATTATAGTTTGCAATGGTGGTCGCGGGTTCAAAGTTTGTCGCTAGTGCGATACTCAGTTCTGATGCAATGGTGAAACTGGAATGCTTTCATAGGACAAATTTCATTGGCTGGAAAGACAAGCTATTCTCCTTCCTCACTAAATTGGGCATTGCATATCTGCTGGTTGGAAAGCTGCCACCAATTCCAGAACCAACTGATAAAGATACTAACGAAGTAAAGGCATTCCGAAAGAAACGTGAAGAGGATGAAGTTTTCTATAGAGGACATATTCTGAACTCTCTTTCAGACAGGCTATATGATCTATTTCACTCGATGAATAAGCCGCAAGAGATTTGGAGTGCCTCGAAGAATAAATACACATCTGAAAAACAAGGTACGGATATATTTCTAAGCATGAAATGCTTTGAGTTCCATATGTTCGATAATAAATCTGTGATGGACTAAGTTGATGAACTGCTGGTCTTGGTATCTAGACTCGAGGACCTACAAATCGACGTGTCTGAGTCATTGCAAGTGGCTGCTGTGATTGCAAAATTTTCGACCACTTGGAATAACTACAGAAAGAAGTTATTACATACTTTTGAAGATTTCACCATAGACCAATTCATTAAGCATATTCGAATTGAAGAAGAAACGCGTTCTCGCGAGAAAAAAGTTTGCTAATGATTCTGGTTTTAAGGTTAATCATATTAAGTCTGATGCTAAGAAAGGAAATCATTCTGTGAACAAGAGAAAGTTTGAAACTACAAGTGAGGGTCCTGCCCACTATAAGAAAAACAAAGCTTCTCATTTTTGCGGTAAAAAGGGCGATTTCAAAAAGGAATGCAGATACTATAAAAAAGTGAAAAGGACCGCTGACAGTGAACACAATAAGGCAAATGTTGTTGAAAAGCAGTCAAATTCTCATGATGTTGTTTCTATGATTGTTGTTCTCAAAATAAGCATGATAACAAAATGCAACATGGCAACAATAGATAAATATGCTTATTGGTGGTATGATTCTGGAACGACTGTCCATGTTTGCAATGATAAAATTATGTTCAAGGACTATGAAATTGCTGCAAAGGATGACAAAGTCTTAATGTGGAATCATGATATTGCCAAGGCACTTGGAAAAGGGATAGTTGAACTGCAATACACTTTTGGAAAGAAATTAATTTTGATGAATGTACTTCATGTCCCGGATGTAAGGAAGAATCTGGTTTCTGAAAATATGTTCTGCATAAAAGGGCCTAAATGTTGTCTTAGAGGCTGAAAAACTTGTAATTTCTAAGAATGGTGTGTTTGTGGGACAAGGATATTGCTGTGATGGCATGTTCAAACTAAGCATTAATAAAATTAATAAATCTACTTATATTCTTGAGTCCCCCTTTTATGTTTATCTTCTTGAATCCCCTTTCCATTTATGGTATGCTCATTTGTCACATGTTAATTTTCGATCTGTTAAGTATATGTTTAAACATGGCCTTATTTTATGTACTAATTATTATTATTATTATGACAAATGTGAAGTATGCATACAAGCTAAGATGACAAAGAAGCCATTTCCAAAGAATAAAAGAAAAACATAATTTCTTCAATTAGTTCATTCTGACATTTGTGAATTGAATGGTCATCTAACTAGAGGAGGAAATAGATACTTTATTACATTTATAGAAGATCATTCTATATTTACATATGTTTATTTAATGAAAACATCAAGCATTCGATATGTTCAAATGTTATAAAGCCTTTGTTGAAAATCAATTGGAAAGGAAAATTAAAATACTACGAAGCGATCGTGGAGGTGAATATTTTCCAACTGAATTTACTATGTTTTGTGAAGAAAATGGTTTGATACATGAGACTAGTGCACCCTACAACCCTCAACAAAATGGTCTTGCCGAAAGAAAAAATAGAACGTTGGTAGATGTGGTTAATGTTATGCTCTTACATGCTAAATTACCAACTAATCTATGGGGAGATGTGTTATTAACAACTTGTCATGTGCATAATCGTATACCTTCAAAGAAAACAAAAACTTCTCCGTATGAAATATGGTAAGCAAGGAAGCCAAACTTACTTTATTTGAAGGTATGGGGTTGTTTGGCTTATTATAGAGTTTCAGACCCAAAAAGAACAAAATTAGGACCTAGAGCTCTTAAAAGTATTTTTGTGGGATATGCTGAAAACTCAAAAGCATATAGATCATTGGACTTAGATTCCCTCATTGTGGAATCAAGAGATGTTGAATTTTTAGAAACAATATTTCTAAATAATAATCCACAAACAAATGAAGCAATCCCCGAAAATGTATCACATGATGTCGTGGATACTAATTCCTCAAATAAAAGGAAAATAGTGGAATCTCTTCCTGAACCATGGAAGAGTAAAAGGCCAAGAAAAGATAAAACTTTGGGTTCTGATTTTATTTCTTCACAAGCATTAGTCTTTACGTCACTTGTATAATTATTGTTTTTTGTCGTTTTTATTTGCATTATTGTGTGTATTTTCTTGTTGACGGAAGTAGAGATGAAGTATTAAATAACATGCATGTTGTTCTACATATGGAAGAAGATCCAATAACATACAAAGAAGCAATGACTTCAAAAGATTCAAGCCTCTGAAAAGAGGCAATAAATGATGAAATTGATTCTCTTCTAGCAAATGGAACATGGGTATTGACCGACTTACCTCCTGGTTCAAAATCAATTGGATGTAAGTGGGTATTTAAAAGAAAATGCAATACTGATGGATCTTTACAAACTTTTAAAGCAAGACTTGAAGCTAAAGGCTTTAGACAAAAGGAAGGGATTGATTATTTTGATACTTATGCTCCTGTAGCTAGAATATCCTCCATAAGATTACTTCTTGCATTAGCATCAATTTATGATTTATATGTCCATCAAATGGATGTCAAAACCACATTTTTAAATGGTGATCTTGATGAAGAAGTATATATGGAGCAACCTGAAAGATTTGTGCTTCCTGGGAACGAAAGGAAAGTTTGTAAGTTAGTTAAATCCTTGTACAGATAGAACTAAGCCCCAAAGCATTGGCATGAAAAATTTGATAGTGTAATTTTGTCACATGGATTTTTTCATAATGGAGCAGATAGATGTATTTACTCTAAGTTTTCTAAAGATTATGGTGTTATAGAATGTCTCTATGTTGACGACATGCTAGTTATTGGCACCAAAATGAAAGGAGTAAATGATACAAAGTCATATATGTCGTCCCAATTCAAAATGAAAGATTTGGGAGAAGTCGACACTATTTTGGGGATCAAAATTAAGAAACATAGTGGGGGTTTTGCTCATGTCAATCACATTACATAGATAAAGTAGTGTCCAAGTTTCAACACTTAGGACTCAAAGAAGCAAATACCCCTTTTGATGCTTCAATTAAATTGACAGAAAATTCAGGCAGATCTGTTAGTCAAGTAGACTATGCTAGTTCTATAGGTAGTCTAATGTATGTAATACATTGTACAAGACCCAATATTGCATTTGTTATTTTTAAACTTGCAAGATATACCCATAATCCTAGCACTAAACATTGGAAAGCTATTCCTAGAATTCTCGGTTATTTAAAAAGGGCTAAATCCTTAGCACTGTTTTATAGCTAATTTCCATATGCTCTAGAAGGTTATACCAATGCTAGTTGGATAACTAGCATTATCGATAATAAATTAACGTCTGGTTGGATTTTCACTTTAGGTGGAGGAGCTATTTTATGGGTTTCTAAAAAGCATACGTGCATCACTCATTCCACAATGGAATCAGAATCTATCGTATTAGCAGATGCATGTAAAGAAGCGAAATGGCTGAGAAATCTATTATTAGATATAAGGCTGTGGCCACAACAGATGCCAGTCGTTACATTATATTGTGATAGGCAAGCAACTATGCCTAGAGCATTTAGCAAAATTTATAATGGTAACTCTAGACATATTGTTTTAAGACATGAGTACATTAGACAACTAATTTTTGATGGTATCAACACAGTTGTCTATGTATGATCAAATAAGAACGTGGCTGACACATTAACAAAAGGACTCTCGAGAGATATGATACAAAGCACTACGAGTGCGATGGGTCTAAAGCCATTCTAATTAGTTATTTGCAGTGGAAACCATACTTTTAAATTACTTGTAATTTTCAAAAGTTTAAGTTGTAATAACAAGCTACAACTGACAGTAAGCAAGTACTGTGAATTATAATAGAACTTATGGAAAAGGAGGATGAATATAAAAAATATTCTTAATAAAGATTTTGTTCAATTATGAACAAGGAAGCTCATTATGCTTCAAAGTTCTTCACCTATGTTAATAAAAGGACTGGTGTCAGTTCCAGTAAATGTTTAGTAAATAAAACTTTTGTATGTATACATGAATCCAGGAAGTAGCACATGGCCATATAATGGTGCTAAAGTTCACAGCGAACATATTAGAGAAATTCGTTGGTTTTTGTGTGTATGATTTCCAGCCCTGTCATATAGAAATTCTGGTTTAAGTTACTGAAACAACCATAATTTTGACAAGATTTTGAAATGTTATACTAATAATAGGTTTAAGTCAAAAGACATCTATTAAATGCATAAAACCTTTCCATTGTCTACAGTATCACTAACTAAGTGGGGGATTGTTGGAAATAGTTAGTGAAAAATATTTTATCCCATATGAGAGAGATAGAAAACCTTGTTGAGGTTTAAAAGGAGATATGCACCAAACCAATTCAAATTGGTTGGTGGGAAATATGGAGGGAAAAACCAAAATGTGGAGGATATAATATATATATAGAGTAATCAGTTAATGATTAATTTCACATTATATGTTTTAAATTCATTACTATTAAATTCGGATTAGTCATGCCCCTTGCCAAGAAACCAAAAACCGTTTTTTTCTTCAAATAGTGCATTTTCATTCAAACTACAACTCTTCATTAAGAGTTGGTTATTTGGGTATAAAAGATGTCTCCTACATCATTTTGTAGACACGTAAGTTTTTCTCTCCTCTCCTAAACAACAGTTGTAGTCAAATACTTTCTCTCTGTTCTTGGGAGAAGAGTAGGATTGTTTCCTACAATTCTGTTATTTGTTTTTGAATATCCTAGAGGAAAATTGCCATTAATCCCAGCAACAAAATAGTGGGGGCAATAATTTCCTTAAGGACAGGGAATACACGTTCAACAACAAAGCCTTCATAAACAGAAATTTGCTAACAATCTTAAAGAAATTATAGTTTGCAATGGAGGCCACGGGTTCAAATTCTATCGCTAGTACGATGCTGAATTTTGATGTAATGGTGAGACGGGAACGCTTTGATAGAAAAAATTTCACTCCCAGGAAAGACAAGTTATTCTTTTTCCTCACTGAATTGGGCGTTTCATATCTGTTGGCTGGAAATTTACCACCAATTCCAAAACCAATCGATAAGGATATTGACGAAGTAAAGCCATCCCGAAAGAAACGTGAAGAGGATGAAGTTTGTTGTTGAGGACATATTCTGAAATCTCTTTCAGACAGGCTATATTATCTATTTTACTCGATGAATAAGCTGTAAAAGATTTGGAGTGCCTTGGAGAATAAATACACATCTGAAAAACAAGGTACAAGTAAATTTCTAAGCATGAAATGCTTTGAGTTCCATATGTTCGATAATAAATCTGTGATGGACTAAGTTGATGAATTGTTGGTCTTGGTATCTAGACTCAAGGACTTAAAAATCGATGTGCCTGAGTCATTGCAGGTGGCTGCTGTGATTGCAAAATTGTCGACTACTTGGAATAATTACAAAAAGAAGTTATTACATACTTTTGAAATTTTCACCATAGATCAACTCATTAAGCATATTCGAATTGAAGAAGAAACGTGTTCTCACGAGAAAAAGTTTGCTAATGATTTTGGTTTTAAGGTTAATCATATTGAGTCTGGTGCTAATAAAGGAAATCATTATGGGAACAAGAGAAATTTTGAAACTACAAGTGAGGGTCCTGCCAATATAGGAAAAACAAAGCTTGTCATTTTTGCGGTAAAAAGGGCCATTTCAAAAAGGAATGTATGTTCTATAAGAAAGTGAAAAGGACCACTGACAGTGAACACAACAAGGAAAATGTTGTTGAAAAATAGTCAAGTTCTCATGATGTTGTCGCTATGATTGTTGATCTCAAAATAAGCATGATAATAGAATACAACATGACAACAATTGATAAATCTGCTGATCGGTGGTATGATTCTGGCACGACTGTCCATGTTTGTAATGATAAAATTATGTTCAAGGACTATGAAATTACTGCAAAGGAGGACAAAGTCTTAATGGGAAATCATGATATTGCCAAGGTAATTCGAAAAGGGACCATTGAAAAACAATTCACTTCTGGAAAGAAATTAATTTTGATGAATGCACTTCATGTCCCGGATGTAAGGAAGAATTTAATTTCTAGAAGTGCGTTGTGCAAAAAGGGCCTAAGGGCTGTTTTAGAGGCTGAAAAACTTGTAATTTCTAAGAATGGTGTGTTTGTGGGACAAGGATATTGTTGTGATGGCATGTTCAAACTAAGCATTAAGAAAATTAATAAATCTGCTTATATTCGTTTGTCCCCCTTTTCTATTTCTCTTTTTGAATGCCCTTTCCATTTATGGCATGCTCGTTTGTCACATGTTAATTTTTGATCTGTTAAGTATATGTCTAAACATGGCCTTATTTTATGTACTAATAATTATTATTATTATGAAAAATGTAAAGTATGCATACAAACTAAGATGACAAAGAAGCCATTTCCAAAGACTGAAAGAAAAACAAAATTTCTTCAATTAGTTCATTCTGATATTAGTGAATTGAATAGTCATCTAACTAGAGGAGGAAATAGATACTTTATTACATTTATAGAAGATCATTCTAGATCTACATATGTTTATTTAATGAAAACATCAAGCATTCGATATGTTCATATGTTATAAAGTCTTGGTTGAATATCAATTGGAAAGGAAAATTAAAATTCTATGAAGCGATCGTGGAGGTGAATATTTTCCAACTGAATTTACTATCTTTTGTGAAAAAAAAAATGGTTTGATACATGAGACTAGTGCACCCTACAACCCTCAACAATATGGTCTTGCTGAAAGAAAAAATAGATTGTTGGTATATATGGTTAATGCTATACTCTTACATGCTAAATTACCAACTAATCTATGGGGAGATGCGTTATTAACAGCTTGGCATGTGCTTTATCGTGTACCTTCAAAGAAAACAAAAACTTCTCCGTATGAAATATGGGAAGGAAGGAAACCAAACTTAAGTTATTTGAAGGAATGTGGTTGTTTGGCTTATTATAGAGTTCTAGACCCTAAAAGAACAAAATTAGGACCTAGAGCTCTTAAAAGTATTTTTGTGTGATATGCTGAAAACTCAAAAGCATATAGATTATTGGACTTAGATTCAAAGTCATTGTGGAATCAAGAGATGTTGAATTTTTAGAAACAAAATTTCTAAATAATAATCCACAAACAAATGAAGCAATCCCCAAAAATGTATCACATGATGCCATGGATACTAATTCTTCAAATTCTTCTAATAAAAGGAAAATAGTGGAATCTCTTCCTGAACCTAGGAAGAGTAAAAGGCCAAGAAAAGATAAAACTTTGGCTTCTTGTTTTATTTCTTCACAAGCATTAGTCTTTCTTGTTGAGGGAAGTAGAGATGAAGTATTAAATAAAATACATGTTGTTCTACATATGGAAGAAGATCCAACAACATACAAAGAAGCAATGACTTCAAGATACTCAAGCTTCTGAAAAGAAGCAATAAATGATGAAATGGATTCTCTTCTAGCAAATGGAACATGGGTATTGACCGACTTACCTCCTGGTTCAAAACCAATTGGATGTAAGTGGGTATTTAAAAGAAAATGCAATACTGATGGATCTCTATAAACTTTTAAAGCAAGACTTGTAGCAAAAGGCTTTAGACAAAAGGAGGGGATTGATTATTTTGAGACTTATGCTCCTATAGCTAGAATATCCTCCATAAGATTACTTTTTGCATTAGCATCAATGTATGATTTATATGTCTATCAAATGGATGTCAAAACAGCATTTTAAATGGTGATCTTGATGAAGAAATATATATGGAGGAACTTGAAGGGTTTGTGCTTCCTGGAAACGAAAGGAAAGTTTGTAAGTTAGTGAAATCCTTGTACTGATTGAAGCAAGTTCCAAAGCAATGACATGAAAAATTTGATAGAGTAATATTATCACATGGATTTTGTCATAATGAAGCAGATAGATGTATTTACTCTAAGTTTACTAAAGATTATGGTGTTATAGTGTGTATCTATGTTGACGACATGTTAATTATTGGCACTAACGTGAAAGGAGTAGATGATACCAAGTCATACATGCCGTCTCAATTCATAATGAAAGATTTGGGAGAAGTAGACACTATTTTGGGGATCAAAATTAAGAAACATAGTGGGGGGTTTTGCTCTATGTCAACCACATTACATAGATAAAGTTTTGTCCAAGTTTCAACACTTAGGACTCAAAGAAGCATATACCCGTTTGGATGCTTTAATTAAATTGACAAAAAATATGGGTAGATTTGTTAGTCAATTAGACTAGCTAGTTTTATAGGTAGTATAATGTAGGCAATGCATTGTACAAGACCTGATATTGCATTTGCTGTTTGTAAACTTGCAAGATATACCCATAATCCTAGCACTGAACATTGGAAACCTATTGCTAGAATTCACGGTTATTTAAAAAGGACTAAATCCTTAGCAGTGTTTTACACAAATTTTCCATCTGTGCTAGAAGGTTATACCGATGTTAGTTGGATAACCAGCATTAGTGATAATAAATCAACGTCTGGTTGGATTTTTACTTTATGTGGAGGAGATATTTCTTGGGCTTCTAAAAAACATATGTGCATCACTCATTCCACAATGGAATCAAAATTTATCGCATTAGCAGATGCAGGTAAAGAAACAAAATTGCTGAGAAATCTATTGTTAGATATAAAGTTGTGGCCACAATCGATGCCATTACTTTACATTGCGATAGTTAGAAATCTATTCTTAGGACTCAAAGAAGCATATACACATTTGGATGCTTCAATTAAATTGACAAAAAAATATGTGTAGATTTGTTAGTCAATTAGACTATGCTAGTTCTATAGGTAGTATAATGTATGCAATGCATTGTACAAGACCCGATATTGCATTTGCTATTTGTAAACTAGCAAGATATATCCATAATCCTAGCACTGAACATTGGAAACCTATTGCTAGAATTCACGGTTATTTAAAAAGGACTAAATCCTTAGCTGTGTTTTACACAAAATTTCCATCTATGCTAGAAGGTTATACCAATGTTAGTTGGATAACTAGCATTAGTGATGATAAATCAACGTCTGGTTGGATTTTCACTTTATGTGGAGGAGCTATTTCTTGGGCTTCTAAAAAACATGTGTGCATCACTCATTCCACAATGGAATCAAAATTTATCGCATTAGCAGATATAGATAAAGAAACGGAATGGCTGAGAAATCTATTGTTAGATATAAACTTCTGGCCACAACCGATGCCAGCCATTACTTTACATTGCGATAGTCAAGCAACTATGTCTAGAGCATTTAGCACAATTTATAATGGTAAGTCTAGACATATTGCTTTAAGACATGAATACATTAGACAACTAATTTCTGATGGTATCATCACAGTTGTCTATGTAAGATCAAATACGAACTTGGCTGACCCATTAAGAAAAGGACTCTTGAGAGATAAGATACAAAGCACTACGAGTGCGATGGGTCTAAAGCCATTCTAATTAGTTATTTGCAGTGGAAACCACACATTTGTATTACTTGTAAATTTCAAAAGTTTAAGTGGTAACAACAAGCTACAAATGAGCGTAGCAAGTACTGTGAAATATATTAGTACTTATGGAAAAGGAGGATGAATATAAAAAATATTCTTAATAAAGATTTTGTTCAGTTGTGAACAAGGAAACTCATTATGCTTCAAAGTTCTTCACCTATGTTAATACAAGGACTGGTGCCGGTTGCAGCAAAAGTTTGGAAAATAAAATTTTTGTAAGTATTCATGAATCCAGGAAGTAGCACATGGCCATATAATGGTGCTAAAGTTCACAATGAACATACTAGAGAAATTCATTGGTTTTTGTGTATACAATTTTCGGCCCTGTCATATAGAAATTCTGGTTTAAGTTAGTAAAACAACCATAATTTTGTCAGGATCTTGAAATGTTATATTAATAATAGGTTTAAGTCGAAAGAAACCTATTAAATGCATAAAACCTTTCCATTGACTACAATATCACTAACTAAGTGGGGGATTGTTGGAAATAGTTAGTGAAAAACATTTATCCCACATGGGAGAGATAGAAAACCTTGTAGAAGTTTAAAAGGAGATATTCACCAAACCAATTCAAATTGGTTGGTGGGAAATATGGAAGGAAACACTAAAATATGGTCAAAAGATTGGAACTTGGGCCATCCTGGGAATTGATTTAGAGTAATCAATTAATGATTAATTTTGAATTATTGTTTTTAAATTAATTATCATTAAATTCGGTTTAGTCATGCTCCTTGCCAAGAAACCAAAAACTGTTTTTTAAAATAGTGCCTTTTCATTTAAACTACAACTCTTCATTAAGAGAGTTGGTTATTTGGGTATAAAAGGATACATCTTGTATCATTTTGCAGACGCATAAGTTTTTCTACCCTCTCCTAAACATCATTTGTAGTCATATACTTTCTCTTTGTTCCTTGGAGAATTGTAGTATTGTTGCCTACAATTCTGTTATTTGTTTTTTGAATATCCTGGAGGAAAATTTCCATTAATCCCAGCAACAAAATAATGGGGACAATAATTTCCTTAAGGACAGTGAATACACAACAACAAAGGCTTCATAAACATAATTTTCGCTAACAATTGTGTTTCCTCCCGCACCACATTGATGCATCCGTGAGTATCAAAGTGCTGAAGTGACCTTTGATCGTAAACATAGCTAGGATGATGACGAAGCTTTCGACAATCTTTCTGATTCAAGTGAGTGAGATTCCTCAGATCTGTGATTGATATATGAACCACAGATAAACTTAGACAACCCTCAAGCAATAATTTCTCGACCATTTGTGATCCACTCAAGTCAGGGGTTTCTTTTAGCGATTCGGAATAACAGAGATTTATGGTCTTCAAGTTTCTCAGACCCTGTTGAAATATTGAAAAATGGTATTAGCCACTCTCTCTCTGCGTACATCTTTCATTCATAATAAATAAATTGATGTAGGACAAGATTGGACTAGTTTTAATTTTAAGTTTGAATATTTTTATTTTCTTGTAATTTTTGTATTTACTTTTAATAGGGTAATATTTTTATGTTTAGAAGTAGATTTAGCCATTTAAGTGAGGAGTTGAAGTCATATTAGGTTACTATATAGATTAGGCTACTTTTTAGGAGGTTTTAACTTGTTTTCCAAGTATTACTAGTCCTATAAAAATAAGTTTCATTGTAATTCCGAATTAATTGATATTTTTAATAAAATTGGAGTTTTCTCTTTTATCTGGTGGATTCCAGTTATCACTTCCTAGTGGATTCTAGGTATCTTAAGGTTTGACGTATTTCAACCTTATTTTGAAGGATTTCTCGTGGTAAGAGCCCTTATTGTTATTTCCGTTGCGTCAGTTGGTATCAAAGCGAGTAACATCTTGGCGACTAATGAAGGTAACAACAACCACACCAACACTGCACTAATGGCTCTCCTTGAACGAATGCAAGCAACGATGGACAATCTGGTTGCTTCAAGTCAAGCTATCGCTGAAGGAGCATGCAATTTGCAGTTCGGTGATGAAAACCCTAGGCAACGGGTAGGGGCTCATGCACCAGAACTTGTGGGATGCGGGGTGGACCCTCCTCGTGATCTGTAGGTCATGGAAGATATGATTTACCATTCAGAAGGCCGAGATGATGCGCCAATAGTTACGAATAACGTAGATGAGTACCCAAAAATTAAAGCTGATCTACCGCTTTTCACAGACGGCCTGGATCTGGAAGATTTAAATTTACTTGAGCTTGCGTTTGGAAACATCCATGATGATGAACAATTATGTTTCGAGTGAGATAGTTATGAGAAACATAATTTTAGGGATATAGGAGATTCTGGAGTTGCAATTTCTTTTGATGAGGATGATATGAGACTGTCTGTGACTACTAAGGCGTGCCTACGACTACGCGTTATGACAAACGAGTTTTTGTTTAGTTCTCCTAGTTTCTTTCGAGTTTTTTAGTCTTTTTCAATTTCAGATTTGTTCTACGATTTCGAAGAGTCAGGGTTGCGAGAAAAGCTATACTACTCAAAATATCTCTTTGTTTGGCATGGAAAATTTCAAATTTCGGGTATGAACTCGAGGACGAATTCTTTTCAAGAGTGGGTGAATGATGTAGGACAAGATTTGATTAGTCTTAATTTTAAGTTTGAGTATTTTTATTTTGTTGTAATTTTCGTATTTAATTTTAATAGAGCATTGTTTTTATGTTTAGAAGTAGATTTATGTATCTAAGTGATGAATTTAAGTCCTATTAGGTTACTATATATGTTAGATTACTTTTTAGAAGGTTTTAACTTGTTTTCCAAGCATTACTAGTCCTATAAAAATAAGCTTCATTGTAATTCCGAATTAATAAATTATTTTAATAAAATTGGATTTTTCTCTTTTATCTGGTGGATTCCAGTTATTTCTTCCTAGTGGATTCTAGGTTGGTTAAGGAATTTATCGTGGTAAGAATTCATTTTGTTATTTCCGCCGTCATAAGTTTACAAGTTTTATGATTGGATATACGTATGGTACATACCTTGTAACCCTTCCAAAGCATACGGATCTCACTGCACTACATGTCTAGGGTAACAATACTTTCCAAATCATAGAATGGACAACATCGATTCTTCAAATTTTAGAAGAAGCTTCTGGTGAGACTTACATTCTCCATATGTAGCAATCTTAAGTTATGCATAATTTCAAATGCTTCAACTGGAAATTTCAATTTGCCATTGGAGGGCTGGATGAAGGCTATACCTTTAACCAATTATGTTCCCTAATAGAAAAACAAGAACAATCGTCACAACACGGATATCCCAAAGCACTATAGTCTCACATCATAAACCATCTTAAAATTTGGGGTCCATCTAAAAAAAATAATATAAAAAAATAAACAAATAATATATATATATATATATATATATATATATATATATAATAAATTTAACTCAGTATTTTTAAAAAGTTAACTACTAGTTAGGATTAAAGCATTTACTCTAACTACGATTTACTATTTCACGGTTTACTAAACATTTATTATTTTACTGAGATTTTATCGCCTTAATTATCCAGTGTCTTCTTCATTGTTGGAAACTTGGTTTCCAATAACTTGAATAAAGCTAAGTCATGTAAAATGAAGTGTGGGAATCCCACATTGGGAATAAGATGAAATAAGCTCTACCTTATAAAGTAAAGCTTTGAGGCTTTACTTTCGGCCCTTGGGCCACTACAATTTTGTGTAGGAGGGAAGACCTACCTAGGTGCAGGTCCAAACACATGCGCGCCCGTCCCGGCTCGACTGGCTGGTTGGTTGTTTGGTCGACTGGCTTGCTTGCCTGACTGGACCCTTATCTTTTTGCTACCAGTTCATTTGGCGTGTGACCCTTCAGTGTGAACCTTTTTAACATAACAAGTTCAGCAGCCTTCCTTGACAGTTACGTCTTAAAGGGTATGTCTGTTTCAGACACCCGTAACTGCTACGGTTGTGTCTGTTTTCAGACAGCCAACTGCTCCCAATCGTCATCCCCAAACTGTCACTTAAATACTGCATTCAAACACAGTTTTTGGTATCGAAACTCTCCTCTTTTGCACAACCGTTTTCTACCCTTACAGTGATACAGCAGCGCGTTCGTGATTCGCCCGGTGACTGGAGTTTGGAAGACTGCCATCTTCAATCACGTAAGTATCCTAAATCCTGGGAGACTCACTGGCACCTCCCGTTCAGTCTGTATACGGGGCCAGTTTTTGTCTTAAGGACAGAGCTTAATTGCCTCGAGGATCCTTCTGAATTTGTCCACAACACACACTGCCGGAAACACAAATTAATTCAAGCCATATCCTTCCTACAATCTTAAGACAAAAAGTATTTTTGGCTTGGTGCTTTCTTTTCCAGCAAAGGACAGATTCTGCATGTCATTATAATCTGTTTCTGCATTAATCTGGTTCTGTTACCATATTATGTTTATGTTACAGAACACTTATAAAACTGCTACAGATTACAGAGCCTTAGATTACATAGTCTGTACATACTAATATGTACATTACAACCTATTTATACAATACAGATTCATACAACATACTAATCTGTACATTACATAGTCTGCCTCAGTTTGTAATCTGTTTCTGTTACAGATTACAGAACCATTTCCAGCAGAAGTACAAACATATTAATCTGTATATTACAGATTCCGCCTTTTTGTAAAATCTGTAATTACAGAATTAGTTTCTTAATTCGTATCTGATTTTGGGAAAAATCTGATTCTGCATGCTGTTTACATACTAATCTGTTTTGATTAACAGAAATCCAGAAATTAAGAAATTTGCCCTAACTTATAACCTGAAACTGTTGTATCTGCTTCTGTTTTAGTCTGTACAGATAACAGTTTGCCTCTGAAAATGTAAAAACCTGATTCTGGGAATTTTCTGCATTCTAGACTATTAACAGATTCATACAACTTATAGACTGTAAACCGAAATTTCTGCATTACTCCACTACTGTTACTGCATTAATCTGTTTCTGTTACAGATTTTAATCTGTTTCTGATTTTGCATCTGCATGCTACTTGTGTTTTTAGATTCAAAACTGTGCAAACCTGATTCTGCATGATATGCTTCTGTTTAACAAATTATGGAAATTCTTATAACCTTCTGTTAACAGATTCAGACTGTTTTCCATCACACTGTTACAGATTCTGAATTTTGTTTCTGCTTCAAACTAAACCTGTTGAAAGAACGTGATGCCACGGATTCTTGATATGAGACAATGTGATTGTCAATGTTGCAGTGAATGTTGCAACAATGACAATAACAATGTGAACTGAAAGTATATCACAGAAAATAGCAGCGGAAGTTTTGTTTTCAGATATTGAACCAAGCAGATTATAGAAGACAGAAAATAACTCAAAAACAATCTACAAGTATCAAACTTGTAGATCAAGCCTCAAGGCCACACAAATTATATTAAAAAACAAAACTGTTTTGTACTTAACAATCAACAAAAAAAAATCTCACAAGATATAGGATCTTGGAGAACCAAAAATCCCACATAAAACCTAAACCAAACGTGGGAAGAAAGAAGGAAGATCTACTTCCAAAAGACAGCAAAAAGAAGCAGCAACAGAACAGTACTTCAATGGTTTGATGAAGCTGTTATTGTTGTGTTCTCTAAACCCTCCAAGCAGCTTCACTTCGAAAAGATGAACTGCTGCAAATACACAGCCAGATTGCTCTCAGTATATGGCTTTCGATCTAATCTCTTTCAGGCTCTCCGCACAGCGTATATCTCTTCTTGATCTTCTCTCGGTAGTCTGCTCACCGCATCCAGCTTTCATTAAATAGCCAAAGGTTCCTGCAAGTTCACGGCCAAAACAAACCAACTCCTACTAGGAAAGGGATTAACGAAAAATCATACAAGATTATCTTTCCTAGTAAGACTAAGATAAATCGAATAACTAATTTATTTACATAAAACTAGTTACCAAAAATATGTAATTTCCTATTATGATATCTTTAATAACTAAATTATTTTGCAAAGATTTAGTTACCAAAAATATATCACCTAAATCTTTTGAAAGATTATCAAAACAATCTATTAAAAGAGTCCTAAACAAAATCTATTAACTAAATAATCATTAACTAAAATAGCATCCCTCTTTGACCAAGAAAGGTGAAAACAAGATAAAATAGGCTTCGCCTATTTTACCCTTACAATCACCCCCTTTGTTGAACCTTTCTGGTCAAATCAAAAGACAACTGTTTATACAACACCAAACAAAATCATCTAACCTTCATAGATTAGAAAATCTCATCTCCCCCTGAATTTGTGCAAGGTGCACAAATCAGAAATCATCACCAACACAAGAAACATCACAAATCAGAAATCATCACCAACACAAGAAACACTTGATCACTCTCCCCCTATTTGACCAGAAAATGAAGAGGGATAAGCAATTTATTAGGAATTCTCAAAAATCAAGGATTTTGAAAAACACAAAGAAGTGTTCACCAAGACTTGATCACACCCCTAGCAAAAACTAAGCACCTCATATCCAAATTCAAAAGCCCTTAGTTTCCCACAAAAATTAGACAACCACTAAATATTTTTCAACATGGAGATTTTTGAAAATTGATTTGCACGGTTTGAGTTTAGGACAAAATTTCACCAAGCTGATATCGATGCCAACAATGCATGTCCTAAAATGTTATGCCTAAAAACATGATGACTAAAAGCTAGGCAAAAGAAAAAAAATGCAATCACACACAAGTGATAAAGACCAGATCAAAGGATGTAGTTTCTAATGTAGCTGCATTGGGAGATGAATTCGCAAAAAATGTGATTTTAATTTCAATTTTACATTTTTTTTTTGTTTTTCTCAACCAGATTTCTCTCCCAAGATCGTAAATTTTTCACAACAAAAATCCATAGGTACTTTATTTCCCTAGGAATATAGCTCTACTTTATTTCAAGCTATAAAAACATGCCACTTGGAACCTTTCACACTATTTACCAAGGGAAGCCACTTAACTTTTTGATCTACCTATGAAATCCGAGGATTCATAGTCCCAAAAGAAAGGTGCCACAACCTTGTTCATAGGTAGCTCTTTTCCGTTAGGTAGCTTTCACACTTTTTCAATTAAAGGGAGTCAATTTTCTCAAGATCAATCCATGAAAGCCTAAGCTCCATAGTACTTTGACAAATTGATGCATCCCAAAAATTTCAAAAGGTAGCTCTTTCCTTTGTGGACTTCAAATATACTCAAGAACTGGGAGAGAGAGAGAGAATCATAACAAAAAATCACAACTGATTTTGAATGAAATTCCCAAGCAACCACAAGAGACACATACATGTGAGTCAATTGATCTAGAGTGCCCTCTAAAGACAATATGCAATCATGCCTAATTTATTTTTTATTTATTTTTTATTTTTTATAATTAACTAAGTGTAAAATCATATGGCACACAAAACACAAGAGATTTCCAAAGATTGAAAAATCTCTCAAAAACAAGACACTTAACAAATATATCAGCAAGATGATTTTCAGTCCCAACATGTTCAATGCAAATAATTTCCATATTTAACGAAGTCTCTAATAAAGTGGTGTCTTAAATTAATGTGTTTAGTTCGAGAATAATGAACTGGATTTTTGTGCTAAGCAAAATGCATAGGTGTTATCAAAAAACAAGGTTAATACAACAATGTGAACACATAATCTTTGATCATTTGAAGCATCCATAAAAGATTTAAGGCTTCTCTCAAAAATATTTTGATAAGCATGCAAATTTTTGAGATTCAACCTTACTTCGTCTCCTTGTGTATATGCCATCATGAATATCACCTATCACTTGAGAGATTGGATGATTTTTTTGAATACGGCTAGGAATGTCATGGCTGCAACCATTCAAATTGACTGATTTTTCAATGTTCAGACTGTTCGAATCCGCAAGTTTCGTCAATGTTGCTCCCATTGTTGCAACATTGGGTGACACATTGGTGACACATTGTGAAACACATTGGCTGAACTTTCGAACATGCGGGCTCGCTCGATCATGTGCGATTTACGGTTTCAATCTTTGGTTCTGAAGATTTTGGAGGAGATTCATCAATGGTTTCATAGAACCGCTTAGCACCAGGACATATATCAAAGGGTTCACAATAGTTGGACTTGCCTTTGTCATTACTACCCTTAGGAACCCACATCTGTTTAAAAATTTTGGGTTGGTGATTTTGAGAAAAAATTTTCTGATGAGACTTCCAATGTGACTGCCAATGTTGCTGCATTGGCTGTCGCATTGGCTGCTTCATACGATTCTGCATCTGAGATTTTCCCAAGAAGGCCTGTCTTATTTCATCCTCATACATAGCCTTTTCGAAAAACAAAAGGGTTGTATGTGACCAGGCTTATGGCAAAAGTGACAAACAAAATTTTTCTTTCTTATTCTCGGTTTTTCAAAGAAAACAGTTTCATCAAAACTTTCATCAGTCTGTTTAGTTCCAGATGTTCCTTCTCCTTCTTTCACAAATACCTTAGGGACAAAACCAATACCTGACCTGGATGTATTACCAGAATTCAGCAAATCATCAACCTTTTGTTTGCTAGAATTCCACTTGGTCATGGTTTCTTTTGCTTGAGTAAGCTGCTCCTTCAACTTCTCAACCTCCACATCCTTTTTGCTTAGCAAACTCTCCAGCCTTACAATGCATTCTTTTTTATCCTCATTTGCCTTTTTTAACAGTTCATTTGCTTTCCCAAGTAGAGTAACTTGGTGAGCTCTTTTCTCCCAATCCTTGTACAGCTCCTTGTACCCTTCCAGCAGGTCTGACTCTGTGTCTCCATCATCTTCTGCAATTGTGGAATTAAAACAGAAGAAACCGTTCCTGTTTCTGCTCAATGTCTCTCCCAATGTTGCTCCTGATGTTGCAACATCGGGTGACACATTGGCTGAAACTTCTGCATTTTCAGAATCAGAATCATAAACAACATTCAAGTCAAACTGAGTGCTGGGCATTCTTAGTTTAGAAGAACGAACATTGGCAGGTCCTTCACATAAAGTATGAAGGGCCTCCCACACATCTTTGGCAGATTCATAATTTGCTATCACCCTAAAAGTATTGGCATCTAAGGCCTTATAAATTGCAGACAAGGCTTTGGAGTTAAAAGAAGCAGTGTTCCTATCATCATTGGTCCATTCAGATTCTTTGGTGATCTTAAAATCACCATCCGAATCTACAGTTTTGGGAGGACTCCAACCGTTTAAAACAGCAAGCCACGCTCTTTCATCAATCGATTTGATGAAGATGCGCATCTTGACTTTCCAAATAGAATAATTAGCATTTGTGAGAGTAGGAGGGCGAACCACGTTCTCGTACTGAGAATCCATCACGTCTTTAAACATAATCGACTCTTAGTGATATCAAGAGAAGGCTCTGATACCAATTGAAAGAACGTGATGCCACGGATTCTTGATATGAGACAATGTGATTGTCAATGTTGCAGTGAATGTTGCAACAATGACAATAACAATGTGAACTGAAAGTATATCACAGAAAATAGCAGCGGAAGTTTTGTTTTCAGATATTGAACCAAGCAGATTATAGAAGACAGAAAATAACTCAAAAACAATCTACAAGTATCAAACTTGTAGATCAAGCCTCAAGGCCACACAAATTATATTAAAAAACAAAACTGTTTTGTACTTAACAATCAACAAAAAAAAATCTCACAAGATATAGGATCTTGGAGAACCAAAAATCCCACATAAAACCTAAACCAAACGTGGGAAGAAAGAAGGAAGATCTACTTCCAAAAGACAGCAAAAAGAAGCAGCAACAGATACTTCAATGGTTTGATGAAGCTGTTATTGTTGTGTTCTCTAAACCCTCCAAGCAGCTTCACTTCGAAAAGATGAACTGCTGCAAATACACAGCCAGATTGCTCTCAGTATATGGCTTTCGATCTAATCTCTTTCAGGCTCTCCGCACAGCTTATATCTCTTCTTGATCTTCTCTCGGTAGTCTGCTCACCGCATCCAGCTTTCATTAAATAGCCAAAGGTTCCTGCAAGTTCACGGCCAAAACAAACCAACTCCTACTAGGAAAGGGATTAACGAAAAATCATACAAGATTATCTTTCCTAGTAAGACTAAGATACATCGAATAACTAATTTATTTACATAAAACTAGTTACCAAAAATATGTAATTTCCTATTATGATATCTTTAATAACTAAATTATTTTGCAAAGATTTAGTTACCAAAAATATATCACCTAAATCTTTTGAAAGATTATCAAAACAATCTATTAAAAGAGTCCTAAACAAAATCTATTACCTAAATAATCATTAACTAAAATAGCATCCCTCTTTGACCAAGAAAGGTGAAAACAAGATAAAATAGGCTTCGCCTATTTTACCCTTACACCTGTGTTACACAATTTAATCTGTTTGAAACTAGAAGATTGGTCCTTTAAAAAAAAAGTTGTTCAGTTAGACTTTCTGTGCTTGTTTCTGTTCCAGTTTCATAAAAACTACATTTTAATCTATTTATTTTCTAACCGAAATTCAAAAATCTGCAATAAGCCGACCATGTTCTAATCTGTTTGTTACAAATTCAGGCCTGCATTACTGCATAAATCTTTTATGTTTTAGATTTAATTATATTACAGAACCTACTGGACTGCAAATTAAAATATGTATATTACAGATTCAACTTCAGTTTTTAATCTGTTTAGTCTATTTCCAAGCAGAAATTACATATTCTGGTTTCTGATCTGATTCAGGTTTATGTCATAATTTGTTTAAGAACAGTTTCTTTTGGTTCTGCTCAAAACTTCAGAACACACATAAGTCTGTTACAGAATCAGACCAGTTACTTTGTTTATATTACAGATTCAGTCTGTTGAAAAACTTATCACTGTTTCAGTAGGTTTCTCATAAAACCTGTCAACCTGTTTTTGGTAAAGGCATTCAGTCTGTTCTAAAACTAATTAAGGCTGTTTTTTTTTTTTTAATTTAGGCTATGTGTATTGACTAATTAATTGAAATCAACATATTATAGATTAATACTTAATTGTATTAATTGTAGAGTTTTATTATGTTCACAGACATAAAACTAAATAGACTGCACAGGAGAGTCTATCAATTCAGGTTGCTAATTGTATAGAAACATATGTGTTTCATATAACTTAGCAATTTTGCTAATCCTGTTTTGTGTGCAGCATGGCTTCGAACTCTGGAAAGGAACCTGCTGCTGTACAACAGCCCATGACAAAATCGCAATTGTTGCATACCACCGTTCACACCCATGGTGAACGCCCGGAAAAGTTTGTTGGTAAAGAATTCAAAAGATGGCAACAAAAGATGCTCTTCTACCTTACGGCATTGAACCTGTCAAAGTGCCTGAAGGAAACAACCCCTATCTTGAAAGAAGGGGAAACAGATCGCACCACCATGGCCGTTGTCGAGTCATGGAAGCACTCCGACTTCCTTTGCAGGAACTACATCTTAAATGGACTAGATAACTCGTTATACGGTGTATACAACCCATTTAAGACGGCCAAAGACCTTTGGGAATCATTGGAAAAGAAGTACAAAACCGAAGAGGCCGGCTCGAAGAAATTTGTAGTTACTAGGTTTTTAGAATTTTTTATGAA
Organism: Codonopsis lanceolata; assembly: GCA_013146195.2. Taxonomy (NCBI): domain Eukaryota; kingdom Viridiplantae; phylum Streptophyta; class Magnoliopsida; order Asterales; family Campanulaceae; genus Codonopsis; species Codonopsis lanceolata. The sequence goes on along the minus strand of CM028382.1, from coordinate 47,260,162 downwards.
TGATTCCAAAAGTGTTGACACAGGTTGAACAACTCCAACTTATCTTGCACGAGATAGCAACCGAAGGGATGATAATTTCTGAAGCATTCCAAGTTGCGGCAATGATCGAGAAGCTACCTCCCGCATGGAAGGACTTCAAAAACTATCTCAAGCATAAGCGCAAAGATATGTCGTTGGAGGATTTGATCCTAAGGCTAAGAATTGAGCAGAATAAGTGGGTCGTCGACAAGAAGCAGCTTCGCCCCATAGAAGGGGCGCATGTGGTCAAGCAAGACTCCAAGAACGGGAAGCGTAAAAGATCTGGGGAAGGGACGTCTACGCAAGGAAAGAAGTACAAGTTCAAAGGCAAGTGCCTGAACTGTGATAAGAAGGGCCATAAAGCTGCGGAGTGCCGAGGCAAGAAGCGAGTCCGCAAAGAAGCCAACGTGGTTGATGAAGACATCAGCATGATCTACATGGTTTTCGAGACAAACTTGGTCGGCATGGGTCGTGAATGGTATGTAGACACCGGCGCCACACGTCACATATGCGGCGATGCAAAGATGTTCTCATCTTACTCCAAAGTGACGTCCGGCGAGAAGCTATTCATGGGCAACTCTTCCACATCTGGAGTGGAAGGCAAGGGACGAGTGATACTGAAGATGACCAGTGGATGGGAATTGGTGCTCACCAATGTCCTCCATGTCCCGGATATTAGGAAAAACCTAATCTCCGGCTCCCTTTTAATAAAATATGGGTTCAAGTTGGTCTTCGAATCAAATAAGTTTGTATTTACGAAGAGTGGAGTTTTTATGGGCAAGGGTTACCTCAATGAGGGCTTGTTCAAGTGTAATGTATTGGTGGTAACCCCACCCAACATTAATCTACATCTTCTTCTTACTTGCTTGAGCACTCAAATATTTGGCATCTTAGACTAGGTCATGTTAACCATGATTCTATACGACGATTAATGCAAATGGAATTAATTCCAAAAACTCGAATCGACACTAAGGAAAAATGTCAAATATGTGTTGAGGCCAAACAAACAAGAACCTCCTTTCAAACAATACAACGTGACACTCGACCACTAGAGCTAGTTCATAGCGATCTATGTGATTTTAAATCCATAGAGTCATGTGGCGGGAAAAAATATTTCATCACCTTTATTGATGATAGCACACGTTATTGTCATCTTTACTTGCTAAATAGTAAAGATGAAGCGTTCGAGACATTTAAAATGTACAAGAACGAAGTAGAAAATCAACTTGATAAAAAGATCAAAATTCTCAAATCTGATCGAGGAGGTAAGTACGTACATCCTTTTAAAGACTTTTGTGCAACACATGGAATAATTCATCAAGCGACTCCTCCTTATACTCCACAATCCAATGGGATTGCGGAAAGGAAAAATTGTACACTCAAAGAAATGATGAATTCATTCCTAATTCAATCAGGCCTACCCGACGAAATGTGGGGGGGGGGGGAGGCAGTGCTCACAGCAAATTACTTGCTCAACAAGTTACCACACAAGAAATTGGAGCAAACTCCTTATGAATTATGGACTGGTCGAAAACTTTCCTATAAATTCATCAAAGTGTGGGGGTGCTTGGCTAAGGTGGCAGCACCATTACCTAAAAAGATGAAAATCGGTCCAAAAACCGTAGATTGTATCTTCATAGGATATGCAACTAGGAGTAGTGCCTATAGGTTCTTAGTGCACAAGTCCGACAATCCAAATATTGAAGTAAATACAATACTAGATTCAAGAAATGTCACATTTTTTGAAAACATATTTCCATTAAAAAATAAACAAAATAATAATGGAAAACGCTCATTTCCTTGGAACACAAGTGAATATGAGAACGAGGTCTCCACGGACATTGGTCCCATGGATATAGTCCAAGAAAAACATCCAGCTGCACCGGATGATGAACCAAGAAGGAGCAAACGGGCAAAAATAACTAAAACTTTCGGACCCGACCTCGTGACCACATTTATAGCGGACAATGAACCTCATACGTTCAAAGAAGCAATGTCTACTCCCGAAGCTCCTCAATGGAAAGAAGCCATTAATGGCGAAATATCTTCCATTATGTAAAACCACACTTGGGAATTAGTTGATCTTCCCAAGGGAAGTAAACCGTTGGGCTGTAAATGGATTTTCAAAAGAAAATTAAAACCCGATGGTTCCATTGATAAGTATAAAGCACGATTAGTCGCAAAAGGGTTTAATCAAAAGGAAGGTGTTGATTATTTTGACACTTATGCCCCTGTAACCCGAATTACGTCAATTCGACTAATAATTGCTTTTGCAGCTCTGCACGGTCTTAGCATACATCAAATGGATGTTAAGACTGCTTTCCTAAATGGGGAACTCGAAGAATAAATCTATATGAATCAACCTGAAGGATTCATAGCTCCGGGCAACGAAACGAAAGTATGCCAATTTGTCAAATCGTTGTATGGATTAAAGCAAGCACCAAAACAATGGCATAAACATTTTGATGATGTAGTACTTTCTAATGGATTCATGATCAACGAATGTGACAAATGTGTATACGCCAAAAATACACAACATGGTTACGTCCTTATCTGCCTCTACGTAGATGACATGTTCATCATCAGCAATAACGACAACATGATCAAGGACACCAAGAAAATGTTGGCCAACAGGTTCGACATGAAAGACCTTGGGATAGCTGATGTCATCTTAGGTATTACAATATCTAGAACATCCGAGGAGATCATATTATCACAATCTCATTACATCGAGAAATTATTGGGGAAATTCAGCAATGGTGATAATAGTATAGTAAAAACTCCAATAGACCCAAACTTTCATCTCAAAAAGAACCTACACGAAAGTATATCTCAAATTGAATACTCCCGTGTAATTGGAAGTCTAATGTATCTCACGAATTGCACGCGACCAGATATTGCTCAAACAGTCAATCGTTTAAGCAAATTTAATAGCAATCCCGGACATGATCACTGGAAGGCTATCGTAAGAGTCCTTAGGTATCTTCGATACACTAAAGACTATGGTTTGCACTATTCTAAGTATCCAGCAGTAATAGAAGGTTATAGTGACGCCAACTGGATATCTGATACTAACGACTCAAAATCCACAAGTGGATTTGTATTTACACTTGGGGGTGGTGCTATATCGCATGGAAATCTTCCAAACAGACTTGCATCGCAAGATCTACAATGGAATCAGAATTTATCGCTTTAGATAAAATAGCGGAAAAAGCCGAATGGCTACATAACTTCCTAGAAAATCTTCCAACATGGCCACAACCAGTGCCAGCTATATGCATCCATTGCGACAGCCAAGCCGCAATTGGAAGGGCACAAAATAATATGTATAATGGTAAATCGCGACACATACGAAGGCGTCACAATACCGTTAGGCAACTTCTCTCAAATGGAGTAATCACCATCGATTACATTCGATCGAAAGACAACCTTGCGGATCCACTAACTAAAGGTCCGTCTAGAGAGCAAGTATGCAACTCATCGAAGGGAATGGGCCTAAAGCCTATGAAATAAAGAATAATTTAGCGGCAAACCCCACCTAGCTGATTGGAGATCCCATGGTCTAGGTTCAAAGGGACAACCCAACTAAATTAATCTCCAAGACAACACTACGGGACTTAAGTCCTACCCATTCCTATGGTGAAACACACTAGTGTTATATGTCACGGTATAGGAAAAGTTTTGCTTTTAATGGTTCCTATGACTTGACTCGTCAAGTGGAGTTCTAACAGAACAACTCTTTATAGGCAATCACCTATGTGAATGTAAGACTGGCCGATCTTATGAGAATTACGAGGCTTAAATTCTCTAAAAACATTCACAGAACCAGGTAACGTTCAGGGCCAAAATGAACACAAACGAAGAATCACTGTAACGCCCCATAATCTTGCATGTGCATTCTATGCTTGTCTTTATACTTTCTTGGTTGATTGTGAGCTTGTTTACTTGATATATAAATGTTTTAGAATCATTCATAGATCATTCTAGAAGTCCATAACATGTTTAGAATCATATAAACTTGTTTGTTGAATCGCCGGTTTAATCGCGTTGAATTTGGCCTTAGCGATTCCTCTCGTTGCTCGTATTTGCTTCTATTTCGACGTACGAAGAGTTCGTTGTGTTCTTGGCTTTATATTCAGGTCTTAATCATGTTGGAACAAACCTTTTTCATGCCCAAGATATCCTAGTTTGTTTGGTGTTTGTTTGTAGTTTGATTCGTTGTTCATTCGTCGCGTGGTTTGAGCCTTGTTCTATCTTGTTCCGGGGGTTGTTCGGGTGCGTTTCCGACTTGTTTTGAGTAGGGTTAGACCTTAGAATGGTTGCCCAAAAGTTTGGGACCATTTAGATCAAGTTTAGATCAAGTTTTAGAGGTTCTGGAGCCGAGGCGGCCGCATGGCCTTGGGTGAGGCGCCCGCCTCACCTGCTTGTCTGTTACGGGATTTTTTTCCCCTGTTTCGGAATTGGACGATTTGTACCCCTTGAACCCATATCTAAACCTATCCTAAACCTCCCTAACCCTTCCCACTTAAGTCCTAACATCCCTAACTAGTTTTTAATGATGAGTTAAGATTACATTAGTGGATCATTAAGCCACAAATCAGATTTAAAAAGGGACCACAAGTTGTTGACACTTGTCCCACTCAAGAATTAGGCCAATATAAGCCACATTTCAGATTTTTGACTCTCATTCTCACCCTCACTTTTCCAAAAACGAATTTCATCTTCTCTCTAGCTCTTCCATGGCTTCTTGGAGCTAATCTCTTGGTCTTCCCTCATCCATTCATCATTTGCCCAAGCTACTTTCATTAAAGTTGTAGAGCTCAAGAAGAGGAGCATTTCCATCCGATTGGTTTCTTCATTTGCTTTCTTTGGTGTATAACTTGTAAGTTACTTTCTTCTTCTTCTTCCTTTAGTTCTCATTGACCCTAAGGAAACAAAGCCTATGGTGGTTGAGGTCAATGAGGGCACATGTATGCTTCCTATGCTATCTTCTTGTATATTGAGATTTTGAGCTTGTTAGGAGCATGTATAGGTTGGTTTCTTGCCTATGAAAGTTTATAAAACTCTTGTATCTTGTCTATTTAAGGTTTTGAACATGTTAAAGCCATGTATTATATTTGTGATGGAAGTATTGATATATATGAATGCCCTAGTTTATGCCTTCTTGAAATGTTGTGAAAGTGTTATGTGTTCTATCCTAAATTTTGGACTCTATGATATACATGAATCACTTTGCATTGCCTTGGTGAATTTAATACCTTGTTGAACCTAGAATTGACCTAGGTTGGGTTATGAAGCACATAGCTTCAATTTCTCCAAATTTGGGAATTTAGAGCAAAGACTCAACGGAGTCGACTCTAGGGAATATTTGAACGTGTTGAACTCTAGTTTCAATCCCTACGAAGTTTGGACACCGTTTGATTGGTTTACTCAAGGATGAGCTTGGTTTGATTGTTTATAACAAGTTTTTATGAAAGGTTGGTTTTGTGCAATTTAATTGCCTTGATATGATTTTATAGTAGAGATTAATACCCTACTTGGTTGGTCGAGTTCGCTCTTGTCGAATTCGGTCTTTGATTGGTTTAGTCAAGTAAATATCTACTTGTGCATCACATTGAGTCCAGCTGGCATTATTTGGTTTGTTTATTGGGTCAAGGTGGGACGATGCATCGCCTTCACGAATTATGGGATTCGTGCTCGCTATGGATCGCCGCACCTGGGACTTCACACACACCTCCATTGTTGGCCGCAATGGGGAAGTAGCCCCTTTGCCGTATCAGTTAAGTGCCGCATTGGCTTGCTATCTAGATCGAGTGGTACTTGATAAAAGTTGTTGCATTCACAGAGCATCAATGTTGCACGATAAAGTATAATAAAGTTTTATTGCAGGAGCTACGAAGCGGCCGTGACTATATCATATCCTACTTGTATGATTTAAATTCCCGCACTTATGTGAACCATGTGCTACGTGCTATATGATGATCATGTATTATAACTGAGATAAATGTCATGATATAACATGAACATGCATTGTAGTAACTTACTAAGTCTTTCGACTTACCCTATTTGTTTGCTTTGTCTTTCCTTAGATCCGAGCCGAGGAGACGTTACGAGATAGACTCGCTTATTCCACGTTTGGTTGTTTGTATTCTAAAGGTTGATCTTTTGGACTTGTTGATTAATCTTTTATTTTGGAAAGGACGTTGGGAAGCAAGTCATGTAGACTTGGCTTGGGGTTTTTGTTGTTGTTGTAACTTAACCACTTTACACTTGTAATCTTTTGGTATGCCGACTTATATGTCGAGCCTGTTTATATGTGTATGGTTCGCTACAGTTTCTTCCGCTAAAGCTCGTTTAATTGTTGTTGTTGTTGTTGTCTCCGGCATGTTGTGGCCGTTGAGGTTATTATAAGCATGCGTTAATAATTGTAGGAGTAGTTGTTGGGTTCCGGCTGTAACGTCGCCGATGACTTGTTTATTTTAGGTTGCTTTTCCGGCCAAGTGTAGCCGAGTTGTTGTTTGTATGCGATGTTGCGCCACATGAATTTTATAATCCTACTTATGCATGCTTGTGTTATTGTCTATTTGGACGGCACGACTCGGGATCTCGCATTGGGGTCCGGGAAGGGTCGTCACAATCACACCCTGTTTGAGGTTAGCTATGTGATTGTTATTGTCTTGGTTGACATCAAACACTAATCAGTTCAAGACACTCAAGTCACTAATTAGTAAGTCATGCCGATAGTATATCATAAGGAAAGGTTCAAAGCCAAAAGCCTCCTATTCCAGTACAGTTACTCTCAGTTGTATCTCTGTAAATATCAATATGTCATCAACTTACATGATATCTTATTCAATGTGGGGGATTGTTGGAAACTTGGTTTCCAATAACTTGAATAAAGATAAGTCATGTAAAATGAAGTGTGGGAATCCCACATTGGGAACAAGACGAAATAAGCTCTACCTTATAAGGTAGAGCTTTGAGGCTTTACTTTCGGCCCTTGGGCCACTACACTTTTGTGTAGGAAGGAAAACCTACCTAGGTGCAGATCCAAACACATGTGCGCCCATCCCGGCTCGGCTGGCTGGTTGGTTGTTTGGTCGATTGGCTTGCTTGCTTGCTTGCCTGACTAGACCCTTATCTTTTTGCTACCAGTTCATTTGGCGTGTGACCCTTCAGTGTGAACTTTTTAACGTAACAGTTCGAGCCTTCCTTGACGATTCGCGAAAGGGTGTGTCTGCTTTGAGACACCGTAATCGCTACTACGGTTGTGTCGGTTTCGCATACCAACTACTCTAACTGCTCCCAACCGCCATCCTAAAACTGTCACTTAAATACTGCATTCAAACACAGTTTTTGGTATCGAAACTCTCCTCAATTGCACAACCATTTTCTGCCCTTACAGTGATACAGCAGCGCGTTCGTGATTCGCCCGGCGACTGGAGTTTGAAAGACTGCCATCTTCAATCACATAAGAATCCTAAATCCTGGGAGACTCACTGGCACCTCCCGTTCAGTCTGCATACGGGGCTAGGTTTTGTCTTAAGGACAGAGCTTAATTGCCTCGAGGATCCTTCTTAATCTGTCCACAACACACACTGCCGGAAACACAAATTAATTCAAGCCATATCCTTCCTACATTCATGATTATCTCTAATTATCTCTAATTTATTTTTGTTTGTAGTTTCTTAATTGATTGTTATCTTAATCAACTTAAATCTTAATTTAATTTTTGTATGGCCTAGATTTAGTTTAAGAAAAAAATTGTCCGTAAGTTTTGTAATTTTAAATTTTTTTATTTTTATTTCTTTCTTTTAAAAAAATGTGCTAACTTTCCTTTATTTGTCTGACATTTTTGTGATTTCGATTTCGAATAATCTTTTGTTAGTTCACTCCGTCTCATTCAATTTATTTTTTGGAATTGTTTGAGATTTTTATTTTTTATTTTATTTCAATTAACATGTGTTGGGTATGTGTTTGTTAGAGAGAATACTTTTAGATGTTTTATTATACTATTTTTCGAATGAATTGCAAAATTTTACAGCCAATAAAATATGTTTTTCATAAGTTTTTTGGGATGTCGTATTTGCTTTGTCTAGTGTACATTGATTCGACCTTTACAAAATCTCAAACATATATTAATTTATTCGCATCATACTCACTTTATACATTGATCATCTCCATACTGATACCGTGTCATATGCATGGACACGAAATCTAGTATCTATATTATAAAAGAGACCAGGGGCTAACTAGCGACCCAGATCGAATTGTGTCAAACACAACTGACGGTTCAGATTGATTCGAAAGAATGTGAGTTACAAATGAATTCCTCAGTTATGGTTTTTTTTTTTAATTATCCTCTCCACAACCTATTACAGTTACATGAATGCTTTCCTCTAACACATTTTTTAACCACATCATTTCGTTTGCGTTGACGAGGTGGTTATTTATAATTATTCCGAGCATCCATTGACTTGTTTTAATGAGATATTTGTTTGTAAGTTTTGAAATTCATTTTGCAATTTTAAATGTTTGTATTTTAATTTTATAATTAATATTTAGTTTATAGTTTCTTAATTAATTGTTATCGTAATCATCTAAATTTCAATTTAATTTTTCTCCGACCTAAATTTATTTTTTTAAGAAACATTTATTCGTAAGTTTTGTAATTTTAAATATTTGTATTTTAATTTATTTATTTTTTTAAATTTGTGTGTTAAGTTTTTCTTAATAGTCTGAAATATTTGTGATTTCAAAATAGTCTTTTTGTTTGCTACTATTTTCATTTTTAAGTTTATTTCAATTAACATGTGTTGTGTTGATGTATATAAGAGAGAATGTTTTTGGATGCTTAATTATACTATTTTTAGATGAGTTACAAAATTTTACAATGAATAAAATGTTTTATTTCTTTAATTTTCGGGAAGTCGTCTTTTTTTGTGTAGTGTACATTGATCTGACCCCTACAAAATCTAATATCTATATTATAAAATAGCTCAGGGTCTAATTGGTGGCCTTGATCGAATTGTGATATACACAATTGATGGTCCAGATTGATTTATAAGTATGTGCGTTATAAATGAACCCCTCTGTTAAGAGTTATGTTTGAATTAACTCTCAACAATTATATATAAAACCTTCAGTTGTGAGTTTTGTTTGAATTACCCCGTTATTTATGAGTTTTATTTATCCCGACCATTCAATGATCTGATTGCATAACGATATCGTGCCTATGACATGGCCAACTATATTATTGTAGTATATATATAAAATATTAGTGTCTCAATAGAAATCTTTAATTTGTGTGGCAGCCATGGTCCGACCATTGACAGGCATTTGTTTTTGAACAAAAATAGGTATGCACTACAAGTGTTAAATTCACAAGGGTAGTCATGATTTGTGTAATTTTTCCATGGAATACGCATCTGACCATAGAATAGTTTCATTTGTTCATCGGTAATAAAGTGACTATTATGCCTTAAATTTTTTAAAATTAACTTTTTGAGTGAAATATCCAAAAATAAAATAGTTAATTTTTTGTCTAGAACGAAAAGAGTATAAAAAGGTTATATTCACTACATTTTTATGTTTATTATCCCCTACATTGTTTTAACTATTCACTTCAAGCTATTATGTATTTGGATAAAATTACTCTTTGATTTTTTGAATACTTGTCTTTGAATCATTATTTTTTTTGGTAGAAAAAACTTGTCATTTAAAGGTGAGTAATATATTTTATTTTTAAATTACTTTTTAATTCTCGTCATATCAAAAAATATGCATGGTAGCTATATATATATATATATATATATATATATATATATATATATATATATATTTTTTTTTTTTTTTTTTTTGTAGTAAATATATGTTAAGTAAATTGCATGTGTCTATGAATCACATCTTGTGTTCCATTACCAAAAAAGAAGAAGATATAATTCAGGCATTTTCTAGTAAAATAGTATTAGAATATATTGGGAAGATTATTACAAAGACAAATAATATTTTTATTTAAACATTATCAATTTAAAAATTTTAATAATATGGGTACCACAAATATTTGTATTCAACACATACAAATATTAAGAAAACAAATGTTTGTTTTATTTAATAGTTTTCACGCTACGGTAAATTTTAGATAGTTTAGTAAGTTTATATTATAAACTAAAATTCACACTTGTTCTCTTAATATTTGTGGTATAATTATCAAATACAAATCATGCATGTTCCTTCATTTCTTTTTTTTTAATAAAATGAATATTGTTGAATATAAATATTTTGAAAAAATAGATTGGCCTTTACGAATATGTTGAAAATCTATGTTCGCTAGAATTATCATTTTTGTCATAGTTGTTTTTTTTTTTTAATTTTTATGCTAAGGAGGGCATGAGAACACACTTTGTGAAGTCTCATGTCTATAGTTGTTCACAGCCACCGAAAGGAGAAAAAAATGAGTATTTCAAACCACTTAACAACAAAAATTTACGGAAACTCAAAAATTGAACAATTTGTTGTCGAAATCATAATTTAATGATCTAATTAAATAATCTACGAGTATTATGGGTGGCTTATATGAATATTTAGGAGAACTGGAAAAGCAGATTGGCCCAAATGACCTTTTTCCCAATAAATTACAAGGAGGTAATTAAAGGTTAAGTCTCTGTTACCCATCTTTAGATGTTCTCCAGATAGAAATGAAGCCTCCTTGGGGGCATTCCGCCAGGGCTGAACCTTCATTAGATGTCTCTTATTTATGCTACCGGGAAGGGATTCATGTGCCGCCAAAGCTTCACCATAACTTCCAATTTGGTGACGAACTTCGGCTGGACTAACACCGTAAAATATTGGAATGACCGTATTTCCTATGGTGTCCCTGCACTCGAGGATTTCTACAGACTCATCAAGGCACCATCGCGAGCTAGGGTAGCCTTTGGAGAAAACAACAAGGGAAATCCTTGATGATTTAATCGCATCAACCAGGCCAGTTGAAATTTCAGTACGTCTTCTTAATCTTAGATCCTTATCATCCCTAAACACTCGGATTCCTTCCCGAACTAAAGCATCTCTAAGATGATCTGTGAAGGAATGACGCGTCTCTTTACCTCTGAAACTCAAGAATACGTCGTAATTTGGACGTATGGGAGTTGAAGAGTATTAGCCGTATGTATTTAGGGGTATATATGTATTTTCTATATTCGTAATTAGTTAGGAAAGTTCCAAATCTTAGAGGAGAGGTTAGGTTATTCTTTGTATATATTATACCCTGATTCAATGAATAACATACTGAGCACATTTTTTCTGCCGCACACTGCTCTTCAGCCGCACACAACACTTCTTATGTTATTGTTGTGACTACCGCATTCTTTCTCTCCTTCTCACTTCCTGTTTCTCTCTTGATATAATCCTATCATGGTATTAGAGCCAACCATGGAAGACTTAACCCTTTCTACCACAACAGAAAGTTCTTCAACCGATGGCTCAACTCAATCAAACAAATCCAATCCTCTTCCTGTCTTCTATAATCCCAATGCCATTATGGGACAAACTTATCTCACCAAAGAAAATTATGTTAACTGGAGTGGGCTGTTTAAGACCATGCTTAGAACCCACAAACTTTTGTTTGTTATTGATCCTATATTGCCTGTAGAAATCCTACCCGATGGGAATAAAAACCCACTTCATGAATTATGGTTCTCGGCAACAGATTTGGTGTGTGGCTGGATTAAAGGCACAGTGACTCCGGCTGTATTACCTTATCTTAACTCTAGTAACACAGCACCAAAGGCTTGGGAGGTCCTTGCAAAGCGATTTGGTGCAACTTCGGCTCTTCAAATCGAAAACTTGAAGGACAAGCTGCACGGGTTGAAGAAGGAGCCTAAAACATTAGTGTCTGATTATTTGTTGAGTGCAACAAATATGGCTCATGCTCTCACAGCAGTAGCAGAACCCATGGATGAAAAGGAGCTAATCCAACGTGTTCTTGGAGGACTTGGGCAGGAGTATAAAGAATTTCTCACCTCCACGGCTACGTCAAATCTTCATCAAACTCTTACTATTGATGATCTGACCGAGCTATTAATCAAGGAAGAGACATTGTAGAATAAATTTTCGGTTCCGTAACACCAATCAGTGGCCTTTGCCGCGAAAAAACCCAGCCCAACCGAACCTAGTTCTGTGGACAGTCAGGCCAATTATGCTACAAATCGTGGTAATGGAGGTAAAAATAATAGGGGTGGTGGCTGACATCGTGGGGTTGGTCGAGGCAACAATAATTATAATGGTGGTCGTGGAAACAATTGGAGAGCGAGAGGACGTGGACAAGGCAGAGGATGGGGGTCATATAATCATGGACAAAGCAACTCTGGGCGTGGCATTCTGCCTACTCCTTACAACCCCGGTTCTTTCCCCAACATGCTGCATTCAGACATTACATGCCAACTGTGTTTCAAAAACGGGCATAGTGCTCAAACATGCAATCAATGCTTTAATGCAGCATATGTAGCACAGACCGAGCTGTATATCCTTGATTCCGGTGCAACAAATCATATGACATCCAATCCCTCGACCTTCCACGATTATTCTCCATATTCAGGTAAAGATGCTATTGTTTTTGGAAATGGGTCTAAGCTTAACATCTCACATATTGGCACTTCTTCTCTTCTAGCTAATAATCGTTCTTTCTATCTCAATAATGTTCTGTATGTTCCTAAATTACACAAACCCTTATTATCTATCCGTCAATTTTCGAAAGATAATAATTGCTATTTTGAACTTGACTCTTGTGGTTTTCGTGTTAAGGACAATCAGACACAGGAGATTCTTATTTCTGGCAGTAACTTAGGCAGATTGTACAAGCTTTCTTTCAATTCCAATTCTCAAGAAAGTTCCCTTGCTCTCATTGGTGAACGTTCAAATCAAGATATTTGGCATGCTCGTCTAGGTCACCCATCTCATAAAGTTTTGCAAGTTTTGTGTCAACATGCTAGTCTTCCTGTTAGTGGTCAAATAAGTGATAGTCACAAGTGTCATGTTTGTCCTTTGGGCAAATCTAGCAAACTTCCTTTTAATGTTCGTTCGTTTAATGTATTGAATCCTTTTGATATGCTACATTTAGACGTATGGAGACCTTCCCCAGTTAAATCTATTCATGGCTATCGTTTTTATCTATCTGTTGTGGATGATTATTCTCGATTTGTATGGCTTTTTCCTTTGTTTAACAAATCTGATGTCACAAGTGTTTTTGCTAATTTCAAAACTCAAATTGAAAATCAACTATCCCGTCGTATATCTGCTGTTCATATTGTGAAAGCTGTTCAAACTGATGGGGGGTGAATTTACTGGACGTATGTTTACTTCTTTTCTTTCAAAATTTGGCATTCGCCACCAACTTACTTGTCCTTATACCTCTCAACAAAATGGGGTAGTTGAACGTAAACACCGTCACATCGTTGAAACAAGTCTGTGTCTCATGTCTAAATCCAACGTCCCGTATCACTTCTGGTTAGAAGCTTTTAATACCGCTATTTATCTAATCGATCGTCTCCCAATGCGTCAACATCAATTCATCTCTCCGTATTAGAAATTGCTTTTAAGAAAACCTGACTATCGGTTTCTTAAAGTTTTTGAGTGTTTATGCTTTCCTCATATTCGTCATTATAACTCTCATAAGCTTATGCCCAGATCCATACAATGCATTTTTCTTAGATATGATAATTGTCGTAAGGGTTACGGGTGCTTGGATTTGGTAAGTGGTCGTGTGTATATATCACGGCATGTGGTTTTTGACGAAACTCATTTTCCTCTTCAAAAGTGTGACAATGCTACAGGGCTCCAGTTATGACTTCTCCACCAAGTTCCTCAGAATTCCGTTTCCAACATCCAATAGGAAACCCGATTATGGTCTCCAGTGCACCGCCACGTGCTACTTCTCCACAGGATGAACCATCTACACCAATGACCATTCCTACTATTCCTATCAATTCTGCTAGTAGTCCAGTTCAGCCTGCTGTTACGCCACAAGCTCCAACCATGCGACCAAGTTTTCAGTCCTCCCCAGTTCCGTTGCATATTCCTTCCGATGATGCGGCTGCTCTTACTCCTGTATTGTCGCCTATTACCAATAACTCATCGGCAACTAGTCCACCTTCGTCTACTGATCTGGCCTCCTCAGCTAGCCCGTCTCAGGCCACTCTGGACTCATTTCCTCCCTTTCGGTATCGCAGTGTCGCTGAACTGATGCAAAACACGTCCACGTATTCCCTTCCTCATGCCTTTTCAGCTCTCCGTAGTACTTCTCTCACTTATGAGCCACGTACCATCAAACAAGCTTCTCAAATTCGTCATTGGCAACAAGCCATGACAGAAGAAATCTTGGCTCTCCATAAAAATAAAACTTGGCATCTCGTTCCTTTTGATCCACGAATGAGCATCGTTGGGTGTCGGTGGATTTACAAAGTCAAGCGAAAAGCTGATGGGTCAGTTGAACGCTACAAAGCCCGGTTAGTGGCTCGAGGATTTAGCCAATAGGCTGGTGTTGATTTTGATAAGACGTTTAGTCCAGTGGTCAAGCCATCGACCATTCGCACTATTCTTGTTGTTGCTCACTCTTGCCGTTGGGACATTAAACAATTAGATGTTCGAAATGCCTTCTTAAACGGGGTCCTTCAAGAGGATGTGTACATGAAGCAACCGCCAGGGTTTGTTCATCACCCGTTGTCTAACCACGTGTGTAAATTGGACAAGGCATTGTATGGCCTTAAGCAATCCCCACGTGAGTGGTATCATCGCCTTCAGACTTTTCTCATTGGTCATGGTTTCTTTAATAGTCGCTCTGATTCTTCTCTGTTCATTTGGCATACTGGCTCATCCACCATTGTGATTCTCGTCTATGTTGATGACATCATCATCACAGGTTCGTCATCTGCGGAAATTACAGCTGTTATTGATACTATTTGCGACACATTTGATAGTCGTCAGATAGGGGATTTGAGCTTCTTCTTAGGTCTTGAAGCTACATGCAAGGGTGACACTCTTCACATCTCACATACTTGTTATGCTCTTGATTTACTTGATCAGTTTCATATGGCTGACTGCAAACCTGCTTCCATACCCACGACACCTACTTCTCGGTTGCACTCTCTGGATAGTGATTTGGTGGCTGACCCTACACTTTACCGCAGTATGGTTGGTGGGTTGCAGTATTTCACTCTCACACGACCCGACCTTTCTTTCGCCGTCAATCAAGTCTGTCAATTTATGCATCAGCCTTAGACGAGTCATTTTCAGGCAGCAAAATGGATCTTACGATTTGTTAAAGGGACTCCGCACCGTGGCCTTACCTTCTACCGGTCTCATAGCCTTGTTATCAAGGCCTATTCTGATTCAGATTGGGCGGGTGACCCCAACGATCGACGTTCTACAACAGGTGCTTGTATCTATGTTGGTCCCAACCTAGTCTCGTGGGCGGCAAAGAAACAACCCACAGTGTCTCGATCCAGCAGTGAGGCCGAATACCGAGCTTTGGCTACCACTGCCGCTGAGCTTCAATGGTTTGCGTACTTGTTTCACAAACTCGACATCCGTCTTGCTCCTCCATCTCTCTATTGTGATAACATTTCTGCTTTACATATGGCAGGAAATCCAGTGTTTCACGCTCGCACTCGCCACATAGAAATTAACTATCACTTTCTCAGGGAGTTGGTTACGTGCGGTTTCATATTACTTCATTATGTATCCTCTGACGAATCAACTTGTTGATTTATTCACTAAAGGGCTTCCGAAACCTCGGTTCACCTCTTTGTCATTCAAGCTGCAACTTCCATTCGGACGTTTAGCTTGAGGGATCGTATTAGCCGTATGTATTTAGGGGTATATATCTATTTTCTATATTTGTAATTAGTTAGGAAAGTTCCAAATCTTGGGGGAGAGGTTAGGTTATTCTTTGTATATATTCTACCCTAATTTAATGAATAACATACTGAGCACATTTTTTCTGCCACACACTGCTCTTCAGCCGCACACATCACTTCTCTTGTTCTTGCTGTGATTGACGCATTCTTTCTCTCCTTCTCACTTCCTGTTTCTCTCTTGATATAATCCTATCAAAGAGGACACACTTGGAACGATAGCTTCATGGGACACCATTGATGTATCAAATAAAGAATATGACAGAAACTGGTGTGTGTGTGTGTCAATATATATATATATATATATATATATATATATATATATATATATATATATATATATATATATATATATATATATATATATATATATTCCAATGGGTAAGACTGTAGCTGCTCCCTACCGAGTCAATTCTGGCAATCGGCTAGTACTTGCTGAGAAAATATTCGATTCTAGAAAATGTTAGGAAGAAATGGGAAAGGTCAGAGGCACATTTATGGCATGGTAGGATTGGAGGATATGTTCCAGCCTAGTTTGAAAATGTTGGCATACGATTCGGTTATAAACACCGACCGGTTATAAATACTAACCGTTTTGTAGTTATTTACTTACTTACTTCTTCAGCTTAGAATGGAAGGCTTTCTCTCTCTCTCTCTCTCTCTCTCTCTCTCTCTTTAATGCATTTTTGTTATAAGTTTGTGCTTATTTTATAACATGTTATCAACATGAATGTTCTTATTCTAACATTTCCATTGGTAAGAATTTTCATCGATATATTTTATTTTATATCATTGGTTTACTTTAATATATATGTATATATATATATATATATTGTATATCACCATTATTAAGAAAAGATTGACTGAGCTACCGTTTATAATATATAGCGCGATGACGAGATAATATTTTATTATTTTACACGTAAAATATATGTTCATTGATGTTTGAGTAGGCCTGGCAATTGTGTGGGTTGGGTTCGAATGGGTAATGGGTAATGGGTTGAGACAGGTTGAAACCCATTAGAATCTAAATGTCAAACAGGTTGGGTCGGGTAAATTGGTAACGGGTAAAAGTGGGTCAATCCGTCTCAACCAAACAAAATTTCCCCAAAAAGCATAAATTTATAGCATAAAAAGTCACGGATCGAAATGGGTAACGGGTCCGACACGTTTGTAGCACCCCGGATTCTTGCATGAGCATTGTGTGCTTGCCTTCATGCATTCTTGATGTTCATGAGCATGTTTACTTAGTCTATATATGTTTTAGAATCATTTATAAGTCATTCATAATGCTCTTAACATGCTTAGGATCTTGTTTGCATATTTGTTGAATCGTCGGTTGAATCGCTCGTTTAGTTCTCCTTCTTTCCCTCCTTTGTTCGGATTGTTTGGGTTTTGTTTGAGGGTGTTTGTGATGAGTTTTAGACTCATTTTTGTTGAGGTTTGAAGCCTCATTGATTTGGCTATGTGTTTGGGGGTCTTTTAGGTTGCATTTTGAGCCATTTGGGGTTTGTCGGGCTTGTGACCGCAAGATGGAATGGCCTTGCCTCCGCAAGGTGTCCAGAAAATGAGGTGTTGGGATATCAGTAAGCATACGGTCGGATGCTATAGGGGGCCATGCGGGCGCATGGTCCCCCGAGGTAGAAACTCTCTGCTTTGCTGTTTGGAATTGTGCACTCAAACCCCTATCCAAACCCTTCCTAAACCCCACCTAAACCTTCCTAACCCTCATTACTTATAACCTAACATAATTAACTTGTTTGAAGTGTGTTTAATTGAGTGCATTAGTGGATTAAACAAGCCCAAATCAGGTTTAGAAGAGACCACATGTTAGTGACACATGTCCCACTAACTTTTCCTACCCTTAAACCCCACAAACCAGATGTTTGACCTCATTTTCCCTCCCTCACTCTCCAAAAACGGGATTCATCTTCCCCAAGGTTCCTTCATGGTTTCTTGAAGCTTCTCCCTTGGTCTTCCATGGTTCCTCCCTGCATTGTTCAAACAACCTCCATAGAAGTGAAGAGCTTGAAGAGTAGAGCATTTCCTACCGAATAGTTTTCTCATTTGAGTGCTTGGGTGTAGTATACATGTAAGTTACTCTTATTCTTCTTTGTTTTAGTTCTCATTGACCCTAAGGAAAACAAAGCCTATGATTTTTTAGGTCAATGAGTACACATATATGCTTCATATGCCTTCATCTTGTAATTTGAACATATGAACTTGTTAGGATCATGTGTAGGATGATTTTATAATTATGAGAGAATGTTATACCCTTTCATCTTGTATATTTAGGATTATGAACATGTTAAGAACATTATTTATATGTGTTGCTTGAAGTGGTGCCATATGAAAGTACCCTAATTATAGCCTACATGATATGTTGGTATGTTGTTATGTGTTCTATCCTCTAAATTGGACTCTATGATGAATATGAACTACATTGTAATGCCTTGGAGAATTTATAACCTAGTTGAACTTAGTAATGGCCCTAGGTTGGTTTATGAAGCACATAGCTTCAAATCCCCCAAAATTGGACTCAACGGAGTCGACTCTAGGGAAGATTTGAACATGTTGAACACTACTTTCAATCCCTATGAAGTTTGGACACCGTTTGATCGAGTTCACTCAATTATAAGTTGTAAGACCTCGATTCCCAGTTAGCCTGAATTGCGTGCAATGCTCGCATTTCTTCTTTGGTTGATTGCTCGTTGGGTTTGTGAGAGAGTCTAGATGTGTATGAGAGATAAAATTAAGGCCAGAATACTTTTAAGAGATGCCATATAGTTGTTGATTTGCTAAAGTCACAAGTCGTGACCTGACGATAGTCGAAATGCGACGCGATCGAGAGTTTACTCGGGTTTTGTGTTCCTGACCTCAATTTGGTTCTATATCCTTAAATGATGATTGAATAATGTGTTTAGATGTATTAGGATTCTAGTTGGATGTATTCTTTAAGTCTCGTGAAGTTTTGACGCTTCGAGGATAGCAATTCTCATGTCTTTAAGTCTCCTTATGAGCTGCGCGAATGCAGTTCTTTTGCTCGTCAGTTCAAAGTTTCTCATGTTTTTAGGGAACAGAATCGGGTGGCGGATCGTCTTGCTAGTATTGCTCATGATCATAAATCCCATCGTATTTTTTCCTCTATAGTGGAAATTCCTGGAAGGATCAAGCATCTGATAGACATGGACAGGTCTGGATTTCACTCATTCCGGCCGGGCTGATTTTAGTATGTTGTTGAGTATCCTTTTATTTTGTTTTTATTTCCAAAAAAAAATGTAATTTCCGTTTCGAGGTCAGGCTCCTCCGTCCTCCCGTTTATAAGGGCAAGGCTGGTTGTCCCCCTCAAGTTTGTATTCTTTTCTTTTTATTAATAAACTCCTGCAAAAAAAAAAAAAAAAAAAAAAGAGCCGGGTGATCGTCTCGCCCTTTGGGATTCCTGTTCTCCTATATGTTGTTCATCATCTGAGAGGAATTCAAGCCTATTCTATAGCCCTTTGAAGTTTTAATAACCATGGGTTGTTTCCCGTCGATTTGTGGTTTCATTCGACGTTTCGTTAGCGAGATGTTGCGCCTTGCGTCGGTTTCACTCCGGGTTGTTTCCGGAGTTGTTGTGAGGGTTCTAGACCTACTTTGAGGGTGGTTTGAGACTTGCTTTGTTTAGCTAAGAGTATGAGGACATTAATGGTTAAATTATAGGCCGTTTCGAAACTTTAAGGCTTGCGGTTGTATGCGGGAGAGACCTAGGCCGAGCAAGGAAGCGACAAATTGAAGATGGCTGAATGAAGGAGCATGCGCTCGCATGCATGTTGAGCCATGCGACCGCTTTGAGTCTATTCCCTGTTACGGGACAGATTTGTGTATTTTGCAATTTGCCCAACCTAACCCTACCCAAACCCAACCTAACCCACTCCTAAACCCTCCTAACTACCTTAAGACATATCCTAACCATCTATTAGAGTTTTAGAGGTGAATTAGTGTGGTTAATTAGAGGGAAACAACCCAATCAATCTAAACATAACCCACTTTACTTTTAAACCCATTTGAAGCCCTAACACCCCACTTAAGCTTTCATATTCAGCCACAACACCTAAAAAACGTGGGAGACTTCTTGGAGAGCTTGAGAGAAGAGTTTCTAGGGTTCTTGAGAGCCTAACCCTTGGAATCCATAGCTTGGGGCCTCCATTTCACAGTCCACACCATAGATTGGAATAGGAGCTTGAGGAGAACAAGACCCACCAATTGGAATTCCGAAATTGTGACTTGTAGGGGCTGAATCAAGGTAAGTTACTACACGTCTTTCTCTTTCTTTTTGCCCCATTGACCCTAGGGAAAACAACCTTTGTGCTGTGTGAGGTCAATGGGTGCATTCTAGGGCTTTTTAGAGATGCCATGAACCCTAGATTTCTAAATGATGATTTTGCTTGGATGAACCTACTTGGGACCTTGATTAGCATGTTATTCATGTGTAGTACAACATATTAACCCATGTTATGTGATTATTTCATGTGTTGTGAGCATGATTGGTGAGGTTGCTTGAAAGTGTATATGCCCAAATGAAGATTTGGCTTGGATGAACATGATTGAAACCTTGATTAGTATAATATACATGTGTAGTATACTATATTAATCCATTTCATGTGATTATTTCATGTTTTGTGGGCATGATTGGTGAAGTGACCAAAATGAGTTTATGCACAAAATTGTGAATTTGCTCTATGCTGCATTGTTAAGTGTTTTGTTGGGTTTATGTGGGTTTAATGAACTTGGGAATATGGTTATTGATGATAGTTATGAACATAAAAGGGTATTGTAGCCCATGCTTCTATGCCCTAATTTTCGGAAAGTGTACATTAGACTCAACGAAGTCATTATAAGTTCGATAATGTGCTAAATGAACTTGGGTTGAAATCCTACGACGATTGGGTTTCGTTTGATTAACGTTGTGAAATACATAGTCTCCAAACTTTAAATGGAATTATGATTATGATGAGCTTTATGGATTTTTGGGCTTGGGAATCAAGCCCGAATGAATATTGGGATTTTGTTGTAAATTTTAATGAAATGTTGAGGTGTGGATTTATGAAACACATAAAGAGTGAAATGTAGAATAAAGACTCAACGGAGTCATCGTAAGGCCAATAATATGATAATGAGCCTTGGATTGAAACCCTACAATTATTGGGTTTTGGTTAATCTTGTTTGTGTGCACCGATGTATCTCGTTTTGTGTCCAAATGAGACACTTATGTTATAATGACATAGTTGGAATATATTTTGAGCGTGCTTGTTAGGGCACGGAGCATTTGAGACCAACCTATGGTCTCGGGTATATTTAAGAGAAGATTAAGAAAGAATTCTCTCATCAAAGAATTTGGTCGCGTGCATATAAAAGCACTTGTGAGAAAGTGACTACGGAGTAGTCATGAGGTTCTTGAGTATGGTATTAGAGATGTCGATTATACACGACGATTAGGACTATGAATGAGTCCGGTGTGCTTAAATAAAGACTAAAATACTAAGCCTTGAGTTATGAATATTCTTAGACTAACGTAGTAGTCTTTGGTTTGATTTTGAGTGGAGGATTATTGTAGACCTCACATTATGATTTATTAAGCTTATATGCTATCCTTGATTTGGGTGATGACTTGAGGAATAATGAGTACCTCAATATGTGGTTTTTGAACTAAACTTGTAAGTTAGTTGAACATGTTGGTCATATGCAAATATATGCATTATTCATGAGATTTTGTAGAGCATTATGTCCTACTTGTTTATATGCAAATATGTGCATGGTTTATGGGAGTTTGTAGAGCATTATGTCCTACATGATTTGATGAGCCCGATATTAATGAACTTGGTCTCATTTGGTTTATGCAAGTAAATACCTACTTGAGCATTTTTGGTTTAAGTCCAGCTGGCGGGTTTGGTTGTAGTGTCGGCAATGGGACGATTCATAGTCTTTTGAAACAAT
This sequence comes from Codonopsis lanceolata, assembly GCA_013146195.2. NCBI lineage: Eukaryota > Viridiplantae > Streptophyta > Magnoliopsida > Asterales > Campanulaceae > Codonopsis > Codonopsis lanceolata. The sequence goes on along the minus strand of CM028382.1, from coordinate 47,238,263 downwards.
CGCTATGAATCATTGCATTGGTTCCCTTTCTCCTCACTATTTGGCCAATAGTGGGATGTGATCTCGAGTTATGCCATCTAGCCTGACATCGAGCTCTCATTTCTCATCCTAGGTTGCATGAATGTAATGAGTACTCATTAAAGGAAAACTGGTGAGTTGTGATTATTTGGGAATGAAACCCAAGGTATGATTGGTTGGGTGTTGAACCCGGATTTTGGTTTGAGAATGGATCCCATGGTAAGTTTGGTTGGGTGTTGGACCCGGATTTGGTTGTAACGGATCGATTTACGTTTCTTGTTACACATGTTTAATTATGAGCATTTATATGAAAGACATTATGCTATGTGGTTTATTTGAGATTATGTGCTTTGGTAATTAAGTGCATGTTTATTGTTGGTATACTAGTATGATACCATGATTTTTATATGATTATGCATTATGCCATGCCATGACATATGCCATACAGTTGCATCTAGTAACTTACTGGGTCATTATGACTCACTCCGTCTGGTTGTTTTCCCTAGTGTGTCCAGTGATCACGTTAGTACGCGCGGCGACTTCGGATAGCGATTTCTAACAGGTGGTCTTCCGGGTAATAAGCTTGGAGTTACTATTATTATTGTTATTAATTAATTGTGTGAGACACGGATGTAAAGTTATGTAGAATTTACTTGGGTAGATTATGTTAGTATTTTATTGTTGTGTTATTCGGGAGCCAGATATCATAGCCGAGTTGTTGTATCTTTTAGAAGTTATTTCCGTTGTCATTTCGAGCAAGTGTGGCTCGTTTATTCTATCTAGTATTGAGTTATTGTTGTTTCTATCTCCGACAGCTTTAGTCGCGAGATCTTGGTTGGTGGTTTAGCATTTAAAATAATATTGTTGTAGTTGAATTGTCCCTCCGGCATGTTTTAGCCGTTGAGTGGTTGTTTATCAGGTTGGGAATTTGTTGATTTGCTGGCCTTTAGTTGTCGATGGTTTGTTGCGCGTGTCTAATGTTGCGTCACGTGTGTCGAATTTTTGGGCCGAGAGATTTACTATCTCTTTGGTTGTTTTTATTTTGGAGCTTGTTAGCTCGGGTCTCATTTTGTTTTTGCTTCCGCAGGTTTTAGTTTTTATTATTCCGTAACGCCGTTAAGGCTTTACCTTTCTGTTTCGAGCTTGATTGCTCATCTTTTGACTTGCACCATTATTCTTAGCAGGTGCTTGTCTGTCTCTTAGCTTGTCTTGACGAAACGACATTGGGATCTTGTCTTGGGATCCAGGTCGGGTCATCACAGTTGGTATTAGAGCTATTGGTTAGCTATTTCGCCAGGATAGGTTCCTTGGCCTAGTTGGGTTGGGTTTATTGTTGAGATTTTTTTTAACGTCAAGTGTTCCTTGTAGGTGTATTATGTCAGGAGCTTGGTGTGGAGCATGTTCTGGTAGACCTCGTTCGAGTACCACTCGTGATAATGAGAGAGAGGATAACGTTAATGATCTGCATGTGATTCCTCAACAAATATTTAGATGGGAAGACGATACCACTATACTTGGGAGATTCTTGAAGTTGAAACCTGAGGGCATCGATGGAGAGCCCGATGCTTCTAAAGCAGAACATTGGTTAGAAAGCATGGAGAAGATCTTTGTAGTTATGGGTTGTACGTCAGAAGAGATAGTGACCCTAGCAGTGTTTAAGTTGGGTGGTGCGGCTGACCATTGGTGGCATGTGTTACGAGCTAGTTGGAGACACCATGGAGTGCCTCAAGTGTGGGAAAACTTCATGATGGAGTTTAGGGCACAGTTTATTCCGGCAGTAGTTCGGGAAAGAAGAGAAATGGAATTCCTTGCACTAGAAAAAGGAGATATGACTGTGGCTCAGTATTCAGCGAAGTTCACAGAATTGGCTCGTTATTGTAGTTACTTAGTACTAGATGAAGCTAAGAAGACCCATCGGTTTGTAAAAGGCTTAAGGATGAAATATCGTAGGCAGCTTATCCCATTACAGCTCATGGAGTACCGAGATGTTGTGAATCGTGCGTATGCGATGGAGTTGGACATCGAGGAGTATGCTCAAAAGAGAACCTCGAAGGCTATTAAGAGTGGTGATGGTATTAGAGGGCAGGTAACACCTCAGACAGTTAGTCACAGAGATGTACGATCTGGTAGACGGAGTGATGTTCTTACCTCTAGTCGGAGACGACGAGGCGGTGAGTTGATATGTAATTTTTGTATGAGGACGAGACACGCCGAGAACAGATGTTGGGGCAAAGTAGGAAAGTGCTTTGCTTGTGGCGGTGATCATGTTCATAAAGATTGCCCAAGGATGATAGTTAATCGGTCTGGGAGTGCTAGCCAACAATCTTGTGGCTCCAAGAGAGATAGTGATGGTCGGCCTAGAGTTTGAGGTCGTGTGTGCGTGGCGATTGGCCATTGCGGAGTTTTGAAACCTATCCGAATAGAAAGGTATGTTCTCATATATATATTATACCATTGCTACTATTATTATTATTATGAGTACACGTCTTATAGGTAGCTCATGTGCATTCATATATACATTACATGGTGTATTGAATATTATGGGTTTATTATTTGATTGGGGATAAAGCCCCAATGTGGTGTTGGTATGTGATATTGTTTGATTTGTGAATTGCCGGTAGGTAATCACACATGGTTTGTGGATTCTTGTGTAATCTATGTATATATAGGACTATACTATATATAAAGAGCATTGGGGATGAATTTATGTTATGACAATAGTAATCAATGGTATTATGGGGTTGCAGTTTCGTAGGCCTATATTAAGAGCCGGGGTGTGAATATATGTATATGTATGTATATATATATGATTAGTGAAGCATGAATTGTATGATGATACTTACTAGTTTGATATGATACTTGCATACTCTATGGAGATATGTTAAGGTGATGAATAATATACTTCTATAATATTGTTTATGATTATTATGCGAGTAGGATACACTCGATAAGTGCGAAAGTTAAGTGTTGCGATTTATGGGTTGATTTTAGTGCGTAGACAAGTATGATGTCTCACTACGATTATTAAGGTGTTGATGTTTTGAAGACGCTTAGAATATGCGCTGGTTGTAGACTTGGTCTAGAACTTAAGAAAGGTGGGAATTGTGGACTATAGACGTTACGACTATTAGTGGCCACGTCGGTTCGTGGTGACTTCTAGTGAGTTTTCTTGGTTGTGTGTACTAGGTACACGAGTTTTGTGGTAAATATGATCGTTGTTTGCCAAGGTAATAGACCTCGTTACTTGGCCTGATTTTATTCAGTTATGTGCATTAGTTGTAGGAAACACCTACTTGATGCATCTACATTGTAGTATATTAAATTCTCATTTCATAATTATTATCTCCTGCTCATTCATTTCATTAGCATATGAGACTGTTTAAAGGATGCTTAAGATTTTCTCATAACCCTTCGCATCCTTGCAACGAAAGCTTTTGAAATCCAATTTAGTTGGTACCCTAAATTGGTGATCAAAAGAGGTTCGTTGTTGGACTAGGATTGGTATGAGTTAGGGTAGAAATTGACTATACCCGTTACCAAATGGAATGGACAGAAATGGAAAGAATTTTCAAAACATTTCATTATTGTGCTCTTATGTGTTCTTACCCGCGATAGGGAGATCGCGAGTAATACTTGCATGGCTTGAAATGTCGTATTGATTGCCTCTAATTTGGTTGAGAATTACTCTATAGGCAATTATTACTTCTTGTAACTTAAGATCTTTTATGTGCGAATTTCATGGTGTGCCCCGGGACAAATAGTTTCAGTAGTTGAATGTTTATAGTATGCTTGAACTTGTTTTCATGTTAAACTTTGGGGTTTGTGTACAAGATTGGTTAGTGTTGTTCGCATGTGTTTTCGCGACTTGAATATGAGTCATATTATTTCCAATCTGAAGAGTTTAGTGTTGTTGTGCCTATTGAGAGGTCCTAAAACCTGAGTCCGGATCACAGTAGTTTGATCCTCATGTGTTTGTTTGAGTAATTGTGATGGTAGACTCGAAGATTGAGCCTCGATTTATGGTTCTGGACATTGAGTGTTCACTCGGAATTGAGAGACACCGTAGTTGTGTGTGGGTATTTGTGGTTGAGTGATGACCCGATGTTGGTTTGTGTCATGGTTTTGAATTCGCGACGAATTCTTTTTAAGGGGGAGAGGATGTAAGACCCCGATTCCCGATTAGCATGAATTGCGTGCAATGCTCGCATTTCTTCTTTGGTTGATTGCTCGTTGGGTTTGTGAGAGAGTCTAGATGTGTATGAGAGATCACATTAAGATCAAAATACTTTTAAGAGATGCCATATAGTTGTTGATTTGCCATATAGTAACTTACTGGGTCATTATGACTCACTCCGTGTGGTTGTTTTCCCTAGTGTGTACAGTGATCCTGTTAGTACGCGCGGCGACTTCGGATAGCGATTTCTAGTAGGTGGTCTTCCGGGAAATAAGCTTGGAGTTACTATTATTATTGTTATTAATTAATTGTGAGACACAGATGTAAAGTTATGTAGACTTGACTTGGGTAGATTATGTTAGTATTTTATTGTTGTGTTATTTGGGAGCCAGCTATCATAGCCGAGTTGTTGTATCTTTTAGAAGTTATTTCCGTTGTCATTTCGAGCAAGTGTGGCTCGTTTATTCTAGTATTGAGTTATTGTTGTTTCTATCTCCGACAGCTTTAGTCGCGAGATCTTGGTTGGTGGTTTAGCATTTGAAATAATATTGTTGTAGTTGAATTGTCCCTCCGGCATGTTTTAGCTGTTGAGTGGTTGTTTATCAGGTTAGGAATTTGTTGATTTGTTGGCCTTTAGTTGCCGATGGTTTGTTGCGCGTGTCTAATGTTGCGTCACATGCGTCGAATTTTTGGGCCGAGAGATTTACTATCTCTTTGGTTGTTTTTATTTCGGAGCTTGTTAGCTCGGGTCCCATTTTAATTTTGCTTCCGCAAGTTTTAGTTTTTATTATTCCGTAACGCTGTTATGGCTTTACCTTTCTGTTTCGAGCTTGATGGCTCATCTTTTGACTCGCACCATTATGCTTAGCAGGTGCTTGTCTATCTCTTAGCTTGTCTTAACGGAACGACCTTGGGATCTCGTCTTGGGATCCGGGTCGGGTTGTCACATAAGTTGAGCCTAATTGTATGCAATCAAGTTTGTTGTGATTGATTGGTTTTGAGCAATTAATTTCCTTGACATGATTTATGGTAGAGATTAATAACCTACTTGGTCGGATGAGTTCGCTCTTGTCGAATTCGATCCTTATTTGTTTATGACGAATAACTATCTACTTGTGCATCACATTGAGTCCAGCTGGCATTGTTTGGTTTGTTTTATACGTCAGGGTGGGACGATACATCGCCCTCACGAATTGTGAGATTCGTGTTCGCTATGGATCGCCGCACTCGGGACCACACACACGGCTCCACTGTGGGCCACAGTGGGGAAGTATCCCCTATGCCGTATCAATATGTGTCGTATTTGCTTGCTAATTAAATCGAGGCGGTTCTCGATACTAGTCGATGAATTCACAAAACATCGATGACACGAACCAATTAACACAGTTTATTGCAGGAGCTACGTAGCGGCCGGGCCTATATCATATCCTACTTGTATGATTTATTTTCCGCACTTACGTGAATAATGTGCTAAGTGCTATATGATAAACATGTACCATAATTGTGATAAATGCTAGGCTATGACATAAACATGCATTTTTTTAGTAACTTACTAAGTCTTTATGACTTACCCTATTTGTTTGTTTTGTTTTCATTAGATCCGAGCCAAGGAGACGGTTCTCGCTAGATTCGCCATACCCGTGTTCAATTGCTTGTGAGCTCGAAGGTTGCTCTTTTGGGGACTTTTGTAGTTAGACTTTTATTTTGACAAGGACGATAGGAAGCAAGTCACTTAGACTTGGCTTGGGTTTTGTTGTTGTATAACTTTGTTATGTTAGACTTATAATCTTTTGTATGCCGACTTCCATGTCGAGCTTGTTTATATATTATTGGTTCACTACAGTTTCTTCCGCTTATTACTCCTTTTAAGTATTGTTGTTGATTGTCTCCGGCATGTTGTGGCTGTTGAGGTTAATATATCCATGTGTTTTAATTGTAGGAGTACTTGTTGGGTTCCGGCTGTAACGTCGCCGAAGACTTGTTTATTTTCAGTTATTTTCCAGCCAAGTGTAGCCGAGTTGTTATATGTATGCGATGTTGCGCCACGTGAAATTTTATATTCCTACTTGCGCATGCTTGTATCTTGTCTACTTGGATGGCACGACCGCATTGGGATTTGGGTCGCACACTTGGGATCGACACTTGGGTAGGTTAGTCCGTCGGCCAGGATAGGTTCTATGGCCTAGGCGGGTTGGTTATTTGTGTGTTGATTCTAACGTCGGTTGATTTTTGTAGGGGTTTGATAGAGAATCCTAGGGATGGTAATGGTCGTGGTAGAGGTAGACCCAGGAGAGGTCCGATCGAGCCTGAGGCTGAGATACCACCGCCGTAGAATCCGGTGGGTCCGGATGTGCAGATGGTAGAGCTACACCGTAGATTGATGGCTTTTCTGGAAGGGGTAGGCTAGGGAGGTCAAGCTGTGGGAGCACCCCCACCACCTCGTTAGGAGGAGGTAGTACCACCACCGAGACCGAGGAATGACACCACCCTTATAGAGAGATTCCTTAAGTTGAAGGCTAGTGCATTTCTTGGGGAGCTGAAACCTAGGAAGGCTGAGTTATGGATGGAAGAGATGATCAAACTACTATTTATGTTGGGATGTACCGATGAGGAGAGAGTTATGTTGCCGACATTCAAGTTCAAGGGAGCCGCCGAGCATTGGTGGAATGTGTTGAAGGAAAGCTGGGAGATGCAACAAGTTCCAATTACTTGGACTAATTTTCAAAGGGAGTTCAAAAATGAGTATGTGTCGGATGTGGTTCGTAACAAGAGGGAGAAAGAATTTTATGATCTTGAGCAGGGTAGCATGACTATAGCGGAGTATTCTGCGAAGTTCACTGAGTTGAGTCGTTATTGTACGTACTTGATTCCTACCGAAGCACAGAGAACACATAAGTTTGTTAAGGGGTTGAGGATTGAATTTAGGAAGCAGATTCTAGCACTTAAGCTTATAGATTATCGGAGTGCAGTTGACCGAGCTTATGAGGTGGAGCATGACATTGAGGAGCACCGAGGAAAGGGTAATTCAAGTAATGCACGTCAACCTACATAGAATGCTAATCAGGGTAATAATTCAGGTAACAGGAGAGGATACCAAGGCAACTGGGATAGGAGAGGTGGAGGCCAAGGTAGGCCACAGTTGGGAAAGCAGAATAGCAACACTTCTTCTTCTCAGGGGCAGCAGGGATCGCATAACAAGACTATGATTTGTTCGTTTTGTCAGAAGCCTGGACACACAGTTGATATGTGTTGGGGAAAGAATGGGAAATGTTATTATTGTGGTGACGGGACTCACTTGAAGAAAGATTGTCCAAAGCTTAAGGCCAATCAGTCGGGTAGCGCCGGTCAGCAGTCTGGGGCTAAGAGAGATGGGGATGGTAGACCTAAGGTTCATGGCCGCGTGTTTGCGCTTAATCAACGCGAGGTTCAGGGGTCTACGGCAGTGATAGGAGGTACTCTTTCTATATTTGATCATAAGGCTCGAGTTCTCATAGATCCAGGGTCTTCACATTCTTATGTTGCTTCGCACTTTGTTGAGAATTTATGTGTGTTGCCTCAACCTCTGCCTTATTTGCTTGAAGTGTCTACCCCGTTTGGGGAATATATGTTGGCGTCTGAAGTGTTTAAATCTTGTGATGTATTGGTGGGTGACCACACTTTGCTTGTGGACTTGGTAGTTCTACCTATACATGATTTTGATGTGATTCTTGAAATGGATTGGTTATGTGCTTATCATGCTCTAGTTGACTGCCATAAAAAGCGGGTTACTTTTGCTATGTCGGGTGTGCCTGAATTTATATTAGTGGGTGATCATGCATTGAGTGGGTTGCATTTTATTTCTGCTCTAAGGGCTAGAAAATTATTGTCACATGGGTGTACGGGTTATCTTGCATGTGTTGTTGATAAGAAGAAGTCCTCACCGAAATTAGAGGAGGTTTCGGTAGTATGTGAATTTCCCGATGTATTTTCTACCGACCATGCTATGCCACCCGATAGAGAGATAGAATTTTGTATTGAGCTTATTCTGGGGACTTCACCAATTTCTAAGGCACCGTATAGAATGGCGCCCGCGGAGCTTAAGGAGTTGAAAATTCAGTTGCAAGAACTTCTAGAGATTGGCTTTATTAAACCGAATGTGTTGCCTTGGGGCGCACCGGTCTTATTTGTGAGGAAGAAAGATGGGAGTTTGCAGTTATGCATAGATTATCGGGAATTGAATAAGGTGACTGTGGGTTCCCGGGAAAGGTGCTCCCGCGCCCCGCGCGCCCTTAGATAGGGGTGCGTGTCCGTGCGGATGCGGTGACATCCACTGCTCCCGTTCCAGCCTCCCTTTTTTAGGGGAGGACGAAATCAAAAGTGCAGGAGGAGTGCTGTCGGAATAGCGCGTTGGAATGCGCCTCGGTTGCCTTTAGTGGATTTTTTTATCCAATATGGGAGCTTTGGATTTTCTATGTCAAGTTATCCCTTTTTTAGGGGATACCAGGATATAGGAAAATATCACCTTTCCATTCCCATCCTCCCTTGTTTAGGGGAGAACGTGAAAGTGCAAAGAAAGATGTTGCAGTGCCCCCACTATGGATTTTATGAAAATAGCCTTATGGCCTATTTCGGATCACTATGAGTGCTTTGGGTTTTCTACGTCAAGTTATCCCTTATTTAGGGGATACCAGGACATAGGAATACATCACCTTTCCATTCCCATCCTCCCTTTTTTAGGGGAGAACGTGAAAGTGCAAAGAAAGATGTTGCGAGGCCCCACTGGATCCAAAATGTTTTTAGAGTCGCCATCTTTATTTTAAGGCAAAAATAAAGCAAAACCAGAAAAAGAAAACCAGAGATAAAAAAAACGGGTTCGGAGGCTAAGTTACGAGTTGGGAAGGTGCTAGGCACCCAACTTGCCCTTTCGGTCTCAAAACGGTTTTTGGCTAAAGTATGTTTTTTGTTATATTTATTAAACAGATAAATAAAGCATTAACTGCCTACAAATACATCCATTACATCTATATTATTTACGGACTTGCAACAACCTCTTTTACAAACAATTACAAATATACTTGGAAATATTTGGCCATAGTAACGGTTACATTTAGTATTATTTCCTAATTAAATCCGGGCAGCACAACTGCTCATATGGCTACATTGGGCTGGACTGGAAATAATACTTTTACATATAAATGAAAAACTTAACAATAAAAACTTACAGAGTAGGGGTGTGCTCGCTCGTCCTCGGGGGAGAGAGAGTCTTTTTTTTGTTGTTTGAAGTTGTGTGTTGTGTGTTGTGTGAATTTGGGCGCGGACGCCTCGAAAGTTACTTTTCGGCCTCGGGATCGGGCAGTAGCTGCTTTGTGTTTGGTTGTTTGTTTGATCGGAAGTAGGTGAAATCGAGGCGAGTAACGGCTTACTACTGGCTGATTTGACCTTTTAAATCGGGCAGAGCAACTGCTCTTTCCACGATTTTTGGACCGGGGAAATAGGGTAGATACCTAGCTGGGGGGCTAAGGTACACTTCTATCGGTTGGATTTGTGTTTGGAGGAAGTTTGGCAGAGTTTCGAGGCTTTGGAGGTGATCTCTCACTATCTCACAACGCTCTCTAATTCTCCAGCGTAACGTTAATGCGGAGAAGCTTTACAAAGGATTTCTGTGTGAAATGAGAAGTCGGGCTCTGCTATTTATAGAAAAAATAGGGACATCGCGGGCATTTCTTTTCCCTCTCTGCGCATCAACTGGTTGCACCTTGCGTTGAATTTGTTGTGAATTGCGGCAACTGTTTGAGGACTGTGCGCTGAAGGAAGGCTTTTTGGGCGCCATGCTATAGGAATTTGGGCGCCATGCCCAAATTTGTAGGGAGCCACGCCCATTTTCCAAATATTGCTTCACATGTGTGTACACCGCGCTGGAAAAGTTGCATTTTACGGCAAATATTGCATGAACAGTGGCTGGGAAGGCAAATTGGGCGCCACCCCCTCCTTATTTGGGCGCCATGCCCAATTTCATGGGTGGCCACGCTCAATTTCCAAACTTTGGCTTTTTTGAGCATCCAGGTCCCTGTAGTTTGTCCTTTTGCGCATCCTGCTTTGTCCTTTTGCACTTTTGACCCTGTAACTTGACATTTTTTAATGTTTTAACAGGTCTTGATATTTTATGTCATGTCACAACGAAATTGGGGTGTCTACAGAGCCCTCAACGATAGAGTCTACGGGTAACCCGCAGCTTACTGAGTAGACGAACATCGTTGATAAGAATAGACTCTCCAATTTCGTTTCATTTCAAAACGAGGGAGAAATATGCAGCAGGTAGCAGTTATAATGCAACAATTTATCAAACCTCCATATCCTAGACATTTTTAGTCGGTTATAGCGAGGTTATCGCGGTTTTAAGCGATATGCAAATTGAATGCTCTGATGGTCGGACCTACTAATGTAGGCTGCCTACGTATCCCTTAATAAAAGGAATCAGACCAAACGTAGTTCGGCCTAAGCCGAAACAAACAACCAATTGAAGAAAAGATTTTCATGTTTTTCGAAAAGCCGTATTCTTCCGGTCCGAAACCGTTGTCAAATACGGTATGAAGATTTTTGTGTATTTCGAAAACCATATTTCAACTGGTCAATACCCGACGCTGAAATATGTTAAGAGATCAATCTCAAAATTGTGTCTGGCTGGTCAATACCTTGCTTCCAAACACAATAAGAGGACCTTGATTTTCGGCGTACTCGACCGATCAATACCCGACATCGAATACGACAAAGAACGTTCTTCAAATTTTTCAAAAACTGCATCCAACTGATCAAAAATCTGCTGGACACGATAAATAATTTTCTTTTCTTCTCTTCTTTTTTTTCTTTTGAATATTCCTCTTTTTTTTTCTTCTTTTTCTTTTTTTTATTTCTGAAAGCAGGATAAGAAAATCTTACCTTCCTTACCTTTCTTACCTGTTAGCTTTTGACTGCTGCTGTTGGTTCAGCTGATTTGACTATTTCTGCCGTTCTGATCTTTCCATGCTGGAGATTTCCTTCTTTCTCTTCTTTTTTTTTCTTTCATTTTTTCCTCTTTTTTTTTGTTTGATTTCCCCTTTTTTTTCTGTTTGATTTCCCTCTTCTTCTTTTTTTTTGGTTTGTTTTTTTTTTCTCTCTTTTTTTTTCTTCATGTCTTTATTATTCTCTGATTCTTCTTTTTTTTTCTCTTTTTTTTTCTTTCTTTGATTGATTTTTCTTATTTCAAAAGGAAAAGGGACTTACCTTTGCCGCTGACTTTTCTGACTTTTCTGCTTGTCTGGCAGCTGACTTGCTGGAGCCATGAGCTTTCTTTTGTTTCTTGGGTGAAAGGCCATCGAATGTGATTAACAAAATTGCTTTTGTTAACTTTCTGTCAAGTCTTAGGGACCACTTTGCAGCTTTGAAATTCGGAGGACTTAAGTCTCGATGAATCTTTGGCTTTGGAGGGAAAAGTGAAAATTTTACTTTTTCCTCCCCTTTTCTTCTTTCACTTACGGGAATGAAGGCAGAAGCCTTCATTCTTTCTTTCTTCTCTCCCTGCTTCCACCATTGACGACGCGGTAAGTTTCTATTTTTTTTTTTTTTTTTTATCCTTTTCTCAATTTTCTTCCGCCAAAATTTTTGTTTTTCTGCGCAGATGGCTTCCTCCTCTAGATCTAGGAAAGGAAAAGCACCAATGGACCCGGAATCTGGCGAGGAAAAGAAAGAACTTCCTCCTTTGGTTCGGAACCATGTCGGCTATTATTATTCGAAACATGACTGGGGCAATCTGGTGCGAGATTGGTACAAACATATCTCGAATCTTCCTGATCCCAATGTGAGTATAACTTTCTTCCACCCATTTGGTTAATTTTTTCAGATCTGCTCATTTTCTGTGATGTTTTGGACTTTTGGAGTATATATATGCTGCTTATGATATTTATACATGCAATTTATGGGCTAAAATGATGCAATTTTAGTAATAATGCATGAAATTTGGACAATTTATTTTTGCGATGCCCAAATTGAACTAGTAGTTACTATTTGACCCTACTATGCATGATCTATAATGTTAATGCAATTAAGGCTATATGATGCATGTTTTAGCTCTAAAAATATTTTTACATGGCATATATTCACAGGATGGAATTTTCGGAATGAAATGCAAATTTTTCTGGACACATTTTTCGGATACATTTTCGGATATATACAAGACAAAACAGATATATTTTATGCACCAGAATTTATTTTTTATGCATGATGATGCTGTAGGGATATAAGAAATGCCCAGAAGATATTATTTTTCCATGGCGGATGGCATTTTTATTTTCTTTTTCGCGCATTCCCAATACTGCTTATTAAATGATAAATGCAAATTATGGATGCATGGACTACTTTATTTAATGCAAATGCGATGTTGAATATATATGAGATGTTTTTCTGATGTGAATGCATGGTTTATTTATTTATATGTGAAAAGAAAAATGTGACATGTATATTTAAATGCAAAGTATATATATACATTTGTTTGCTTCCTTTTTTTCTTTTTATGCTGACATGCATATTTATGTGCAAAGTATATTTGTATACTATTGTTATGTACTTAAAATGATAACATGTATTTTTATGTACAAAAACAATTTTTAATGTACAAATATATATATATATATATATATATATATATATATATATATATATATATATATTTTTTTTTTTTTTTTTTTTGAAAATCTAATGTATTAAATATGCGAGGAGAAAGGGTTTGTGAGAGACTTACCTTTATTTTCCTCCCTTTTCTTTTCTTTTTCAGGAACGCGGGATTTTGGACAAGGCCAGAGCCACTTGCGCTAGAGTGTCCGATATATTCCATTCAATGCCTTTGCCAGCCCAAGTTTTGGTAGATGAGACGGGCTTGGGAGACTTCATGCGGGCCTTTACTCCCTTCCGCAGTTACAGAGTCATCTTCGACGTGCTGCGAAATTTCTGGTGGGATACCACCCACACTTTCCACCTCAGCTGGGGAGAAATCACAATGACTCCCTGCGACTTCGCTACTATTACTGGTATTTCCACCAGCATTGGACAGACTCTGAAACCTGATTACACCCTTCGTGAGTGTCATGATGAAGTGGAGGATCTTTTGGGGTTTGTGCCCAAGTACAAGACAGCTGATGACGTGACCATTCCTAATGTGAAGAAATGGCTTCTGGAGAATGCCGGGCAGGTTGATGCCACAGATAGTGTTGCTGTGACTCGTCTTGCCCGGACATTTTTATTCTTTTTCTTGGGCACGTCTCTTTTTGCTAACGCATCCACTACCCTGAGGGTCTCTCTGCTGGGCTGCCTTCGAGAGCTGGACCATGTGATTGACTATGACTTGGGGCAGGCTGGCCTGGCTGAGCTTTACTTCTGCATGGATAGATTGAGTCGGAATGACTCAAAGGTTATGACTGGTTTTGCCCCTGCCTGGGAGGTATAGTTTCTTCTTTCCTCTTTTTATTTTTTTCAGCCTATATATATATATATATTTTTTTTTTTGTACATATTTTTCTCTGTTTTTTTTTTCAGGTGTGGGCTTACTCTGTGTTTGACTTTGTACCGGGCCCACTGCGCAGTGATGTTCTAGGCCCACCTTATTTGGTCAAGTTTGTGAATGCAAACCGGAAAGAGAAGGACATCATAGGCCATTATGTTGAGTCACTAGGGCTGCAGAACAGGGTAGCGAGCTCGACCTCAGGTTCGGTGACTTTGTTTCCTTGGCGGAATCTGGTAGGGCCGATCGAGGTTACCTTTCTATTGAGTCATTGCCGGATTTTGATGGTATCGATCATGTGCGATTCCTTGTACATGGGTGAGCGGGTCAACCGTCAGCATGTTTCGTTTTCGATAGCCCCGGTGGCACCTCCTCCGAATGTGATCGATCCAAATTGTATACCAAACCGGCTTCAGTACTTGGCCAAATATCAGATGCCTGCCAGTGATTTCCCGGTGATAGCCTATGAAGAATTTTTTAGGACAATGCTCCATCCTCCTCCTCCTCCTTCTCCCGTGATCGGGAGGCGTGCGTCTGTTGATGGTGCTTGGGCTGGATCTTCTCATTCTGTTTTGGATGCACGGCTCGATTTTTCCATGCCTGACGATGCCTTTTCATCCTTCCCATACCGGCGAGATGGTAGGCTCATAAGGGACGTTCTTCCGGATGTGGAGATTCCTGAGGAGTACCGCGTCCCTGATCAGGCCTGCACGGTACATTCATCACTCCCCTTTTTTTTTTTTGGCTGACTGATGCTCACTCTGATTTTTTCCTTTTTTTTTGACTGATGCTCTCTCTGATGCTTTATTTTTTTTTTTTACTGATGCTCTTTCTTCTTTTTTTTTTCAGGTCAAAGTGTCCACATACAAGAGACTCTTGCGGGGCTTTGTTGGCATCAACAAACTCTATCAACGTCTGATGGATGACTTTTCTTGTCGGAGCAATGACGCTATGCGGCAGACCAGGCGTCGCAGTGATGATGATGATGATGACGCAGACGTAGGATCTAGTCGTGCCCAGGGCAGGGGACGGATACGCAGACCTGATGGCACGTTGGGTCCCCGAGTCAGGGGAGGTGGCTTGAGTAAGGGCAGAGTATCATTTGACTATTAGCTTCTTTTTCCTGCACATGTCAGCTTTTTTTCTTTTTTTTTTTTTCTCTTTTTATTTGTAATTAGTATCTGTACAAACATGAATGATAAAATGCAATATAATTTTAAATGACATGGTAAAATAAAATGCACACTCAAAATACATGCAGAAAATAAAGCTATATCAACTTCTAAGGGTAATGGCACGCTTCATTTTAGAAATGAACTTGAAAAGAATACACCTTCAGTTTTAAGGGGGCTTTTCTGGCGATCTGTGGGTAGAGGAAGAGGAAGCCGCCTCCTCCTGTGCGGGAGAACATTATTGTGGCCATCTACTCTTGCATAGGCTTTGCTGTTTGGTAGATTGCCAGAGCTTCCGTGATCAGACGAAATACCAATTAGTGATTTGGATAGAAACCAACACAGCACGGGTAGTAAATAAGCAAATTGGGCGTGGCTTATAAACATTTTGGGCGCCATGCCCAATTCTAATGAGGGTGGCGCCCAGTTTTGGGTTTCCTGGGGAATTTTTTGGCCACTGTTCGTCCTGTTTGTCGATTTTTATTTTCTGCTATAAAAGGAGACCCAACGAACCTGAATTCTTCACATCCGCTTTCCTTCATTTTGCCTTGTTCTTTCATAGTTTCTTCTCTCCGTTGCTCCTTCTTTTGACAGAGAAAGCTTCTTGTTTCTGCTCTAATGGTTGCCCCGTACCATACACCTCTAGAATTAGAAATCTATGAAAATGCCCTCGACCTATGGATTCTTGCCCTCCGAGCCGACGAGCGTGACTGGTTCGATCACATTTTTGGCTTCAGGTGCCTTCTTTCCTGGAGAAATATCGTGATCAACTGGGACATGTTGAGAGGAGCGTTGATCGATGTTTTATTTAATCTTTTTCCTTGCAAGTGAACAAGACTATTATAGAATAGTATTGGAAGCAAGATTCGAACCCACAGAGACAAGTGATCACGAACAGTGCAATTATTGATAGCAAATTATTAACCTAAAGGGGGTTTTTATGTTTAATTCTACTCTAAACTACTATTTATAGATGTTTAACTAATTAGACAGTAATAACATATATGAAGATCTTATGGTGGGTGGCAATCTAGGATTCTGGGTTTCACTTATATCTCCTTTATGTTCAATTCATAATAATGTCATTCAATGTCTTGGGTTCGTTCACTAAAAATAGATATAGTCTGTTGAACAATTGGTTCAGCCTCCATCCCCACAAAATTCATCCATTCTATATCCTAAGCACAAGAACTGTCAATCTAGCTGTCACCTAGATTTATGATCTATCTGTCACCTAGATCATGTAAGAACCTGGTCCTAACTTATCACTCTCGTGCATCGATAGGTCCAATTTATTGTGTTGGTGAGCCAATGTACGACATATGCACTTGGTCATGCAGTTATCCGCACCTCTAAGCCTTTATTATTTGCGATTACATTCATTTGTTCAAAGCAGAATAATATAGGGGTTGATAAACAACACAATCAACAAGCATTGAATAGACATATATATATAAGAATCAAAACATAAATTCGATACAAGTTACCTCCCACCTCCTAGTTTATGGATGATTTAGTTCATCATAGACAATGAACAGCACATGGAGATGATCGGATACATGATTTGATCTTCAATACTTGAAATTACAGGATCTAACTATGTTATACAATCTAAAACTACCTAAAATCTATGAAAGAGAGCTTCCACCGCCCTCCCTATGCTTGGCTCGGCCTCTGGCTTCTATATATACTCGGGAGTTGTAATCGGATTGAATGACTGTGTGAAAATCCGAATAAGTCGCATTCTGCCCACCTTGCGGTCGCAAGGTGCTGGGTACCTTGCGTCCGCAAGGTCTCCAGTACCTTCGGCCTTGGAAATCTTGACTTGAGCCTTTTCTACCCGTACTGCTTACCTTGCGGTCGCAAGGTCTGAGGCACCTTGCGTCCGCAAGGTGTCCAGATTGTGCAGCTTTCATTGTTTCTTCAATTTTCCTTTTTGGCCCTTCTTGAAATTTGCACTTAAAACCCTGGAGTTTCGCGTATTTTCACAATTAACCTGAAACTTACAAAACTCACCGAAAACATATATTAGTAACCAAAAGCCTCGTGAAATAGCATAATTTAAGTCATAGAAGTATATAAAATCGACGTATAAAATACATCGATCAAATACCCCCAAACTTGAACTTTGCTCGTCCACGAGTAAACAAATAAACTTATAAATACAAAAGCATATAAATAACAAAAATTAAAATCTTTTTGGAGGGTGACACTATTTACACTCCTCTATAAACCCACAAACTCAAGGAGACTCTTTCGAGTGACTCGACTATGCAGATAAATACAAAAACAGATAAATACAAAAGCAAATAAAATTACACATAAAATAAAACATAAAATCTTTTTGGCTTCATCTCAAGTTATAGGTGTATGGCATGCAAGTAATCTCAGTTTGGTGCTCACCACATATATGCAGGCTTAGTCATATAAAACCAACTAGTCTTTTCTTAAGACTGCTACTACTTCTAATTTCTCCGTGTGTGTGTGATCACCAGTCTTAAAGAATATCTTAACTAAAACAGTTTTATTAAGCTAAACACCACATTCATATGAAAATCAAAGTTTAATAGAAAATCATGCATTAAGAAGTATGAGATCTACCATCCAAACCCGGTCAGTTACAGACAAAGAGGTCTCAAGGATTTAAAAGACTTATACATCCATCCCATGCACTTCTATGTATGACATACAATGCTCTCTTATCCCAATGACTTGTAATAGCTAAGATTATGCTAACACAGTGAGCTTTTAGGGTAAATAAAAGTGAATAAGAAGTGTGTGATCAATTTCATGTTACTCACTTGACAGTAAAAACAACATAAGCATTGGCAAGAAGATCATTAGGTCTTTATTAGCTTGTAATGTAAGGCCAATGTGTTGGGGGATATGAAGGAAAGGAATTAAAATTCAAAGTGAGAGAGTAAGACTACCTTTTATCCTTCATACTTCCAAGCAAAAGGAAGTTTTCCTTATTTAGGCTAGGACCTGCAAAGACCACAAGTGGAGGGGTGCTTTCTGTAACTTTTAAGTTTTCTTCTTTCCCCCAAACTTGTTTTGGGCAGTAAATTCTTCTAAAAATATCACATCATTCTTATCAGCGTGATTTTTCTAACGTATTTTTCTCTTGAAAACTATGCTTCCATTTGAATCTTTGTTTATACTCTTCTTCTTCCGTTTCATTTTTCGTCGACACATGATTTTTTATTTTTTTTTCGACGACGGAAAGAAGAAGCCTTCCGAAAAATAGCCTAACTGAAAAGAAGTGGTCCTCCTAGAATCAATTTCCCACCCACATCCTACTCTCTCAAAGGGTAGGCTAAAAGTGTATAGGCTTTTAGGGTTAAGTTAATGTGGGTAATAGAAACGATGGCGAATGGGGGTTTCAATAGTGTGCTTAGCACACTCCATTCTTTTTCATTAGGCTCAAAGGGGACACTAGGGATATATTTAGTATAGGTCAGGGAATATTTAGGCTCTAACGATCCAAAGATGGCCTAAGTCATTTCTTAATGCCAAATGCTCACATAGTATTTAAAGCAAGTAAGACAACACAAAATATCATATCAACTATGGGAATTGGGGTTGAGTGTTTAGCATCACTGGATTTCACATAAGCATTCGCTAAGACAGATGGTAGGGACAATTGAGACTAACATGCAGACACGGTTCGAAAGTGTGCTTGAGATATATAAATGAGAAAAATCCAAGGGATCTAACTATCATGCAATTGACCCTAAGTTACAATTTAATGCAACAATTATGTTCGAATGGCTATGCATCATATTCTTGTGCATATCTTGTTGAAATGAAATAGGTGTTATAAACTTTATAAAACTAGTCTAATCAATCCATAATTATGACTGGTGTGTGTGCATGAAGAATTTGGAGAAAAGTAAAAGTTTCGCAAAATTAAGTAAATTCCAGGGGGATCTACAGACTAACTATGCGGTTCATTGCACTAATCTCCTCATTGACTACGACTAGCATTACCACACCTAAACTCGAGGATGAATATTTTGAATTAAATTTTTTTTTATAAATATATTTTTTAAAGAAATTGGGAGATGATGACGATGACACAATTGATGATGGGTCCCCATAAGAGGAACCCACGAGTATCCAAAATAAGTGTATTCTGGTCAAGGCAACACCTCCGAAAATCAGAAAAAATAAAAACAGGAAAAATAGGGTGAAGAGTTAAATGGTCATCATATAAAGAAATTTTCTTTCACCCTAACGACATAGCCCAACTCCATTCCTCGTTAGGCTAGGACCTGCTAAGACTTAAAGTTTTAAATCCCCCCAAACTTAATTTCTATTTTGTCCTCAAAATAGAGGAACATATTAGAGGATTGATGGGGTAGGACAAATATCAAAAGGAGATAGCGGGTCCACCTAACGAAAGAGGATGGAACTTGGGCCTCGACTCACGGTGAGTCGGGCGGAAATAACGAACGAGGACGAAACTCGGGGATCGTGCCAGGAGGGAATCCATACAAATTGGACGATTCTGTCCCACGTTGTTGGCCCAACCGAAAAATTGTCTTCAAGACGCATTTGTGCCAACCGCCGACCCATCATGTCATTTTGGAGGACAGCTTCCTCCAACCTATTGGAGATCTCCACGAGTGGGTCCTCCTCCTCCTCTTCTGGGTTCCTCCTCTTGAGG
The DNA here is from genome assembly GCA_013146195.2 of Codonopsis lanceolata. Lineage (NCBI taxonomy): Eukaryota > Viridiplantae > Streptophyta > Magnoliopsida > Asterales > Campanulaceae > Codonopsis > Codonopsis lanceolata. Next base: position 47,218,722 of record CM028382.1, on the reverse strand, counting down.
AACCCTCACTCTACCGGCCGGTGATGTTCAAACAAAATGGCCCTTGTAATGACCTGACCAGCCTTCATTCTCCGTGTTTGGGCGTGTTTGGGCATTCTCACGCCGCCTCTACACAAATCGGTAATCAAATGCGGGAACGCGAACCCCGCATTCGTCCTACCTCTAATAAGGGTCTTGATTTGGCCGTTGATCAAACGGCCAACATCAATGGACCCACCAGTCATAATGGTGTAGGTCAAGACAGCCCTCTCCCAATTCACCGTGTTTTGGTGACTTGAGGGCATGAGACGTCCACAAACAAATTTATACACGGGCTTGGCCGTGTCTTGGAGGAAAGACTCTCTCATGGTGCGTGGTCCAAAAGGTGGGTTACGGCTATAGGACCACTCCACACCGTGGAGAGCGATGGCAAAGATTGACCACCTCGACAGGGATACGGGGGTTGAGGTGTGTGCTATAGTTATCGGCACCAACCGCAAAGTTGGAGGTGCTGAAATAAGTGTTAATGCTTTGGGCCGAAAAATCAACTATAGTGCCCCTAACATAAACATTGTCTAACACACCACCATCCATGCCAATGTTGCCATCGGCGTAGAATTCTCGGACAATAGGGACTATGGCATCCCTTGGCGGAGAATCTAACAAAAGCCCCCACCTACGAGCTATCAGATTGGGACGGATACCAAAATCTTCAGCCTTGAATCTCCTTTCGGGCACCAAGGACTTGGAGAGCTTGTTAGTGTACCTTTCTGATGCCTCGTAGGACACAAAGCGAGAGATGTCAAAATTATGCTCTTCCTCCCGAGCTGGGCCGAGGAGGATGAAGCACCGAATTTCTACGCTACTTTAACATTTTTGTTTGAAATAAAATTTAAAAACTAAAAAGTTTAACAATTAAAATTGTTTTAAAATTTTAAAATTAAAATTTATTCTAAGCATGCAAAATTTTTATCTACGTTAAAAACTATCTAGCACCCTAGCATGTAAATATTTTACGTATGAAATTAAAAAGGGTGTTAGTGTTACTTGATTGCAGCCTGAATAGAGTGAGTGCAAATGAGTGGAGCTTGATCTTCGTCGGCAACAATGGAAGTTTTCTTCTTCTTCTTCTTAGTCTTCTACCTTGTGGAGTGCAATGATGGAAGGATGGATGAGGGAGGTGAAGAGTTTTGAAGAGGGAGAGAGAGAGATCTTGAGAGTATGTGCCGGATCTTGAGCTGATCGCCGGAATTTTGGGAGGTCGGCTGGCCGCCGGGCTGAGAGAGAGGAAGATTTTTGTGTGAATTCAAGAAGAAAACCCTGCACTTTTAAATAGTGGACCTTGCGGTCGCAAGGTCTGCCACACCTTGCGTCCGCAAGGTGGGCAGTAAAAGCGGTTGAGATTCCTGCTGATTTCCCATGACCGACAAGACGACGCATCTAAATTCATCGGGACCTTATCGGCGCAGTTCTTCACACCTTGCGTCCGCAAGGTGGACGTAGTCTTCCTTCTTGTTTTCCTTTCAATACTTTTCAGCCAGCTTGCGCTTAGCCCTTCCGTTAACTTCCGTTATGTCTTGATATTTCCCGTAATATAAAAACTAAACAAAAATTCTAAACTAAAAATTATTAGTAACATATAAATACAACACTAAGATGTTTTTCTCCCCCAAACTTGAATTTTGACATATTTAATTTAAGATTAAATGTCCAAAAATTAAATTTAACGGAGAAAAGCATATTTAACTATAAAAACTAAATAACATTCATCATAGTGGGTTGCCTTCCACTTAGCGCCTTTGTTTAACGTCTTTGGCTCGACCAAACTGCAAGCCTAATCTCGTGGTGGTTCATTGTCAGCCAAACGGATTAACTCGATTGTTCGCTCAACCGACATTGGCTCCAAAATATGGCTTGAGTCTGTCCATTCACTTTAAACACTTCATTATTTTTGGGGTTTTGAATATCAACAACCCACGAGGATAAATTGCACTATTTCTAAAAGGACCGCACCATTTAGATTTTAACTTTCCTGGGAATAACCTTAACCTAGAGTTAAAAAGTAATACTTTCATACCTGGATGAAGCATTTTGTTGGCTAATCCCATGTCATGATACTTTTTGGTCTTTTCTTTATATGTCTTCGCATTCTCATACGAATTTAGCCTATGCTCTTCTAACTCATTTAACTGAAACAATCTTTCTTCTCCGGCCAATGTTAAATCTAAATTTAATTCTTTAATAGCCCAATAGGCTTTGTGCTCAATCTCAACTGGTAAATGGCAAGCTTTGCCATACACTATTCTATATGAACTCATTCCTATGGGTGTCTTAAAAGCAGTTCGGTATGCCCATAAAGCATCCTTGAGTTTAGATTCCCAATCTTTACGATTAGGCCTAACAGTCTTTTCTAACATTGCTTTTATTTGCCTATTGCTTACTTCTACTTGTCCGGATGTTTGTGGATGATAAGGTGTAGCTAACTTGTGAGTTACACCATGCTTTCTAAGAACATTGTTTAACAACTTATTGGTAAAATGAGTTCCCTGGTCACTTATTATGGCCTTAGGGACTCCATATCTAGCAAATAAATCCTCTACAAACTTTACTACTGTTTTTCCATCATTAGTCTTGGTTGCTACTGCTTCTATCCATTTAGAAACATAATCAACTGCTACTAGAATATATTCGCAATTATTGGACACAGGGAAGGGACCCATAAAATCAATACCCCAAACGCAAAAATTTCAACTACTAAATTAACATGTAAGGGCATCTCTTTCTCTTTCCTATACCACTGTTCTTTGACATTTGTCACATGTTCTATAAAACGCTTCACAATCTCTAAAAACAAGAGGCCAATACGCACTGATTGCAAAATTTTCCGAGCATTTTGTTACCACTAAAATGACCTCCACAAGAATATCCATGGCAAAATTCCATGATACCTTGTTGGTCTTTTTTCTCGAATACATCTTCTTATTAAAGAATCGTAACAAATTTTGTATAAATGAGGAGCTTCCCAAAAATAATTTTTAGTTTCCGCTAAAAACTTCTTCTTTTCGTAATGATCAAAATCGATTAATGATATCGACACATAGTAGTTGACAAAATCAAGATACCAAGGGTCGAATCTTTAATGGCTAAGAGTTGTTCATCAGAAAATTGTCATTTATGGGGACAGATCATCAAGAAATTGACGCTCGCAAGGGTGAAAATTCTAACCTAGACAAATGGTCGGCTACAACATTCTCGCTCCCTTTTTATCCTTGATAGTAATGTCAAATTCTTGTAACAATAACATCCATCTAATTAATCTTGGTTTAGCATCCTTCTTACTTAAAAGATATTTCAATGCGAATGATCGAAAAGATTATCACCTTTGATCCTAGCGTATATGATCTAAATTTTTCTAAAGCATATACTATCGCTAAAAATTCCTTTTCAAGAGTGGTATAATTCAATTGAGCATCATTTAGAGTTCTACTAGCATAATGGATCACATGAGGCTTTCTATCTACCCTTTGTCCTAACACGGCTCCAATCGCAAAATCTGATGCATCACACATGATTTCAAAAGGAAGTGACCAATCAGGCTGATAAAATTGGGGCAAGAGTTAACTTTTCTTTTAATAAATTAAAAGCTTCTAAACATTCTTTATCAAAAATAAATTCAGTATCTTTTGCTAGCAAATTACATAGAGGTTTACGATTTTGGAAAAATCTTTTATAAATCTTCGAAAAACCAAGATGGCCAAGAAAACTTCGAACTCCTTTAACCGAAGTGAGGGGTAGTTGTGAAATAACTTCGATTTTAGCTTTGTCAACTTCAATGCCTTTATTTGAAACAACATGCCCTAAGACAATTCCATGTTTTACCATGAAGTGACTTTTCTCCCAACTTAAAGTTAAATTAGTTTCACAAAGATCTTTTAGACGATGTAAGGTTTTCTAAACAATGATCAAAAGAATTTCCAAAAACCTAAAATCGTCCATGAAAACTTCTACGCATCTTTCAACTAAATCGAAAATATAGAAATCATGCATCTTTGAAAAGTAGCCGGTGCATTACACAACCCAAAAGGCATTCTCCTAAAAGCAAAAGTACCAAAGGGACATGTAAAAGTTGTTTTCTCTTGGTCTTCGTGCAACAGGATCCGATTATATCCGTAAAAACCATCAAGAAAGCAATAATATTCATGACCGCTAGTCTTTCAAGAATTTGGTCAATAAATGGCAAAGGAAAGTGATCTTTCCTAGTTGCCGCATTTAATTTCCGCAAATCGATACACATTCTATAACCAGTTATAGTCCTTGTAGGGACTAATTCATCTTTCTCATTTTTAACAACAAGAATTCCCGATTTTTAGGAACTACTTGGACAGACTAACCCATTTACTATCTCGATATAGGGTAAATTATACCCGCATCTAAGAGCTTAAGAACTTCTTTCCTAATGCCTTCTTCCATGTGTGGGTTAAGTCTTTTGTCTTTCTCTTGAAGGTTTACTACCTTCTTCTATGTATTTTATGCATGCACATAGAGGGACTAATTCCTTTTAAGTCGCCTAAAGACCATCCTAAAGCTTCTCTATGTGTCCATAAAACTTTTAACAAACTAGCTTCTTGTTTTTCCGTTAAGCCTACCGCTATAATAACAAAGTGTTACCTTCCCTAAAATGCATATTTTAAATGGGATGGTAATGGCTTTAATTTTTCGACTTTGGGAGAATTAATGGATGGCATAAATTCAAATTTTCTACTTTAATAGTTTATTTTATTTTAGCCTCATTATTCTCTTCTTGCTTTTCTTCTTTATTTTCTTCCTCAATATTTTCTATCTCAATTTCTTCAAAGAGAGATTTTAGAATCTCTACTTCATCATCTTTGATTTCATAACTTTCTTCTACTACTTTTTCAGACTCATCAGAATTATTTTCTGATTCTATTTTTATTTCTTTACCTTTCATTTTTCTTTTTACTAGCTTCTAACTTTTCTCTCTAATCTTTCCTCTTCTTCTATTTCTCTTCAATTTCCTCAATGTCAATTTTTATGGGAGGGATAGGGCTATCATCATAGACAATAAATCTATCTCTCTCATAATCTTCCTCTTCTTCAAAAGTTTCGCTTGATAATTTTTCAATCTCATCTATTGAAAAACAGCACTTATGTCACTAGGTCTATTCATAGCATCAAACACGTAAATTTCAACCAAGTTTCACCTAGGACCGACATTGTGAGTTTACCATTTTTCACATTAATCATTGTATTATTAAATGGTCTGCCTAAGGCCATAAATGGGACTCGCTTAACAATTTGGGATTCATTATTGGTGCATATCTTCCTTTCCATCTCTAGAACCACAAAGTCAATCGGTATGATTAATTTATCAACTCCGAACTAGGATATCTTCCACTATACCCAAAGGATATTTAACCGAACGATCCTAATTGTAATTGCATAGTAGTGGGTTTTAGTTCTCCTAAACCTAACTGCTTATAGACCGCGAAAGGCATCAAATTAATACTTGCTCCTAAATCTAGCATTGCTTTCATCTTTTAGAGCTTCCCAAGGAGACTTGGATATTAAAGCTACCTGGGTCTTTCAACTTAGGTGGTAATTCGGTTGTAAAACAGAACTGACGCTGTAAAACAACAATCTTTTCATTGTTTTCAAACTTGTGTTTCTTAGAGTGAAGATCTTTGAAAAACTTTGCATAAGCCGGAATATTTTTAATAACATTAAGCAAAGGTAAATTAACATTTACTTTGGATAACATATTATAAATTTCCGAAAATTGTTTGTCCATTCGGTTTTTCATAAGTCTTCTTGGAACGGAATTGAGGAACATAGGGTGGTGGAGCCACATAAGGTTCCTCTTCTTCTTGATCCAACTCTTTTCAACTTCAATTGTATCTTTAATTTCTTTTTCTTTTTCTTGTTCCTTATTTGGAACATCTACTTACTTCTTTTTCTTTTTCTACCTCTTGATTACTTAAGTCATTAATCTCTTTATTACTATCACTATCTTTTCGATTTCTTTTTTCTATTACCTTTTTCGAATTTTCTATTGTAGTGCATATTAGAAGAAGGATCAGATCACTTACCTCTTCACCTATCACCTTACCGCCAAGCAAGACGGTGATTGACTTGGCTTGCTCGCTTGACTAGGGAACTTCCTTCTTCTCTTTTATCCGCCTTAACTTTCAATGTGTTTCTTTAATTTTCAATTTCTTCAAGCATGTACTTCATAAAGCCGCTTGACCTTTACTAGCTACTTTTGCTTGGGAACTTCTTCAATTCTCAACTGATTTTGATTTGGCAACCTGGTGTGGTGGTTGAGGTTGAATTGTTGAGGTTGCAAAGGCTTATTTCCTCCCCAAGAAAAGTTAGGATGATTCCTCCAACCAGATTATATGTATTTGAATAGGATCATTCCTTGGCCTTTGAGGGTACATATTCATAGCATTAGCCTGTCAATATAGCACTTAATTTTGCAAAAATTAGTAGCATGAGAATATAATCCACATAAGGCACATATCTTGAATTTGCCAATTTTCAAATTGAGCTTGTGTATTTGAATTATCTTGCAATTGATATAGGCTCCTATTTTTACCTCTAGCACTTTTCTCGTTTGGGAATTAATACTTAGCATCTCAAATACTTTTTCTAGTGCTTCTGGTGTCATTCTATTAATAGAACCACCACCGCACTATCAACCATAGTTTGTAAGCTCCGGCGAAAGACCATGATAAAATTGAAGCACTAACACATGTTGAGCCAAATTATGATGAGGACAAATAATAAGCGTGATTTTAAATCTATCCCACTGACTTATGGAATGTTTCACATGGTTCATTTTGGAATGACATGATTTGTTTTCTATAATTCGTAAGAGATGCATGTTTGTAAAATTTACTCATAAACAAATCATATAATTGTGCCCAAGTATAAACACTATTTGGTGTTAGGTTCATAAACCATCTCTTTGCCAATTCTTTTAATGCACTGGGAAAATATTTCATTTTCATTTTGATTTGATCTTCACCAACCCTCCTAAAGGAAAAGTACTCATCATGTATTCAATATCCTCTTAAGAAACCGACAGATCTCTCATGGGCATCCCATTTAAAAGATGGTATGGCATTAAAATAATGTCCTTTTTAACTCAAAATTCCTAACAAAGATCCTGCAAGACTAGACATGATGTCACAACATTTAATGAAGGTCTACTAAAGTCATTAATAGTTCTTTGATTTACACTACTTCCATATTTCTTCTTGTGTGCTCTTTCTTCTCTTTGATTCCTATTGACCGGGTCAACTAGATTTTCGTGATTACGATTATTGTTATTTTCTTCCATTGTAGGATCACCGTGAGGATCCTCTTGATTCAATTGGTCTTGATTATCGTGCTCGGTTTCTAGATTTTAGACTCTTTGATTTCTTTTAACAATATTTATATCTTGATTTAAGTCTACCAATTTAGGATTTAAAGATCTACGATCGCATAAAAATAAATTAAAGCAATTTAAAACAACTAACTATTAAAAATAAAAATAAAATAAAATCTTTTGTATTTTTATTTTTATGAAAACCGAAAATTAAACTAAAAACTAAATTAAATTAAAAACTACGCTACCAACAAACTAACCACGTGAACTAGCTTGTCTCCTGCAACGGCGCCAAAAACTTGATCGATGTTTTATTTAATCTTTTTCCTTGCAAGTGAACAAGACTATTATAGAATAGTATTGGAAGCAAG
>CM028382.1:47176162-47210879 GCA_013146195.2 Codonopsis lanceolata | reverse complement strand
TCATGTTATAATGGTCCATCGTATCTATTATAACATTTCGCCAATAGGCGTAGCGTGTTTTCATGTTAGAATGGTCTATCGCTCGCATTATACCATTTCGCTAATAGACGTATCATGTTTCATGTTATAATGGTCCATCAGACTCCATTATACCATTTCGTCAATAAGTGTAGCGTGTTTTCATGTTATAATGGTCTATCGTACTCCATTATACCATTTCTAATAGACGTATATCGTTTTATATGTTATAATGGTCCATCGTATTCATTATACCATTTCGTCAATAGGCGTAATGTGTTTCTGCATGTTATAATGGTCCATCGTACCATTATAACATTTTCATTATAAGGCGTGAACGTGTTTTCATGTTATAATGGTCCATCATACTCCATTATACCATTTCGCCAATATTAGCCGACGCTGTTTCGGTTATAATGGTCCATCGTATCCATTATACCATTTCGCCAATAGGCGAGCGTGTTTTCATGTTGTTACGTTAAGTTGCCACGTTGTTATGTTACGTTACGTTGCTAAGTTACGCTAAGCAAGGTTGCTTGCGTTAAGTTAAGTTAAGTTGCTTCAAATTGTTAAGTTAAGTTGCTAAGTTACGCTAAGTTATATTGCTACGTTAATGCTACGCTAAGTTAAGTTACGTTACATTTAAGTTGCTGCTGCGTTGCCAAGTTGCTATTAAGTTGCTTCACGCTACGCTAAGTTACATTGTTACATTACGTTACGTTAAGTTACGATACATTACATTACATTATGTTACATTGAAAGCATGCTACGCTAAGTTACGTTACATGTTATGTTACGCTAGCAAGTTAAGTTGTTGTAATGTGAATGTTTTTTTAAAACTATATTGATGCTAATCATTTTAATTATTGATATTATATTATTAAATTAACATTTCAAATATTATTTTAATTTAATTTCAATTTAAGTTAACGTTACGCTACGTTACGTGTAAGTTGTAATTTGAATGTTTTATTTTTGTAATTATATTGATGCTAATCATTTTAATTATTGATATTATATTATTAAATTAACATTTCAAATATTATTTTAATTTAATTTCAATTTAATTTCATATTTTTTATATTTTTTATTAATTAGAATTCAATTTAATTTTTTCATTATCGCGATTTTAATTTTCTATTGAAATTAAATTAATTATTTTTAAATCCTTTAGCGACGAAAATTTCCGTCATTAAATTAAAATTTATTATTTTTAAAAATAAAAATTATTATTTTAAAATTTTAGCTGACGGAAATTTCCGTTAAATTCAATTTTAATTAAATTTTAACGCCTTTAGTTGACGAAATTTTCCGTCAGCTGAAATTCAATTTTAATTAAATTTTAAATTACACCAATTTTTCCGTCAGCCGAAATTCAATTTTAATTAATTTTTAAATCTTTATGACGGAAATTTTCCGTCGCTAAGCCTAACTTTATCGATGAATTTTCCGTCGCGAAAAATAAACCGAAATTAATTTCTAATATTCACGACGGAAAATTCCGCTTTAGCGATTTTTTACTTCGGAAAATTCGTCGCTGAATATTTCAAATTAATTTTTAGTTTTCGCGACGGAAAATTCCGTCGCTAAAGGTGGAAAATTCACATCAAGTAAATTTCGCCGCTGATGTTCAAACTGTCATATGTTTAATTCCGTCTACAGTGGCTTTAGCGACGGAAATGGCCGATAAATTCGTCACGGGATGGTCAATTCCGCCGGCTGCAATCGCTTTCAGTGAGCTGCGGTGCGCCTAGCCATTGGTCATTTGGGAAATTTTGCTTTTTTTTTATCTTTTGAAAATTTTGAATTGTGACCGATTGAGATTTTTGAATATGGCTTTTTCCTTTTTTTTATTATGTAATTTCAATTATGCAATGTTTTTATGTAATTTAAATTGGGCTCCTTAGGGTGAAAACTAGTGATGTCATTTATTTCCTTTGTTATGGTTAAATTTCCTTATTTGTTATTTTAAAAATTGTTTTTTTTTGTTATAAGTATTTGTTATTTGTATGAGGTTTTTGTTTTTATGTAATATTTTAATAAAATTAGAAATTAATACCTTTGTTTTAAAATTTATTTTTTATGCAATATATTTATAAAAGTTATAAACAGATTAATTTATTTATATTGCATATTTGAATGTGTAATATATTAATAAAAATTATAAACAGATTAATTTATTTATATTGCATATTTGAATTTGTAATATATTCATAAAAATTATAAATGGATTAATTTATTTATATTGCATATTTGAATATGTTATAAATTAATAAGAATTATAAACAAATTAATTTATTTATATTGCATATCTGAATATGAAATATATTAATAAAAATTATAAACGAATTAATTTATTTATGTTGTATATTTGAATATGTAATATATTAATAAAATTATAAAAGAAATGATTTATTTATATTGTAGATTTGAATATGTAATATATTAATAAAAAATATAAATGAATTAATTTATTTATATTGCATATTTGAATATGCCATATATTAATAAAAATTATAAAAGAACTAATATATTTAAAAAATAATATACATATTAATTTATTTATTTGCAAAGTATAAAAATAAAAAATTGTGTAAATGAAATGGATGATGTGGTAGTCGGACCCATGTAAGAGTGGAAAAAGAATCAAAACCATTGTGAATAATAATTCTTAAGAGGAAATTCTTAAAATATGTATGTGGCAGTGAGACCAAACTAAGAATTTGGGGAAGAATTTCCACCATTGTGGATGCTCTAATCAAGAGACTGATACTAAATCAACTTTCAACCTAGGCCCTAACTTATGACATGGGAAAAATTCTGGTCGGTCATTTTTTTAAAGTTTGTATTCTCAAAAGTCTACCATTCTTTTTTTCAATCGTCTCCTTAAACAGTTTCGAGAAACACATTGGATTCGAAAATCATCATTGTTGCACAACGAAACAAAGATGGACTAGTCGATTAAACTGATAAATTGCGGTTCAAACATTGATGTATGACGATGCAGATATAAATTAGACAATTAAACTGGTGAATCACGGTGTAAAAATTAATTTAATAAAATTGATGCATTGTCATCCAATAATCAATACACCACGATTCATTTCGTAGCGCACCTCATGTTCATTAAGGTATCGTAGTTTTTTGGCAAAACCCTCCATTTGGCCACCCAACTTTTCAAAAACTTGCAATGCGGCCACCGAAAGTTTAAAACTTGCAATGAGGCCACTATACATTATTTAGGATGCAAGCGTGCCCATATTTTGGATGGACGTTAGCTCCACCGTTAAATATGAGTGAAATCCCTATTTTGCCCCCCTTTAAATAACAATTATATCCCTTTATGTGATAATAGAAACCCAAAGGGGTCTAATGAAAAATTATATTGTACATGTCATTTTCAAATTTCAAGTTCACCTCCTTCAACCCTCCATCTACCTTACTTTCAGACGTAATAGAGAGAGAGATAGAGAGGGGGGATGTGGATTCGGTGCCTCCAAACTATTAATTTCGTGTTTGAGACGACTGAGATGACGGATCCTAAGAGGTCGAGATGGAGAATTGCCGGGAAGAGAGAGAACCGACTATGAAGATCGATAAAGGTGGGAGGGAGGCCAAGGCCTGAGGGAGATCGAACTGGGGTTGGTGCGCTGAGATCAAGAACTCTGGCAGAGAGAAGGCCGGATCTGGGAGGTGGCTTCACCTGGCGGCTAATGAAGATCGATAAAGGTGGGAGGGATGCACGGGTGTGAAGTCGGAGGGAGATCGAATCGGGTCAGTGCTTGAGACCGAAGAACTAAGTAGGAGTTGGGTGAGAGAAGGCCGGATCTGGATGTGGCTTCGCCGGTGGCTATGAAGATCGATAAAGGTGGGAGGGAAGCCGCTGGGTGTGAAGTCGGAGGGAGATCGAATCGTTGGTGTGGCTTGAGACCAAGAACTCTGTAGAGCCAAAGCTGGGTGAGAGAAGGCCGGATCTGGAGGTGGCTTCGCCGGCGGCTATGAAGATCGATAAAGGTAGGAGGGAGGCCGCTGGGTGTGAAGATCTGAAGCCCTTCGTACTCTCTGTCTTCTTTCTTCCCCAAATTTTCACGCAGATTAAAGTTGATTCTTTGAACTCTCCGTCTTCTCGCCGACCACCGTGGAAACTAAGGATGAAGAAATCGATACCTAAAGAGAGATTCAGACCTGGGTTTGATTTTTGGGTTTGATCTGAGTTTGATAGATGAAGAAATCGAACTCTCAAATGATGTTTAATTTTTTTAATTATAATTTGACCCATTCTCTTTATACAAATAGCAAATGTAATTTATTTTTTTTCAGTTAGACCCCTTAAATTTCTAATATCAGACAAGAACATGTATTTATAAGGGTAAAATAGGTAATGACATAATTTAACGACCAAATTTAACGGCCGTCCAAAAAATGGGCTCGATTGCATCCTAACTAATGTATAGTGGCCTCATTGAAAGTTTTAAACTTTCGGTGGCCGCATTGCAAATTTTTGAAAAGTTGAGTGGCCAAATGGAGGGTTTTGCCTAGTTTTTTTACCCCAAAAGTATCTTTTTTCAGTTTGAAAAAAAATGGTACTTGAGCAATCGAACTTTTGAAAAACGGACCGACCCGTAATTTTTCTTATTTTTTAATTCTTAGGTAATGAAATTAATTGTATATATATTATACTTTTAACTCTTCACTATTTTTCCCCTTTCTATATAAATATGAATATAGCCCTCACGGGCTTAGTTCAGTTGGTTAAGAGCTAGTAGATTTGGATACACGACCAATGATCGAATCCTAGCAACCGCAGTGTGGAAGTTTCATTTTTTGTGGGGTGGCTCCTTGTAAGTACTAGGCACGGATCCTCCTATCTACTTAATCGTTGAATTATCGTGATTTTCCTTCTCACATTCTCATAGGCTAGAGTTTGAGACTTTCGGGGGGAAAGTTTCCCCTTTTGGGTACATGAATATGACCAAAAAATGGGAAATAGTAACAGAAAGGCCACTGTTAGTAGTCTTCTCTCCTTGAAAAACCAACCTTTATAGTGCTGGTTTAAAATGAACTTTTCCCTAAGATTGCAATGATATATTCTTTCCGCAATCCCATTCAAAGCATTCTACTTTCTGTTTCAATATTATTTTCGCTCGAATGGGATATATGTCAACAGTGGCAGATCGAAAGATAAATTCTAGCAGTGTCACAAAATTTAACTATTAAAGAATTTTATTAGAAATTACAACCGTCTCTTACACGAACTAACGTAGGTTTGGGGAAGAAAAAATTGAGTGGTATCCCCCCTTCGTAAATGACGGCGTTTTATAGTGTAAAGAGTAGATTTTGTTTTAAGGAAACTACATGGATAAGGCCATTAAAAAAACCCACATATTACAATAATATTTATTATATAGTTAATTATTTTTTAAAAATAGTGTGTCGGGTCAAAGATCTATATTATAAAACATATTAAGGGCTAACTGATGGTCCAGATCAAATTGTGTCAAATACAATTGGCGGTCAAGATTGATTCGTAAATATGTGAGTTACATATAAACTTCAAATACAATTGGCGGTCAAGATTGATTCGTAAATATGTGAGTTACATATAAACTTCTCAGTTATGATTTTTTTATATGAATTACCCCCCTCTACAACCAATAAGTATGTAATAATTCCTCAGTTATGGTTTTTTTTTTTTTTTTGAATTATCCTCTCCACAACCAATTATAGTTACATGAATGCTTTCATCTAACACATTTTTCTTATTTGAGTCGACGAGGTGGTTATCTATAATATATTCCGAGCATCCATTGAGTTGTTTTAATGAGATATATGTTTGTAAGTTTTGTAATTAATTTTTGCAATTTTAAATAGTTGTATTTTAATTTTATTATTAATATTTAGTTTGTAGTTTCTTAATTAATTGTTACAATCTCAATTTAATTTTTGTCCGATTTAGATTTATTTTTTAAACAACATTTCTTCATAAGTTTTGTAATTTTAAATATTTTTATTTTTATTTTTATTTTTTAAATGTGTGCTAAGTTTTCCTTAATAGTCTGACATATTTGTGATTTCAAAATAGTCTTTTGTTAGTTCACTATGTCTCATTCAATTTATTATATATTTTTTTTGATGCGATTTTCATTTTTAAGTTTATTTCAATTAATAGTTGTTGTGTTGATGTGTGTAAGAGAGAATGTTTTTGGATGAGTTACATAATTTTACAGGGAATAAAATGTTTTATTCTTTAATTAATATTTAGGAAGTCGTTTTTTATGTAGATTGATCCGACCCCTACGAAATCTCAATCATATACTAATTTATTCGCATCATGCTCGCTTTATACATTAATCACGTTTATATTGATACCATGTTATAGGCACAGACACAAATTATAGTGATTATTATTTATAGCAATGATGGACTCAAAACAGGGAGAATAAAATGCAACATGGCTTAGCTACTCAAACTAATTGACTTCAAGATACTTGGACTCCTAAAGACTTGGTCATTTGCAACAGACTCCAAAACAAAAGGAACGATTATGACTTATTCAAAGATAAGAACAAAAATTAAACTTCAACATAACACACTTATTTTAGAACAAAAAACTTAAGGATACTTATTTTGAAACAAATGGAGTAGCAACTAGGCAGAGAGGAGTTTTCTTGTGCATCGTAATGCCAGGTATCACGTTAGTGTCTATATCTTCCTTGTTCATCCCATTAGGTAATTTCCATTCAAATGAGTAGAGAAGATTAGCTAGTGCAAGTTCCACTGTAACAATTCCCATGTAAAGACCTGGACACATTCTTCGTCCCGCACCAAATGGCACTAGCTTGTAGTCTTGACCTCTGAAATCAATTGAATTACCAAGAAACCTCTCTGGCGAGAATTCCTCTGGGTTAACCCAAGCTTCAGGGTCCCTTCCAACCGCCCACACGTTAATAAAAGCAAGTGTTTTTGCGGGAATTTCATATCCGTCTATAATACAATTTTCTGTTGCTTGACGTGGCACTAGCAATGGAGCTGGAGGGTACAATCGCATGGTCTCTTTCACAACAGCCTTTAGGAAAGGAAGTTTTACGAGATCGTCTTCATTTACATATCCTTTCTGACTAACATGTTCTCTGACTTCGTCTTGAGCTTTCCTCATTACTTCTGGTTTCTTAATTAAGGCTGTCATTGCCCAAACTGTAGTGGCTGCACTTATATCCGTTCCAGCAATGAACACATCCTGAGGAAGAGAGATAGAGAGAGGGTGACAGAGTCAAATCTCCATATTGTCTTCAATTCCTCCATTTCGTCAATAACACCAAGTAAAAGTCGATAAATGGAGTTAGGCCTGACAATTATAACCTGAAATTCGTTTACTCACCTGACAATTATAACCTGAAACTCAGTAACTCACCCGACCCAACTTGAAAATTACCTGATTCAACCTAACCCGTGAACCTATTGCCCATTTGACCTAAAAAATTTTACTCTATAAATATATGGGTTTTTAGCTGGAAATTCGAGTTCAAACATGTTGACCGGTTTTAACACATTACCTCATTCAATCCGACTCCCGTTTGATATTTTGATTGTAATGAGTTTCAACCCTTTACTGGTTTACCCAACCCAACTCATCCAATTGTCAAACCTAAATAGTGGTAACGAAGACAACGTGGAATGGAAAGTTCCAGTCCTATAAACATTTTTTTAAAATGTCAAATGTGAAACACTATTGAAGCCACTATTAAAACATTAAATTATAATATTGGAGTGGTTAATTAGCAATAAATCAAACCAAGGTTCTGTTTGTTTCACGGAAAATGACTTCTGGAAAACGTTTTCTTCATTTTCTGGTGTTTGGTAATTTTAAGAAAATGTAGTTAACGTAAAAAAAATTCCAAGTCAACGAAAAATAAAGCCTCATTTTCAAGAAAATGACTTACAGATTCATTTTCCGTAAGTCATTTTCTAAATGTTTGAGCATACCTCTGCCCTCTTCCACAATTACACATATTTGCATACACGCACAATGTTTTACTCAACTAATAAATTATTTAGATAAGATGTTTATAAGACCCGTAAAACCATATTAGAAGAAACTTACTTTTAAATTTTAGGGTAAGCCAACTCAACCAACCCACACACACACACGATGAGTCACGTTAAGTGGCTTCGTCTTCTATAAAATACCCGTAGGACCACATTTTTAAGTTTTTGACTAAATTTTATGAACTTGTTGCATATGTTGTAGTGTTGTCAAGATCGAGTGGAGATAACGAGCCTGGACATTACGTGCTTAAAGTAGAGTCATTCTCCCTACTTTCTGAAGATGGGATAGAAAAATGCGAATCACATCTCACTCTATCTAGTAATTGTTGATATGACCAGTCTTCCTCAGGGTTGGGAGGTTAATGTTTACTTGAAATTCTTTGTTTATGATCACGTACAGGAGAACTATCTAACAATCCGAGGTACTAAAAATTTCTTACGGAACCTTTTAAGCTCTTTTTAACAACTTGTTTCTTCTTTCTGTCTTAAAATGAGTGTTTTTCTTTCTTTCTGTAAGGTTGTAGAATATATACATGCTCAGAATAAAGTTGGAAATGAAATCTAGTAAATTTAACCCTGAAATGACTGCGTGTGTATGTATGTATGTAGCTGCAGATGACAAGAAGAGGCGGTTTAATTCACTCAAGCAAGTTGGAATGGGGTTTTGCTAAGTTACTTTCTCTAAAGACCTTTAAGGATGGCTATAACAAGCTTAATTACAGTACTAGTTGATTATAAATTATATAAGTACAAATTAACAAGCTTAATTAGAGTTAAGATAAGATGTTTAATTATATGATACATGTAGAGGGTAACTTTGCAGTTGGAGTAGAGAATGAGTATAAAAGTAAAAACTGGTTTTAAAACAAGAAAAAATAAAGATTAAATGAAAATTCATTTTGAGATGGATCGGAGAGTGTAGTAATTACCGTAAGCACTCCTTTGATGTGATCGAACGTGAAGTCGATGCTAAATGAATGCTGGTTTCTGAGCCTAAGTAAGACATCAACAAAGTCTTCATGCTCAAGTTTTTGTCTGTTGGGATGAAGGTGCTCCTCGATGATTTCCTGGTAAAATGAATCCAATTCTTTGAATGTTTTTTCAAGCCGCTCACGACTACCATTCAATTTATCCACCCACCCCAGTAGAGGAACATAGTCCGTGAGAAAGAAGTATGACAACATCGCTTGAGCGTCGTTTAATAGACTATGAAATCTACTTCTTTCGAGACCTTCATTCTCGTATCTCTTACCAAAAGCAATTCTACAGATGATGGTGCTCATGAGAGCCATAACTATCTCACTTACGTTTATTACTTGAGATTCTTTAGAAAGCATTGTAATTTTTTGGATCATTAGAGATACCTCGTCTTCACGAATTAAGCAAAAAGATTGCACTTTTTTTGTGCTAAAGAATTGAATTGCACATATCTTGCCCAATTTTTTCCGGTAATCATTTAGCGGTTGAAAAATCAATTCTACGGCATTGTAAAATATTCTCTTTGGGCCAACCAATAATGGCCTATTTGCAAATACAATATCATGGGTTTTTAGTACTTGTTCTGCCATTATTGCAGAGGAAAACACCACTGTTGGAAAGCATCCAAGTCGCAAGGACATGATAGGACCATACTTCTGAGAGAGTTGCCATAAATGGCGATGAGGAGCCGAGGTATCAAGCTGGTGCAAGTTCCCAATAATAGGAAGTCCGGGAGGTCCCGGTGGAAGAAGCTTTTTTCTAGTGTTTTGGCATTTAAAAAGAAGGAAGAAGAGAAGCAAAGGAATTGCTAAATATAAAACAAAGGGCATCATTTCAATATGGCCTTTGTGTAAAGAAAGGGATTTCTCCCTTAAATAGAACTCTTTTGGGATGGAGCATGAACCATGAGGTTCCACTTGGGCTCTTTTTGTTTCGACAAAAAAATGATTTCCAAAAAATGATTTTATTTTCATTTTCTAGAAAACATCTTTTATCTTTTGACAACCACACAAAAAATGTTACAAAAAAAACTTATTAATAAATATAAAAAGTATATTCTAATTGAGCTGCGAAGCCCAAACAGCCCAATTAGTGATCACGTGCCATGCTCGTGCCCCCTTATCGCGAGCAGATCACGTGCATATTCTCCCAAAACGAGCAAGGACATGTGCTCTGAAAGTACAATAATAGCTAGGATTTCAAGAATAATGTCATGAATGCAACTTCTAATTTAGTTGCGCATTGACCAGATAACTTATTAAATAAACAGCGGTAGACTTTATTCAAATAAAGCAATAATTAGGCACATAAATATACCAAACAATTTACGTGTGTGTGTGTGTGTGTGAAAGTAGGGTGACCAAATTGCTATTTAAGTCTATTTGTTTTTAACCGCTAAAGTACACTTTTGGTTATAAATTTGGGTTTCGAAGTTCAAAAAGTCACTGCCCAATTTGGGCATCGGACTGAAAACATTGAGCATTGAAATGCACAATTGAAATCTGTCAAAATTTGGGCGTCAAAAATCAAAAAGTCACTACCCAATTTGGGCATCAAATGAAAACACTGCGCATCGAAATGCACAATTGAAATCAGTCAAAATTTGGGTGTCGAAGTTAAAAAGCCACTACAAAATTTAGGCGTAGGAATGAATACACTGGGCATCGAAATACACAATTGAAATCTGTCAAAATTTGGGCGTCGAAATTCAAATAGCTACTGCCAAATTTGGGCATCGAATGAAACACTGTGCATCGAAAGATACAATTGAACACAACCATAAAAAATCAACATAGTTGGGCATCGGAATAAATAAATTAAACACTGCCACCAAATATCAAAAAGGTTGGGTATCAAAATGGAAAAAATTACACACTGCCACCAAATATCAAAATAGGCGAACCTTGTAATTGATAAAATTGACGTCAGAATGAAT
Source organism: Codonopsis lanceolata (assembly GCA_013146195.2). Taxonomy (NCBI): domain Eukaryota; kingdom Viridiplantae; phylum Streptophyta; class Magnoliopsida; order Asterales; family Campanulaceae; genus Codonopsis; species Codonopsis lanceolata. The sequence goes on along the minus strand of CM028382.1, from coordinate 47,199,901 downwards.
AAATTAAACATTGCCACCAAATATAAACAAAGTTGGACATCGAAATGGATAAAATTGAACACTACCACCAAATATCAACACATGTGGGCATCAAAATGGACAAATTTGGCTTTGGATTGAATAAATTGAACACTGCCCCCAAATATGTGTGTAAAAATTGGGCATCGGAAAACTTTGAACGCCCAAAACAGTGCAGAAACATCGTTTTTTGGCCTTAAGACGAAGATGTCAAAAAGTAAAGCCAATGTGTTATCTAGATCTCATCGAGAGTTTCGATTTGATATTTGGTGGGTTTTGTGGTTCATAAGAGATCAAAAGTTATGGACAAAATGGTTAGAGAAGATGAAAAAAAGTAGGCAATAGAGAAAAGAGAGATGAAGACGAAGGTGGAGGAAGAACAGAAAGATAGTATGACACAGAAAAGAGAAAGAAGCCCGTGATTATTCCTTATTTATACTTGAGAGATTAGGGTTGATTTGTCACGTATGGGCCAGACTCGTAACATATTTACTAGTTGTGTATAAAATATTGGGCAGTGTAGTAGGGAGCCCCCTATGCCTAAGCGAGGCTCAAATGCCTTTTGAGGCAATTAAATATAGGGTGAAATTCGGGCCAGTCCACTTTTGAAATTTTTTACCTCTTCAGTTTAATGTTTTTATTTTCAACTAGAAAAGACCACTTTTTGCAATATTGTTCCAAAAACATCATCGTCTCCTTTAACAGCTACGACAACAAACTTTGGATTTAAACATCACTTTTGTTGAGCAACGAAGGAGATCGCCGACAGTCGAGGGAGCGCCTTTTGGGAATCTGGGCAACACCCTCTAATTGTAAACAAGTTTTCTAAATCATTAACTACGAAACTTTAATGAAAATGTTTTGGGTTGAAGAATTTTCACAGTAGGGATGAAGGTGAAAGGAGAGGAATAAAAAGGCTTACGACAGAGGAGAAAGAAGAAAAAGACTGAGGACAAGGTCTGTTTCATTACGATTTTGAGCCGCGATGCAATTAGACTAAACAACTAAACACTTGAACCACGGTGCAAAATTAATGCAATAAAATTGACGAACCGTGATGCAATTAAACTAAACAACTAAACACTTGAACAACGGTGCAAAATTAATACAATAAAATTGACGAACCGCGGTGCAAATAGATTAGGAAGTTAAACTATTGAACCACGGTGCAAAATTAATATAATAAAATTAATGCGGTGCAATTAGATTAGAAAGTTAAACTATTAAACTGCGGTGAAAAAATTAATTTAATAAAATTGATGAACCGCGGTGCAGTTAGACTAGAAGTTAAATTATTGAACCACTATGTAAAAATTAATGTAATAAAATTGATAAATCGCGGTGTAAAAATAATTACCTCCATGGCGTGCCTACGGTTAATTAAGGGTATCGTAGTCATTTTTCTATAAAAAGTGACTATTTCCGATTGAAAAGAAAAGTAATTTAGTGATTAGAGACTTCAAAAACTGGAACGACCTGCAATTTCTTTTAATTGATTTTGCTCCTCTTTTACTCCTCTAGATCTGCTGCTGCAACTGATATCTTCGTCTTCAATGATCCAAGCTACTCCCTCCCAAATTGTAGCTGGACCATTTACGTTTTAATTGATTTTTCTCCACAAGATCTGCTGCTGCAACTGATATCTTTGTCTTCAATGATCCAAGCTACCCCGTTCCAAATTGTACATGGGAATATATGTATCCCATTTTGTTAGTAACACTAAGGACAAATTGCAGGCGTTTTAAAAGCTTTTTTAAACATTTTTCAAAAACACTGAAAACGTAGCATATTTTTAAAAGCATTGAAAACACTTTTATTTTTACTAACGTTTTGACCAAAACGCTCCACCAAACAATCACTAATTTGTAATGGCCCCCTTTGTATGTTGGATGAGGTTAAGAACATCTAAAATGGTGGATTCTTAAACAATTTTTTTTAAAAAAATTCATCACCATTGTGGATAATTCCTAAATTAGAATTCATCGCCAAAATTCCTAATTAAAATTTCAAGGAGGGAAGAAGGAGAGAGAGAGAGAGAGAGAGAGAGAGAGAGAGAGACGGTAGTGGGGAAAGTGACGCCCATCGCATGACTCGGAGGAGCGCGTGCGACACATGTGCGGCTGAGGGGCGAGAAGAGCTCTGGCGCGGTGGGCCTAACTATTGGTCATTTGGGAAATTTTAATTTTTTTTTTGAAATTTTGAATTGTAACGGTTTGAGATTTTTGAAAATGACTTTTTACTTTTTTTTTTGAATTATGTAATTTTAATTATGTAATGTTTTTATGTAATTTAAATTGGGCTTCTTACGGTGACAACTAGCGATGACATTCATTTCCTTTGTTATGGCTAAATTTCTTTATTTGTTATTATTATTTTTTTGTTAGAAGTATTTGTTATTTGTATGAGGTTTTGTTTTTATGTAATATTTTAATAAAAAAATGAAATTAATACCTTTGTTTTAAAGTTTATTTGTTATTTAATATATTAATAAAAAATATAAAGGGATTAATTTATTTATATAGAATATTTGAATATGTAATATATTAATAAAAATTTTAAATGTATTAATTTATTTATATTGCATATTTGAATATATTTGAATATGCAATATATTAATAAAAATTATAAACGAATTAATTTATTTATATTGCATATTTGAATATGTAATATATTAATAAAAATTATAATGAATTGATTTTATATATATTGTATATTTGAATATGTGATACATTAATAAAAATTATAAACGAATTAATTTATTTATATTGCATATTTGAATATGCAATATATTAATAAAAATTATAAACAAATTAATATATTTAAAATACAATATGCATATTAATTAATTTATTTGCAAAATATAAAAATAAAAAGTAGTGTAAATAAATGTAGATGATGTGGTAGTAGGACCCATGTAAGAACGAAAAAAGAATCAAAACCATTGTGAATAATAATTCTTAAGATAGAAAAATTCTTAAAATGTGTATGTGACAGTGAGACCAAACTAAGAATTTGGGAAAGAATTTCCACCATTGTGGATGCTCTAATAAAATGGTATTAAATCAACTTTCAACCTAGACCCTAACTTATGACACGGGTAAAATTCTGGTCGGTTCATTTTTCAAAGTTTGTAATCTAAAAAATGCACCATTCTTTAATTATTTTTTTCAAACGTAAAAATCTATTTTTCGAAATATTGTTCCGAAAATATCATCGTTTCATTCAACAGTTCCGACAAACACATTGAATTCGAAAAGCACAATTGTTGCACAACGAAACGAAGATCAACTAGTCGATTAAACTGATGAATCACGGTTTAAATATTGATATATCGTGATGTAAAAATAGACTAAACTATTAAACTAATGAATCGCGATGTAAAAATTAATTTAATAAAATTGATGCATTGTCGTTCAATAGTCAATGCACCACGATTCATTTCATAGCGCACCTCATGTTCATTAAGATATCATAATTTTTTTTACCTTAAAAGTGTCTTTTTTGGATTTGGAAAAAAATGGTACTGGAGCGATCGAAACTTTTGAAAAGCAGACCGACCTGTAATTTTTTCTTATTTTTTAATTTTTTAATTCTTAGGTAAGGAAATTAATTGTATATATATATATATATATATATGTATATATATATATATATTATACTTTTAACTCTTCACTGTTTTTTATCCCTTTCTATAGAAATATGAATATGACCATAAAATGGGAAATAGTAACAGAAAGGCCACTGTTAGTAGTCTCCTCTCCTTGAAAAAAATGGGAAATGAACTATTCACTAAGATTGCAATGATATATTCTTTCCGCAATCCCATTTGACGCATTCTACTCTCTGTTTCAATACTTCCTTCGTTCCTTAATTATCGTCCTAGTTGATTCGGTACACAAATTAAAAAAAATAATTAATTTGATTATTTATATTAATTTAATATGTAGTTTCCTTTAAAGCTCATGTGTAAGTAACTCATAATTAAAGTAGGATAAAATAGTAAAAGTGATGTTCTAAAAAAATAAGTTTCAAATTTGAAAATTATTTTGAGATGGATGAAAAATAAAATGAGGACGATAATTTAAGGATGAATGAAGTATTATTTTTGCTCGAAGGAGATATAAGTCAACGGTGGTGGAACCGAAAGATAAATTTGAACACTATCACAAAATTTAACTTTTAATTTTTTTTAAAAAATTTATAATTATCCTTTATGCGAACTAGTCTAGGTTTGGGGATGAAAAAAATTGAGTGGAGTCCCCCCCTCCGTAAATGACGGCGTTTTATAGTGTAAAGAGTAGATTTTGTTTTAAGGAAACTACATAGATAAGGCCATTAAAAAAACCACATGTTACAATAATACTTATTATATAGTTAATTATTTTTTAAAAAATAGTGTGTCGGGTCAAAGATCTATAGTATAAAAGAGATCAGGGGCTAACTGACAGCCTAGATCGAATTGTGTCAAACACAACCTGAGTCGATTATGAATTTTTGTTTGAATTGGCGGTCCAGATTGATTCGTAAATATGTGAGTTACATATAAACTCCTCAGTTATGAATTTTTGTTTGAATTACCCCACTCTACAACCAATAAGTATGTAATAACCCCTCAGTTATTATTAATTTTTTTTTTGAATTATCCTCTCTACAACCAATTACAGTTACTTGAATGCTTTCCTCTAACAAAATTTTCTAACCACATCCTTCCGTTTGAGTTGACGAGGTGGTTATCTATAATTTATTCCGAGCATCCATTGAGTTGTTTTAAATATATATTTGTTTGTAAGTTTTGTAATTAATTTTCGTAATTTTTAAATAGTTGTATTTTAATTTTATTATTAATATTTAGTTTTGATCACACTATTTTGGTGGTGACCTTGTCTTGTTGTCCACGTTTGAGGCAAGGATGAGGTGGTGTCCACACGTTCGTCTTCCAGGCTACCTGCACAAAGTAAACAATAAACACCGTTAAGGAGTCGGGGCGGCCCGACTAGAACCCTCCGCCGTGAGAGTAAGATTTCCGGTGGAAAATGGGTAATAAACGTGATATTTGCTTGATAAGAGGTTGTGATAAGGGAGTTTAGATATTTCAAAATTTACTTACCTTTACAATAAATGTGTGTCCTCTATTTATACATGATCTTCATGTCGACGTGGCGGCTGGTCATTGAGGAACATATTGCGGTGGTCATTAAATACGCTGATGGTCTCTGTCAGAAATAAGTGGGCTGAGCGTTTGTCAGGGAGTTGGTGGTTGCGTGTAGCGGTTTCACCGCGCCTAGGGAAGCTTCTTTGTTAGACTGCGTGATGATTGATCTGATGCCGATGCCGAGCGGTCTTGTGATGAGGTGCTAGGTACCGCCGCTATTAGGCCGAGGACCACTTTAGTACTGGGCGAGGCAGAAGTGGTGGAAACCATTCTTTGTCAGTGGTGGAAACCATTCTACTGTCCGGGGCCGAGAGCATTGGAAGTCACTCTGACTAGCCGAGCCCAAGACGATTCGGAAGCCGTGGGTTGTCTGTTGCTCGGCCCTAACAAACTCGCGTTATCTCAGGGACCTACATTTCTATTGCTTCGTTACTAGCGGTTTTCTAAGTAGGGCCCGTTCTTGTGCCGAGGATCATTTCTTTGATTTAATCCTTTCAGTGGCCCCCTACTTTTTGGCCGCTCGACGCCGAGAAGGCCAAGAAGTATTCTCTTTGTTTGGTGGTGAGAGGTCGGTGCCGAGCTTGACTGCAGGATTCAAGTCAAAGCTGATGCCGAGTTTCGTGTCGAGGTTAACTCCGAGATTCAAGTCGAGGTTGATGGAAACTTATGGGGAATTTTTGAGTATCCGTCCAATCAGGAGGATTCGTCTTTTCAGGCTGTCACATCATTAAATGCAAGTTTTGGCGGCTTTTCGAATTTTGAAATACTTTTAATGCCGCCCTTTCTTCCCGGTTCTAGAGAAATCAATGCCATACGGTGCCGTTTCGGGTTTTGCTCAGGTAAAAACACGCGGGTCGACCCGGTGGATTTAGGGGCCCCGCCTAAATGCAACGTCGTTACAGGGGGGTATAAAAGCTTTTTTTTCTTTTCTTTTCACTTTCACCGTTTTCACTTTTCACTTTTCACTCACTGTGCTTCTAGGCGATTTCCGGCGATCTTTCCGACTGTTCCCCCCGTTGAGTTCTATTTTACCTGGAGCCCGTAAGTGAACTTCTCCTTTCCTTTTTCCACGTTTTCTTTTTTCGGGTGGTGGTAGTAATCGGTGTGTCGATGTCCGAGGTGGTGAAGATGGTGAGTCTTGCCTCTCACGGTTCAGAGTGCCGTGGTGTTGTTTCGCTCGTGCCTTTCGATGATGCCGAGCTGGGCCAAATTAAGGATGCCGATGTTGACGCCTAGGCCCCCGAGTGGCTACCTCCCCCTGCTGAGGCGAGCAACCTTTTTGCCTTGCTGGCTCGTGAGAAGGTGTGGGTAAAAGAGAGCTACCGTCGCTACATGGCGCCGAGGCCTGTTTCTCCTCCACAAGCCCAATATGTTGGCGATCAATTGATGGCGGAGCTCGAGGGTCGTAAAACCAGCCGGGAAGAGTTGTCAAAGCACCATTATGTTTCTGAGCAGGTGGCGGCCCGTGAAGAAGAAGCCCGCGAGAGGGGAGAGGGTTTAGAATAGGTTGACAAACACTTTAAAACAATGTTTTTTGATGGTAACTTGTAGTTTTATTTGTAGTGTGTAATGCAAGTACTTTATGTGTTTCTTTTTTTTTTTTTGTCTGCTTTCCCTGCTATTACTTTTTTATTGTTGTTATTTTTTCGAAGTGTTGGGATTTGGTTTCTTTTATGACTAAGCGAGAAGGTTTTGAAGGCGTTAGAGCCTGGCCTCTCCTTGACTAGACGAGGAGGTTTCGAAGGCATTAGAGCCTGGCCTCTCCTTGACTAGGCGAGGAGGTTTTGAAAGGCATTAGAGCCTGGCCTCTCCTCGACTAGGCGAGGAGGTTTTGAAGGCATTAGAGTTTGGCCTCTCCTCGACTAGGCGAGGAGGTTTTGAAGGAATTAGAGCCTGGCCTCTCCTCGACTAGGCGATGAGGTTTTGAAGGCATTAGAGCATGGCCTTTCCTCGACTAGGCGAGGAAGTTTTGAAAGGCATTAGAGCATGGCCTCTCCTCGACTAGGCGAGGAGGTATTGAAAGGAGGACTGAGTGATCTTGAGTACATGGTTTTAAAGAGGAAAGTTTTCATCGAGATTTTTCTTTATACAAATCATTGATAATACATTTTCAAGTGGTCTGAATGCCAGGGGTTCTTTAATTAGTGGGGTTCCATCTGGTTTTGCGAGTCTGTAGGTTCCAGTTCGAATGGTGTTTGTGATTTTGTATGGTCCTTCCCAGTTGGGAGAAATCTTGTTTCTTCCTGGCTTGTTTCCAGTCACCTCGATTTTCCTTAGCACTAGGTCGCCGACCGAGAATGTGCGAGGATTCAGTCTTTTGTTGTGGTGGACCTTGGCTAGTTTTTTGTAATTGATGGCCTTCAACCTGGCCTCGAGCTTTCTTTCCTCCAGGTAATCGAGGTCTAGCGCCCTTGACTCAGTGTTCGCTTCTTCGTTGAAATGGATGACTCTTGAAGTGGGGAGAGCCATTTCTACTAGGGCCATGGCCTCGGTTCCATAGGTCAAGGAGAAGGGTGTTTCCTCTGTCGAGCCTCGGCGGGACGTTTTGATAGCCCATAAGACGGCAGGAAGCTCCTCGAGCCAAGCGCCCTTCTTGTCGTCCAGTCTTCTTTTTAAGGCATTAAGGATTTGTTTGTTTCCAGCCTCTGCTTGGCCGTTTCCTTGAGGGTGTGCTACCGAAGACTTCCAATGGCGAATTCCTCTTTCCTCGTAGCTTTTTGTAAATCTGTTTGAAAACTGTGTGCCGTGATTGTGGGTTCCCGGGAAATGCTCCCGCGCCCCGCGTGCCATTGGATAGGGGTGCGCGTCCGTGCGGATGCGGTGACATCCACTACTCCCGTTCCAGCCTCCCTTATTTAGGGGAGGACAAAATCAAAAATGCGGGAGGAGTGCTGTCGGAATAACGCGTTGGAATGCGCCTCGGTTGCCTTTAGTGGATTTTTAATCCAATATGGGAGCTTTGGATTTTCTATGTCAAGTTATCCCTTTTTAGGGATACGGGATATAGGAAAACATCACCTTTCCATTCCCATCTTCCCTTGTTTAGGGGAGAGCGTGAAAGTGCAAAGAAAGATGTTGCGAGGCCCCACTGGATCCAAAATGTTTTAGAGTCGCCATCTTTATTTTAAGGCAAAAATAAAGCAAAACCAGAAAAAGAAAACCAGAGATAGAGAAAACGGGTTCGGAGGCTAAGTTACGAATTGGGAACGTGTGATCGATTGTTTTATTTATCTATTTCCTTGCAAGTGTACAAGACTATTATAGAATAGACTCGGAAGCAAGGGTCGAACCCACAGAGACAAGTGATCACGAACAGTGCGGTTATAGATAGCAAATTATTAACCTAAGGGGGGGTTTTTATGTTTAATTCTACTCTAATCTACTAGTTATAGATGTTTAACTAATTAGACCGTAATAACAGATATTAAGATCTTATGGTGAGTGGAAATCTAGGATTCTGGGTTTCACTTATATCTCCTTTATATTTAATTCATAATAATGTCATTCAATGTCTTGGGTTCGTTCACTAAAAATAGATATGGTCGTTGAACAATTGGTTCACCTCCATCCCAAAATTCACCCATTCCATATCCTAAGCACGAGGCGTAATCTAGTTGTCACCTAGATTTATGATCTATCTGTCACCTAGATCATGTAAGAACCGGTCCTAACTTATCACTCTCGTGCTTCGATAGGTCCAATTTATTGTGTTGGTGAGCCGATTACGACATGCGACATGCATGCACTCGGTCATGCAGTTATCTGCACCTCTAAGCCTTTATTATTTGCGATTACATTCATTTGTTCAAAGCAAAATAATATAGGGGTTGATAAACAACACAATCAACAAGCATTGAATAGACATATATATATGACTCAAAACATAAATTCGATACAAGTTACCTCCCACCTCCTAGATTAGGGATGATTTAGTTCATCATAAACAATGAACAACACATGAAGATGATGGAAGACATGATTTGATCTTCAATACTTGAAATTACACAACCTAATTATGTTATACAATCTAAAACTACCTAAAATCTATGTAAAGAGAGCTTCCAGCCGTCCTCTCTATGCTTAGGCTCGGCATCTGACTTCTATATATACTTGGGAGTTGTGATTGGATCGAATGACTGTGTGAAAACCCAAAATTTGAGCATTCTGCCTACCTTGCGGTCGCGAGGTCTTTGGATACTTGCGTCCGCAAGGTCTCCAGTGTGTGTGCTTTTTGGACTCTTCAATTGCTGACTTCGGGGGCTATACTGCCTACCTTGCGGTCGCAAGGTCTGAGACACCTTGCGTCCGCAAGGTCTCCAGAATGTGCAGCTTTCATTTTCTTCAATTTTTCTTTCTTTGTAATTTGCACTTAAAACTCTGGAGTTTCGCGTATTTTCACGAACAACCCTGAAACTTACAAAACTCACCAAAAACATATATTAGTACTCAAAAGACTCGTGAAATAGCATAATTTAAGTCACATAAGTATATAAAATCGACGTATAAAATACATCGATCAACGTGCTAGGCACCCAACTCGCCCTTTCGGTCTCAAAACAGTTTTTGGCTAAAGTATGCTTTTTGTTATATTTATTTAACAGGTAAATAAAGCATTAACTGCCTACAAATACATCCGTTACATCTATATTAATTACAGATTTGCAACAGTCTCTTTTTACAAACAACTACAAATATACTTGGAAATATTTGGCCATAGTAATGACTACATTTAGTATTATTTCCTAAATAAATCCGGGCAGCATAACTGCTTATATATTGATATTGAACCGGACCGGAAATAATACATTTACAAATAAAGACTTTATTGAATAAATAAAGTAAATAATTACAGATCTATCTAAAAACATTTTGCCATAATAACGCCTACATTTAGTACTATTTCTTAACTAAATCCGGGCAGCACAACTGCTCATATGGCTACATTGGGCCGGACTGGAAATAATACTTTTACAAATAAATGAAAGACTTAAAAATAAAGACTTACAGACAGCGTAGGGGTGTGCTCGCTCTGTCCCTCAGGGAGAGAGAGTATTTTTTTTTCTGGTTGAAGTTGTGTGTTTGTGTGTTGTGTGTTGTGTGAATTTGGGCAGCGTGACTGCTCTGAAAGTTACTTTTCGGCCTTGGGATCGGGGCAGGGTAACTGTTTGTGTTTGGTTGTGTAAAACCCTGATTTATGGCTTGCTTGCGATATGCATGGATTCATACGTTTATAATCATCATAAATATGTTCATTTAGCTCCCGTATATGTTTAGAGTCAATAGCATGATCGTTGACATCGTTTGAGATGCACGTATGCATTTTTCTTTCGCGAGATGCTTTGAATCTCGGGTTTGTGATTTATGTGGTTATCACATGGATAATTGTTAGAAGGCATTCATAATATCATTTACATGCCTTGGATGTTTGTTAGATGCTAATTGCATCGTCGGTTTGGTTTCTAGTTTGATTCGGGCGATAACCCTTCTCAGTTTGACTTTTTCAGTTGTCGTTCGGGAGAGTTTTGACTGAGTTCTTGGCCTTGTTTTGTTGAGGTTTGAGACTTGATTCCTTTGGTTATAGATTGGAGGTTATTAAGGTTGGATTGTAGATCATTTTTGGCTTGGAAGGACTCGAGAACGCATGCGGGAGAGTCCGGGATCGAGCAGGGAAGCAACAAAGGCCGGGAAATGGGATGCAGAAGTGATGCGGTCGCATCACTTGAAGACCAAGCGACCGCAAGGGTCCCTGGTACCAGATTTCGGGATTTTGCTCCCTTTTCTCACTGTCCGAAAGTTTGACCCATTAAACCCAATCTAAACCTATCCTAAACCCACTTACTTAGCCTAACCTTAATCCTAATCATCTATTAGAAGATTTAGGGGTAATTAGTGACTTGATTAGAGGATTTAATCCCCCATATAAAACCCAAAACAGCCGCATTCTTCCTCCTATTCGGCCAAGACAGAATTCGACTTCCCCCTTTGCTCTTCTGCGAGCACTTCAACCCAACCAAAGAGGAAGCTTGAGAAGGTGATTTCTAGGGTTCTTGAGGGTTCCATCTTGAAGGCCATAGCTTGGGAGCTTCATTTCTCAAGGTACTCCATAGTTTTGAAGAAGGGATTGAAGAGAACAACACCCACCATAAAGGATTTCGGGATTCAACCTAGAAGAGGGCTGAACACAAGTAAGTTTCTACCTCTCTTCCTTTTCTTTTAGGCTCCATTGACCCTAGGGAAACAACCATTATGCTATGTGAGGTCAATGGATGCCATTGTTAGGGTTTGTAGAAATTCATGAACCCTAGGTTTCAAATTATTGTTAGAGATGGGTGAACCTATGTGAGACTTGATTTTTATGGAATTCATATGCCAATTAGTCTATTAAACTTTTCTATATGAATTGTTCATATGTATTGAGCTTGAATGACAAAGATACTTGGAAGGGGATTTTCCCCAAATTGTGTTTGGGCTTGTTAAACATGATGGTAAGCCTAATTATTGTGTTGTACATGTTTAGTGGAGTCTATTGAACTTAGTTGTGTTGATTATCCATGAGTATTGAAGTTGGTTTGGTTGAGATACTTGGAGGGTGTTTTGCCCTAATCTTGTTCTAGCTTGCCAATTATTGATGTGAGCTTGATTAATATGTTTTATATGCTTAATAGAGTATATTAAACCATGTTGTAAATTTTAATCATGATTTGAAGGTTATGATTGGTATGATGACTTAGATGAAATTATGCACAAGATGATTGATTTGTTCTAAGTTGCTTTGTTAAGTAAATTGTTGGGTTTATATGAGTATATTGAACATTGGGATTATGGTTTTGGGCGATAGTTTTGAATATAGGGGGATGATGAAGCCTAAGCTTCTATTCCTTGAATTTTCGGAAAACTTAGATTGAACTCAACGGAGTTAACCTTTGGGTTAGTATGAATCCTAGGAACTATAATTTTAAGTCCTACGGAGTATTGGGTAGAATTCATGGAGGTCGAGCCTCCAAGAAGTTTTAAGGTGTGTGAAGCACACTTGATTATGAGAACTTATATGATTCTCGGTTGTGATGTTTATGCTAGTTGTGGATGAATTGCATGACTAGTTTGATGGTAGAGTGTTTACCTACTTGTTTTGAGCATATGAGTATATATTACTTGTGCTTGGGTTTTGAGTCCAGCTGGCGTCGGTCTGTTGAGTTTTGGTGGGACGATACATCGTCTTCACGAATTGTGAGATTCGTGATCGCGATGGATCGCCGTGCCGGGTTTGCACACACCCCTCCATCGATGGCCACGGTGGGGAAGTAGTTTATCTTAGTTGTAGTAATACACATGACTTTGATAACTATGGAACTCGAGCGGAGACTGTCTCGGGGACGTCGATATCTACGAGAGGGATATCGAGGGCACATAAGGGTTTTGCACGTGTTTTTGCAGGAGCGACACGCGCGGAGGAATTTGGGTAATGGTATCATATCCCTTATATATGAATTGTTTCACAAGTGCTTAAGTGAATAACGTGCTTGGTGAATTGGATATGATATGATGTTTGTTTTGGTTTCTTACATGTTATACTTAATAGATAACATATTGATTAATGTTGTTAAGCATATATGCTATCACATGAATATTATTGGAATGTGGTTTTATGCCAAAGGTATAAATCATTATTGTTAAGTTTGTATGCCTTGACATGAATATTATGGGAAGGCTATGTTATAACAATAACATGAATTACTGTTGTTAAGCTAATATGCTTTATCATGAATATTATTCGGATATGGCATTATGTTAGAAGCAGGAATTATTATTGCTAAGTTTATATGCCTTGACATGTAAATCATTGGAAGGCTATGTTATACCAATAACAAGAATTATGATCGTTAAGCATATAAATGCCTTGACATGGATTTTAGTGAGATGTTATACTACAATGATAACATGTTTTATTAATGTTGAGCATGGATGCCATAACATGAATTTGTATAAGGTTATTTCATGATGATAGCATGATGTATTTTATGATTGAGCATTATGCCATGATAGGAAGTTATGGTTAGTAACTTACTAAGTCTTTGTGACTTACTTTTATTTGTTGGTTGTTTTCCCTAGATCCGAGCCGAGCGTGCGGATCCAAGTAAATCAAGAAGGTTTCGTTGACAAAGAGTTCTTTTGGCAATGTTGCTACTTAGATGTTTATTTTGTTTTTGGTGAGGTCGTTGGGAAGATGAAGTTATGTAAACTTCATGATTGGGTAGCAAACTTGAATGTGATTAGTAATATTGTAATCGTGCTGTTAGCTTATTCTTTTGGTAGCCGAAAAGTAGAAGTCGTGCTTGATGTATATTTATGGTTATATCTCCATATGTTTTCTTGTTGCTAGTACTTATAATTGCTAGTACTTATGTTGTTGGTAGCCGACTGGTTTTAGTCGCGCTTGATATCATTGGTAAATATGTTTAGCATGTTACATTGCTAGTTAAAGTATTATGCTTGTTCTCCGGCATGTTCTTAGCCGTTGAGTTGTTAGACTAGAGTCTTAGACTTAGTTTAATGTTGGGTTCGTAGTAGCAGCCGACGACTTGGTTTATATTATGCTCTATATTGAAATTGCACAACAGGGAGTTTGTTCTACGTGCCCAATGTTGCGGCACGCGAATCGAATTTTTGGACCGAGAGATTAACTATCTCTTTGGTTGTCTTTAGTTTGAGCTTGTTAGCTCGGGCACCACTGTTATATTATATTTTGCTTCCGCGTATGTTTTGAGTTATCGGTGTATCGCCGTTATGGCCCTTCCCATTATTTGTTACTTGTGTGTTGTTATTTGCTTTCCGACGGCACAACCTTGGGATTTCGTCTTGGGATCCGGGTCGGGTCGTCACAGGTTGTTTGTTTGACTGGAAGTAGGCTGAAATTGGGCAGAGCAACGGCTTATCTCTGGCTGTTTCGACCTTTTAAATCGGGCAGAGCAACTGCTCTTTCCACGATTTTTGGACCGGGGAAAAAAGGGTGGATACCTAACTGGGGGCTAAGGTACACTTCTACTGGTTGGATTTGTGTTTGGAGGAAGTTTGGCAGAGTTTCGAGGCTTTGGATGTGATCTCTCACTATCTCACACCGCTCTCTATTTCTCCGGCGTATCGTTAACGCGGAGAAGCTTTACGAAGGATTTCTGTGTGAAATGAGGAGCCGGGCACTGCTATTTATAGGAGGAGAGCAGGGACATCGCAGTCATTTGAAATTTTCTCAAGCGCATCAACCGCTTGCACCACGCGCTGAATAAGTTGTGAATTACGACAAATGAATTGGATGAACAGTGGCTGGAGAAGGCTTTTGGGCGCCATACATCATGGATTTGGGCGCCATGCCCAAATTTGTGGGGAGCCACGCCCATTTCCTTTTCTGCGCTGCAAACGGTTGTACCTTGCGTTGGAAAAGTTGCATTTTACGGCAAATATTGCATGAACATTGCCAGGGGGAGCAATTTGGGCGCCACCCTATAGGAATTTGGGTGCCATGCCCAATTCCTTTGGTAGCCATGCCCAATTCTCAAACCTTGGTCCTTTTTGAACATCAAGGTCACTGCAGTTCGTCCTTTTGCGCATCCTGCTTTGTCCTTTTGCACTTTTGACCCTGTAACTTGACATTTGTTAATGTTTTAACAGGTCTTGATATTTTATGTCATGTCTCATACCAGGGGTACGAAATTGGGGTGTCTACAGAGCCCCTCAACGATGGAGTCTACGGGTAACCCGCAGCTTACTGAGTAGACGAACATCGTTGATAAGAATAGACTCCAATTTCGTTTCATTTCAAAACGAGGGAGAAATATGCAGCAGGTAGCAGTTATAATGCAGCAATTTATCAAACCTCCATATCCTAGACATTTTTAGTCAGTTATAGCAGGTTATCAAATTTTTTAAGCAGATATGCAAATTAAATGCTATGATGGTCGGACCTACTAATGTAGGCTGCCTACGTATCCCTTAATAAAAGGAATCAGATCAAACGTAGTTCATCCTAAGCCGAAAAAAACAACCAGATGAGGAAGTTGTGTCCTTTGGGCCAAAACCCATCCGATAACACAAACGAAGAAAAGATTTTCATGTTTTTCGAAAAGCCGTATTCTTCTGGTCCGAAACCGTTGTCAAATACGGTATGAAGATTTTTGTGTTTTTCGAAAACCATACTTCAACCGGTCAATACCTGTCGCTGAAATATGTTAAGAGATCAATCTCAAAATCGTGTCTGACTGGTCAATACCTTTCTTCCAAACACAATAAGAGGACCTTCAGATTTTCGAAAAATGTATTCGACCGATCAATACCCAACATCGAATACGATAAAGAATGTTCTTCAAATTTTTCGAAAACTGTATCCAACCGATAAAAATCTGTCGTTGGATACGACAGAGAGATTTTTCTTTTTCTTCTTTTCTCTCCTTTTTTTTTGTTTTTTCAATATTCCTCTTTTTTCTTTTTTTTTTTTGAAGAAAACCTTTTGAAAAAGATTTTTCCTTTTATTTCTGAAAGCAGGATAAGACGATCTTACCTTTCTTACCTGTTCAGGCTTTTGACTGCTGCTGTTGGCTCAGCGGATTTGGCTTTTTCTGTCATTCTGAGTTTTCCATGCTGAGGATTTTTTTTCTTTTCATTTGCTCTTGTTTTTGTTGTTTGTTTTTTTTTCTTCTTTTGTTTTCTTTTGATTTCTTTTCTTTTCATGACTTTATTTATTATTCTCTTTTTTTTTCTTTGATTGATTGATCTTTTATTTCAAAAGGAAAAGGGACTTACCTTTGCCGCTGAATATTCTGACTTTTCTGCTTGTCTGGCGGCTGACTTGCTGGAGATATGAACTTTTCTTGCTTTTTTTTTTTTTTGGGTGAAGGCCATCAAATGTAGTTAACGAAATTGCTTTCGTTAACTTTCTGTTAAGTCTTAGGGACCACTTTGCAGCTTTGAAATTTGGAGGACTTAAGTACTGATGCTGAATTGCTTGGAGGGGGAAAAGTGAAAATTTCATTTTTTTCCTCCCTTTCTTCTTCACTTACGGGAGAAAGGAAGTTTCATTTCCTTTTCTTCTGCTTCTGCTCCTCAGTTCCTTCTACAGCCGACGAGGTAAGTTTTCTATTTTTTTTTTCATTTTCTCTCATTTTCTCAATTTTCTTCCGCCAAAATTTTTGTTTTTCTGCACAGATGGCTTCTTCCTCTAGATCTAGGAAAGGAAAAGCACCAATGGACCCGGAATCTGGTGAGGAAAAGAAAGAACTTCCTCCTTTGGTTTGGAACCATGTCGGCTATTATTATTCAAAGCACGATTGGGGCAATCTGGTGCGAGACTGGTACAAACACATCTCGAATCTTCCTGATCCCAATGTGAGTATAACTTTCTTCCACCCATTTGGCTAATTTTTCAGATCTGCTCATTTTCTGTGCTGTTTTGGACTTTTGGAGTATATATATGCTGCTTATGATATTTATACATGTGATTTATGGACTAAAATGATGCAATTTTGGTAATAATGTATGAAATTCAGACAATTTATTTTTGCGATGCCCAAATCGAACTAGTAGTCACTATTTGACTCTACTATGCATAATTTATAATGTTAATGCAAATAAAGCTATATGATGCATGTTTTGGTTCTGAAAATATTTTTACATGACATATATTCACAATACGGAATTTTCGGAATGAAATGCAAAATTTTCTGAACACATTTTTCGGATATATTTTCGGATATATACAAGACAAAACAGATACATTTCATGCACCGGAATTTATTTTTTATGCATGCTAATGCTGTAGGGATATAAGAAATGCCTAGAAGATATTATTTTTCCATGGCAGGTGACATTTTTATTTTCTTTTTCGTGCATTCCTAATACTGCTTATTAAATAATAAATGCCAGAAATGATGCATGTATCATTTTATTTAATGCAAATATGATGCTGAATATACATGAGATGTTTTTTTTTTTTTTTGATGTGAATGCATGAAATTTTTTTTTTTACATAAATGTGAAAATAAAAGAAATGTGGCATGCATATTTAAATGCAAAGTATATATTCTATCTTTCTCTTTTTTTTCTTTAACATGCTGACATGTATATTTATGCGAAGTATATTATTATGACACTTAAAATGATAATATGTATTTTTATGTGAAAAACGATTTTTTATGTACATATATATATATATACATATATATATACATAAAAATCTCAAGTTGTCAAAGTCCTGGGTGATTAACCACTGGGAGATCCGACGCTTTATTTTGCACTCTACCGGCTATGCCCAAGTTGTCATGTTGGGCATCAGAAGAACTTCTTTTTGAGTCTTGTGAGAATCTTTGCGTCGGTTTGGGGTGGCAGTTATTCCGACACGACCCGCCCGACATTTTTGGAGATGACAAATAGCAGGACTTTGACTTCCAGAGGATGTGGAATCTCGACTTTAATAGGCTTCAGGTGGCCTATTTGTTCTCTGATTACATATTTTTGTCCCTTGAGTACTTGGCCTGGATAATGGTGATTACTGAGGGATCTTCCTGCGAGATTCGGCGAAGGCTGAGAAATTTGTTTGGCCGGCATGTAGCTACAGGCATTGATGCTCGCCTCATGGAGATAGGCGAAGAGATCGAGAGTTCAGGTTTGGTCATTCCTCGAGGGCCAGAGGATTTCGAGCAGTACATAATCTTGGCACCCAGTGGCTCTGGACCGAATGAAGCGAGTCCCGATGGGAAAGGCTTGGAGGCTGCTCCCGAGTGAATGGGGTCTTTGGCTTGATATGCTGATTACAAGGTTCCTCGACATGATAATGCAGGTTGGCAACAGAATCCTTGGGAGCAGGAGGAGGCTGTCCCCTCTCCTCAGAATGGATGGGGCACTAATATAAGGCCTGAGAATGGCAATTAGCAACATAATCCCTGGGAACCAGAAGAAACTACTTCCCCCCTCAGCCTGGATGGGGTACGGGCCTTAGAGATAATGGAGCCGCTCCGAGCAACACGACTGTTCATGAGAATGGAGATGATGGTGATGACGAAGGAGATACTTCTGGTGGTTCTGAGAACAGGGGTTCTTCTGTGCCTCGCAGAAGAGGAATATGAGCCCGGCTTGGTGGACGTCGCAGGCATTGATTGACCGCTTGGAGGCTGAGCTGCAAAAGGAGGAAATATCTGGGGGGAAACAAGTGGGGTGTAGGCAGGAATATGTATATATATGCAGTGCAGTTAATGTAAAATATAAATGTCCTAAATAAATATTCCTAAGTTGCACCTTAGGACCTTGTAATATATTTTAAGTATTTTAATGTGAGCTTTTGTCGTGGTTTTTCTCTTTCCTTCGTAAGTTGAGCCTGTTGTATGCCGAAGACTGAAGATAGTATGCCGAGGATTCAAAAGAGTGTCTTCCCTCTCTTTTTTCTCCTGATTTATTTTCTTTCTTTTTTTATGCTCTAACTTTTGCCTAGGCCACCCTTTCGGGTTTTCAGCCTAGCGAGCCCTTATTTCTCCTTTTTGTTGTGTTGTTTTTTTTTTTCGCTCTAACTTTTGCCTAGGCCGCCCTTTCGGGTTTTCAACCTAGCGAGCTGGAGGGGGAAGCACTTTCGTCGGATAGATTGGCTCAAGCATAGTACCTTTTGAGTTTTTCAAGATTGAAGGGCTAAACAAGGTCTTCTCCTTCCTGGTTTGTAAGGAGCACGACACCTCCTGACCGGATCTCTTTGACAATGCATGGTCCCATCCACGGAGATTTCCATTTTCCCCTAGTATCAACATAACTAGGGGGTTTTTCCCGAAGCACTAGATCTCTGACCTGGATGTCGCGGCCTTTGACTTTTTTGTTGAATGCACGGGCTATGCGCCTTTGATAGGCTCGAGTGTGTTCTAGGGCTAGTAACCGTCGTTCATCGATCAGGGCTAGTTCTTCGAATCACCCTTTGACCCAGTCGACTTCTGCTATGTCAGATTCTATCATTATTCTTAATGATGGTACTTCGATTTCAATAGGCAGCACTACCTCCATGCCGTATGCCAGAGAGTAGGGGGTAGCCCCGGTGGGTGTACCGACTGAGGTGCGATAGCCCCAGAGGGCTAGCGACAGCTTTTCTAGCCAGTCTCTTCCTGTGTCAGCCATTTTTCTGATAATATTTTCAAGGGTTTTGTTGGCTGCTTCAACGGCACCATTGGCTTGTGGCCGGTATGGGGAGGATTTGTGTCTTTGAATTTTGAATTCGTCGAGCAGACGATTCACGTCCCCTTCAAAATGAGAGCCGTTATCGAAGATGATTTCGAAAGACACCCCATAGCGGTATATAATGTTGGCCCGGATGAATTCAGACACCTTTTTGGCATTTAAGATCTTGTAGGAAGAGGCTTCCACCCACTTTGTAAAGTAGTCGACGGCTACCAGGACGTATTCATGGCCATTGGATCCCTTCGGGTGAATTTGGCCTATGACGTCGATACCCCATGTTGAGAAGGGCCAAGGAGCTGTGGAGTTGTATAGGATGTGCGGGGGCACGTGCTGTAGATTTGCAAAACATTGGCACTTGTCACAGTGTCGCACCCAACGAATGCAGTCGGTTTCGAGCGAGCTCCAATAGTATCCTTGCCGGATAACTTTCTTGGATAACATGTGGCCGTTCGTGTGTGGTCCGCAGGTACCACCGTGGAGTTGGTCCATAATTTGCTCGGCTTTAGCCTGATCGACACATAAGAGATTGAGGCCTTGGTAGTTTCTTTTATATAAGCTGCCACCAATGAACACGAATTGCGATGCCCATCATTGCAGGGAAATCCTCCCTCTTTTGTCCAGTCCAGAGGGGTAGATTCCTTTTTGAAGCAGATTTTGGATGTCAGTATACCAGGGCTCGTGATCTGCCTCAGGAGCTGCATTGATTTGGAAACAGTATGCCGGCGTGACTTTCTTTCCGACTACGAAGGGTTGGACCTGGGTTTCTGCGGGAATCTGGACCAGTGATGCCAGAGTGGCCAGTGCATCGACAAATTGATTTTTGTCCCGCAGCAAGTAGTGGAATGAGACGGAATCAAACCGAGCGGCAAGGGCTGGTAATTTGGCATGATAGAGTTGCATCCGGGGATCTTGGGTTTTCCACTTCCCTTCGACTTGGTTTATGATCAGGGCAGAGTCTCCAAAGACTTCGAGATTTTTGGCCTTCCTTCGGAGAGCTTCTTCTAGGCCGGCAATGCAAGCTTCGTATTCAGTGGTGTTGTTGGAGCATTCAAACTCCAATCTTAGGGCCAGTGGAGTGTGAGAATCTGCCGGATCGATGAGTAAGATCCCTATGCTAAAGCCTCTTTTGTTTGCGGCTCCAGTCAAATAACATCGCCAAGCGGTGTAGGTGGTCGGTGATTTCCAAGACACCTTAGGCGGGCTCAAACGGGCTCAATAGCATCTTCGGTTTTCAAAGGTAGATCGGCTAAGTGATCTGCGATGACGCTGCCTTTGATAGATTTGAGCGTGACATATGTTCTGTCAAACTCGTTGAGAAGGAAAGCCCACTTAGCGAGTCGGTTCGAAAGTGACGGTTTGCCGAAGATGTATTTGATAGGATCCATCCTGGAGATGAGCTTGATGGATCGTCCCTGCAGATATGTTTTGAGCCTTTGAGTTGTCCAGACTAGGCCAACACAACTTTTCTCCAGTGCTGAATAATTCAGCTCAGTTCCTTGCAGCTTCCTATTGATGAAGTATATGGCGTTTTCGATGTAGGAGTCTTTCTTTTCTTGGGCAAGCATAGCTCCTACTGATGTGTCTGTGATGGTTAAGTATATGAGGAGATGTTTATGTGTATGAAATTTGGGGCTAGCCTGATTGGTGAGGTAGGCTTTTATTTTTCAAAGGCTAGGCGGCATTTCTCGTCAGACTTGAGTCGGTATTTTTCTTTAAAAGCTTGAAGAGGGGCCCACATGTGGTGGTGAGTATCGATGGGCGGGCGATATATTGTAGTCGGCCTAAGAAACCTTTGACTTCTGTTGGAGTTTTTGGCTGCGGCATCTCTATGATAGCTTTGATCTTTGCTGGCTCGATCTCGATGCCTTGCTCAGTTACTAAGAATCCCAGGACCTTGCCTTTTGTGACCCCAAATATGCATTTGGTGGGGTTGAGTTTCATCTGATGCTTTCTGAGTCTTTCGAAGAACTTCCGAAGATCTCTGATATGAGCACCGTTGGCGTCGCTGGAATGTACAATCATGTCGTCGACGTAGACCTCCATTTCTTTATGGATCATGTCGTGGAAGAGAGTGGTGGCAGCCCTTTGATAAGTAGCTCCGGCATTTTTGAGCCCAAATGGCATGACAGTATAGCAGTATGTACCCCAAGGAGTGGTGAATGAAGTTTTTTCTTGGTCTTTTACTGCCATTTTAATTTGATTGTAGTCGAGCATGCCGTCGACGAAGGACCTGATTTTATGAGCAGCAACAACATCTACCACAATATCAATGTTGGGTAGCGGGAAATCATCTTTGGGCGACGCTTTGTTGAGGTCGCGGAAGTCGACGCAGATTCGAACCTTCCCGTTGGGCTTAGGAGCGATCACTATGTTGGACGCCAGATCGGGTATTCAACCACCCGAATGAAGTTGACATGGAGCTGCTTCATAATTTCTTCTTTGACTTGCAGTGACCATTCTGGTTTGATTCGGCGGAGTTTCTGCTTGATTGGCCGAGCATCTGGATATATGGGGATCCGGTGTTCGACTATGGCTGGATCTAGCCCCGGCATGTCTTCATAGGACCATGCAAAGATATCTACGAACTCTTTGAGGAGGTCGATGATTGCTATCCTTTCAGAGCCTTGCAGGTAGTTGCCGATTTTGATTTCTTTGATTTGATTGTTCAGCCCCAGATTGATGATTGACAGGTCTTCAGCTGCTGCTGCTGAGTGATGTTGTTCCTATTGCTCAACTGATTTTACAAGCTCAAGCAAATATTTTTTATGTTTTGGGTCCATTTCATTAAATGACTCATTATTATGATTATTTAATTCATCTTTTAATGTAGGTGCAACTAAGGAATAAGCAAAGACATTTATATTATCATTAATAGCAGACTGCACGGGGCTCATTACATTATTGAGGACCTGGGGTTTGAGATCCTCATTATTAGGGAGCGGATCGATAGATGACCGATCCGTAAAGCTAGGAGAAGGAAGATGGATGGTATATCCGAAGCGGTCTACCAGTTCTGTGGGAGTCAAGAGTGGGCCGGTAGTAACGTACCAATTCTGCAGAGGCTTAGCAGTGAGATTCAAGGGCGTTGACCACAGCTTGGGGGATAACCTCAAAACCACTGAGGAAAATACCCGTGTCTTCATGTTCTATCTCGAGGATTGGGATATCCTCGCTTTCCTTGTTTTCCACGATCTTGTCAGCCAGAATAATTACTATGTGGTCATCGTGGATGAATTTGACACGTTGGTGTAATGAAGAAGCTACCCCTTTTACCCCATGGATCCAAGGGCGTCCCAGTAACAGGCTGAAAGTGGCTGGTATGTCCAAGACTTGGAATTCAACCGGCATGGTTAGTGGCCCAATAGTCAGCATCAGAGTGACTACCCCTAAGACACATCGACTGGTGTTGTCATATGCCTTTACTGTCTGTGAAGAAGGAGTGAGTTCTGATATTTTTGTTCCCAATTTGGCTAAGGTGTTGGTGGGACATACATTCAGAGAGGACCCGTTGTCGATCAGAACTCGAGGAACCCGCTTTTCCATTATTCCCACAGTGATATGAAGAGCATCAATGTGGTCGGTCCCTTCCTTGGGCAGATCTAGATCAGTAAACATTATGACATTTCCAAAGTGAATGTTTCCGATCATCTGAGTAAGCTCATTTGGGGAGGTTTCAATGGGAACGACTGCCTGACTTAGAGATTTGGCCAGTGTGTCTCGGTGGGTTTTCGAAGCACAAAGTAAGCCCCAGATAGAAATGTTGGCCTGAGTTTTCTTCATCTGAGCTAACAGAGTATCTTCCACCTCCTTAGCCCCAGTATCTGTTTCTTTGTCTTTGCCTGAGTGGTCACCTTTTTCCAGGTTTGGTTGGTAGGCTCGGCCAGATCTAGTAAGGTGGCTAACATCCCCACCGACCCAAGTGGCTTTTCCGATGTTGCAAGTGTTTTGGCTACCCAGGATAGTGTCCCAAGAGAGCATATTGCAGCTAGACTCTTTTATGGATGTATATGGAGAGAAGGGAATAAGAATATATGGTAATGGGTGGCTGATTTTTTCAAACTTGGGCATAGTGATTTTTTCATCAACCTCAATCATGTTGATTTGAGGTAGAGGGTTATTGATTGTGTTTGGTCCGGGGGGAGGTTTTTCAATCACCTTGTCATCTATCAAATCCTGGATAGCATGTTTGAGTGTGTAACATCTGTCGGTGAGGTGACCACTGTGACGATGATACTCACAGTACTGGGCATGGTTCCAGTTGTCAGGCAGGGGGTTTGGTGGCCTGTAGTTCTCCAAAGGCTTCAACACTCCCTGAGCCATTAGCCCCTGCAATATCACAGACTGAGGAACTTGCAATCTGTCAAAGTAACGTG
>CM028382.1:47136770-47176062 GCA_013146195.2 Codonopsis lanceolata | reverse complement strand
TATATCAAATCATATATCAAACAAGTTCGCTATCAAGGTAATTACGGATTACCTTTGTCTGACTGGAACCTTGTCTTGGCGGAAGAATTTCGCTTGAGCTACGATCTTCAGCCAAGATCTACAAACCTCGAAGTCTCTTCTGATTGATATATCACAGCACCGGATATCAATACCGGGTTCACACCGCAAATCCAAGCCTCTTGATGGTTAGGCTAGAGGAGTATTTTGGTGAGATAGAATTTGGGGAGAGAGGGGCGGCTTCTCTTGGAGGAGGACGGTTCAAGTTGGTTGAGGGTTTTATCCCTTTTGTTGCCCTATTTATATTATTACAAGAAACCTATTTCTTGTAGGTTAAGTCAATCCTAAACCCACTTGGATTAGGATACTAATTAACCAATAAATAATATAAATATATTTTCCATGTGGGCGGGACTAAATAATGGGCCGCATGAGCCCAATTACCAACATCTCCCACTAAAGTACACATGGACTCACCTCTCTAACCACATCGTATCATCAAAACCCGTTAAACAACGCCTCTTCATCTGGAAGTGAAGCGTGCGACATGACGAGAAAGATAAAGGGTGGAGCGCTATACCAAATCACCATCGACCCGATATAAGCGTCCTCGTTAGAAAACAAAACTTCGTCTATACCCCGGGCCGTATATATACATCAATTTAAGCATCCTCAATCCCCAAGGCGGTGCTTAAATCTCAATATGTTTGTGTATCAAGATTAACCTTTTGAACCGTATGTTCAATATGATCGCCATGGCATTGAAACACAAAAATAGAGATGCATATCATACTATCTTCCTTAGACACTCATATTAATCACTCTTGGTTAATCGCTTTCAGCAATGCTCAGGTGACTGTATGCATAGCTGTTGTTGGCATGCCAAAGTAGCATCATCAACGTCCAAGTTCATGATATAGTTCTAAGTCACATAGGTATAATTGTGATGCGGATTTGATCACTAGAACTCACACAGTGATGAAGCAGGGATCATTCAACCACTTTCTTAAGTCGCATTATAGTCACATACAGTATGAAGTGTATGCTATGACGGAACTCCCACACGAAGCATGCATGTCATGCTCAAACGTCATACGAAACTTAGTCTAGCCGCCCTTCTGGCGTCTAACTTGAGTACTTAAAAGCAGTCACTCTTCTAGTGACTCTCTTTTAAGATCTCATATTCGAATTTTCCTTGGGATATAAAGTCGACCTTATAAAGGTCTCATCTTGGCCGTATGCCAAGGCGATAAATGTAATGTCATTTGCGTACCCCCTTTGTAGGTACCAAAGACTTTTACTATCTCAACTTGCTCGCCCACCTAGCGACAAGGTGAATTACACGTGAGAGGGCCAATTCAATATCCACGACATATTTTTAATCAAAATATATATGCTATGAAATTTCATATTGAAACATCCAATTAACATATAAAAGGAACAAAATGAAACTGCAATTTATTCAAACGATAATGAAATAATATCAAATGTCAACATAAGTGTTCTCAGAATAAAAGTCAAATCCTACGAAGCCCTAGACCCAACATATGATCCTGAAAGATCTCTCTAGCTAGAGGCTTAGTCATAGGGTCAGCTAACATGCTTCTAGTAGGAATGTATTCTAGAACAACTTTCTTTTCTCGCAACCATGTCTCTAGTGAAATGATATTTGATGTTAATGTGTTTCGTCTTCCCATGGTACTTGGGATCTTTAGTGTAACCTAAAGCGACCATGCTATCACAAGCAATGACTACAGGGATCTATCCACATGCCGTAACATCAAGATGTTGAAGAAAACTCCTCAACCACACAGCTTCTTGAACCCCAGCTGAACAAGCCATGTACTCTGACTCTATCGTAGATAGGGCGGTGCTAGTCTGTCGCTTGTTACTCCAAGAGATAGCTCCACCACCAAGGAGGAAAACGTAGCCCGAAGTAGATTTATAACCATCTACATCTCCAGCCCAATCCGCGTCAGTGAAACCTTTCAAGCTCAAATCACCACCTTGGTAACAAAGGGTTAAATTTGTGGTTCCCACCAAGTAACGCAGTAACCCTCTTCACCGCCATCCAAGTTGAGGTCCATGATTACTTTGGAATCGACTCAACATCCCTACTAAAAGCATAGGTCGCCGAGTACACACCATAGCATACATCAAGCTTCCTACCGCATTTGCATATGGAGTTGTAGACATTCTCTTCTTCTCTTCTTCATTCTTAGGGCATTGGTTTGTACTAAGGACACATCCTTTTTCCATTTGAGTGACAACGGGTTTTGAGTTAGTCATGCCAAATCGTTCGATAACTTTCTTAATGTAAGTCTCTTGAGACAAACCGAGAAATCTTTTCGAACGATCCCTAATGACTTTTACTCCAAGCACATAGCTTGCTTCACCCAAGTCTGTCATATCGAAAGCGAGACAGACCACTCTTTAGTGGCATTTATCATCTCCATATCATTCCTACTAGTAGGATGTCATCAACATATAATGACAGTAATCAAGATCTTTTTCTTGGATCGCTTAACATACACACATGGTCTTCCTCAATCATCACAAAGCCAATTGAGGTTATCGCTTGAGCGAATGTACCACTGCCTAGATGATTGTTTGAGACCATAGATGGAACGCTTGAGTCGGCACACTTTGCGCTCTTGTCCCTTGACTTCAAAACCCTCTGGTTGAGTCATATAGATCTCTTCAACTAGTTCTCCATTGAGAAATGCAGTTTTAACATCCATCTGATAAAGTTCTAGATCCATGTGTGCTACTATCGCTAGGCTTAGGCGAACAAAGGAAAATCTCACCACAGGAGAATGTCTCCTCATAGTCTAAACCCTCTCTTTGGGTAAAGCCTTTCGCCACAAGACGTGCCTTATATTTGTCAATTGATCCATCCGCCTCGCTTGACTTTGAAAACCCATTTGTTTCCAATAGTCTTGCGACCTGCGGAAGATCAACTAACTCCCAAACCCGATTCTTTTTCATAGAGGAAATTTCATCTTCCATCTGCAGTCATCCATTCATTGTTTGTAGGTAAAGAAAGGGCTTCTTTGAACGATGTAGGCTCACTAGAATTAAAAGAAGTAGTTAGGAAAGATTCCTCTTCGATCGCGAATCGACGACGAGGTATATTTCCACGTTTACTTCTTCGTTCTAGGATCGGACTCCCACTAGAATCCGTACTCCCACTCGGATGAAGATCACTTTGACTCTTATAGGCGACTTCCATAGGTTCAACCTCATGTTGTATCAGTAGGATTAGGTTGAGGACAATTCCCCACCTTCGCCAAAAGATGTCATATGTTCTTCTTCCATCTCAAAAAGTTCAAAGTCTTTCCTAACTTCACCTATCTGTGGGAAATCATTCTCAATGAAATCAACATTGCGCGACTCTGATTCAGTCATTCCTTCGTCAGGTTTTCCACCGTACATAACATAACCCTTTGAGGTATCTGAATACCTTATGAAAACACACTTGTTTCCTCTAGGGCCTAGTTTTCCAAACTTATTAGAAGTACTATGGACATAACTCGCACAACCCCAAGGATGAAGATGCCCCAATTTAGGCTTCTCACCTTTCCAAAGTTCATAAGGGTTGTGGAACCGACTTAGAACTCGGTTAAGTATGTAGGCGGTCATTAGCGCATCCCCCAAAACGAAATTGGGAGGTTGGCCTGTGCCATCATCGACCTAACCATTTCCAACAATGTTCGATTCCTTGTTCTGCAACACCATTTTGTTGCGGAGTTCTAGGAATTGTCAACTGTCGGCATATTCCCTTTTTCTCACACAATTCTTTAAATTGATCAGATAAATACTCACGGCCCCGGTGGCCATTCTAAAAGTTTTTAAGCTTTTATCCTTTTGATTCTCAACCTCTGCGAGAAAGCGCTCAAAACACTTGAGAGCTTCATCGCGGTGAGAAATAAGGTAAACATAACCATAGCGTGTGTAGTCATCGATAAAAGTGAGAAAATAGGAAGCTCCATGACGTGCCTTAACATTCATTGGTCCGCAAATGTCTGAATGGACTAACTCTAATGGATGTGTGGCTCTTTTTGCCTTACCAAAAGACTTTCAGCAAGCTTTTCCTGCCAAACAAGATTCACACAAGGGTAGGTTGACTTTTCTAAGAGACCCCAATAGGCCTTCTCTAGCCAATCTAGTCATCCTATCTTTTCCTATATGTCCAAGTCTAGCATGCCATAACTCTAATTAGAATCATCATAAACCATGCAAGAAGAAGAATTAATGAAGAATTATGGGAATCCAACAAATCTAATTTAAAGAAATTATCTGACAAAGAACCATGTCCCAAAATCTCATCACCAAAACAAATATCCAAGTGATCATTACTAAAATTAAAAGAATATCCATGTCCTAGCAATTGTACTACTGATAGTAGATTATGTCGAATTCCAGGTGCATAAAGAACTTCATGAAGAGTCAATGTGCGTCCATTCCGCAATTGAAGTTGGTATGACCAACTCCTTTGACTTCAACATCTAACTGCTTTCCCATGAAAATTCTTCTTGTACCCAGGAACTTTTCGATAATCTACAAATCCTTCTCGATCCCTCGTCACATGTTTGGTTGAGCCACGAGTCTACAATCCACACAGGGGAGAGATTCACCAATAAAACATGAGAGCAAACACAACTTTGCATGGAGATAGGATTAAGTGATACCTTCTGGGCTCGGGACAAGTCCGAGCAAAATGACCCAAGGCACGCGGTTGTAGCACTTCTACTTAGCAATATTCTTTTGCCTCTACTGCGTTTAGCAATCTTGTCACTTTTGGGGCCCAAATTCGAGTCTTGCCTTTAGCTTGTTTCTGCGTTGCTGTGTGGCTTGCGCTGACCCTCAAGGGAAACAAGAGCAAGATCACGAGTCACAAGACTTATCGCGATTCGATTCATGACACTCAGCCTCAAGCTCAACATGGCGAGATACATCTGCAAAAGTCTTAATGGAGTCTGTATGAGTCAAGATACGCCTCAAACCACTCCAAGAGTCAGGCAATGAACGAATCACCGCTTGAACTTGCTGTTCATCGATAAGATAGAACCAAACCAGCGGCTTTTAAGATCACGAATCATTCCTGACATCTCACGTAGTTGTTCAAGAATGTTACGCTTTCGTCAATCTTATAGCTTTCAAACTTGTAAGTCAAAGTCCTTAACTTTGTAGCGTAAGTATTCCCATAAGTGCGCTTAATTTGGTCCCACATTTGTTTAGCAGTCAGGCAATCCTCAAACTCGCCAATCAGATCATTATGCATGCTACTCAGCATAGCACATCGATCTTTCTTTTTCCAAATAAGGAATTCTGCATTTTTCGGGCGATGCCGGGCGATGGTCAAGTTACCCATCTCGGTTCTACCATCACAAGATCAAGGTTGTCCGTAACCTCTTGCTCGTTTAGCAAGTACGTGATTTTCCTTTGCCAAACACTGTAGTTTGAGCCATCTAATTTCTCACCCTTATTAAGGTCAGCGATTACATTCTGGGAAGTCATTTCACTACAATTTATTGCAAAAATAAGACATAAGCATATATATATTTCGATTCACTTTTGTTTTAAAAAATCAAATACTGAATATAATCACATCAGACACGTAAAGAGGGAAAATCCGCGAGGCTCGTAATCACAACCAAAACATGCACAACGTGAAAATATTCATAAATTGATAATTTAAACAAAAGAAATATGATAGAACAAATCCATCAAGTACATATCATGTACATAAATATTTTCACTATTGAAAATAAATTTATTGGGTCTCGTATAGTCCCAATCACAATTTTATAGGCCAAAACGACAATTAAATATGCTAAAAATGACTTAAAAATAGCTTAAAATTCACAAAGAGTTTTAAAAAATTCCAGAACAGTCCCAAACAGCCCTAAACAGTCACAGAATGACAAAACAGCCCCTGGACATTATTTTTGTATTTTTTAACAAATCAGAAAACAGGTTTTTATACACTGAAAAATCAAAAACAAATATTTACATGTTGAATTGATCAAAACAGAGGCCACCATTGGACTCGAAGGGCTTGAGCGCCGGCCGCTTGCGACGGAGTTCAATCACCGCGCCTCACGCGCCACTGCGCGTGTGGGCTTCCCCGATGAAGCCGCCGATCGGGCGCCGACTAGACCTGTGGCTTACGTGATACCGACGTGGCATGATGACGTCATTAAGGAAGACTTTCCGAAAGTGGGCTCCACTGATGACGTGGCAGGTGACGTGTCGATGACGGGCGACACGCCATCGGGCCAACGTTGACCGCTGACCGCCAACGGCCGACCGATCTCAACGCCGCCTCCTCCACGCGCATGGCCGGAGATTGAGGCTCACGCGCCGCCTTCCATTGGTCCGATGACCGCACGGCTGGTGGCGTTGGACTCGTCTCCTCGAGTACTTCCCAATGGTGTACTTTTTACCTCTAAAGGAATGCCAAAAATGGCACGTGTATCGAGGCCGAGAGTGGGGGTCGTTTTTTTGATAGAATTTTTAACCAAAAAAATCAATTCGCGAAGGGCTAACTTCGCGAGGCCATAAAACGTTCATTTTAAGTCCAAATTAAGCATATAATATGTCGTTGGAAAGCCCTCACGGAGTACTACAAGTACAGTCCATAAAATTACGATTTCACATAACATAAACAGGTCATAACAGCATGCAAAGTTTCGGAAAAAACGATTTTCAACAAAACTTGGGTTTGCGATATTTTGAAAAATATCCAACGAAATTCAACGAGAATTTAGTATGTTGTTCGCCTCATCGTAGGGAACTCAGACATATAAATTTTTCTCAAAAATTTTAAAGTTTTACACATAAAATAATAAAACCCATTTGTTTTGTTATCGGGTAAAACTTTTAAACAAACCCAAAAACAAGAGCATGCAATTCATGGCATAACGATACGAGCAATCAAGCATATAGGCTCTGATATCAATGAAGGATATATCAAATCATATATCAAACAAGTTCGCTATCAAAACAGTAATTACGGATTACCTTTGTACAAACTAGAACCTTGTGCACAGCGGAAGAATTTCGCTTGAGCTACGATCTTCGTATACCAAGATCTACAAACCTGCGAGTCTTTCTCTTCGGATTGATATCACAGGGCACGGATATCAATACTGGTTCACACCGCAAATCCAAGCCTCTTGATGGTTAGGCTAGAGGGAGTATTTTGGTGAGATATAATTTGGGAGAGAGAGGGGGCGGCTTCTCTTGGAGGACGTGTTCCTCAAGTTGGTTTATTAGGGTTTTATCCCTTTTGTTGCCCTATTTATATTATTACAATAAACATATTTCTTGTAAGTTAAGTCAATCCTAAACCCACTTGGATTAGGATACTAATTAACTAATAAATAATATAAATATATTTTCCATGTTGGCGGGACTAAATAATTGGGCCGCAAGCCCAATTACCAACATTGACTAAGCTGAATGAGTCACAACAGAGAACCAGATTTTTAACATGTACTTGAGGTGACTGTATTTTGATGAATACAGGTCCAAATAGAGTACTTTAAAGTGCTAAATTATAGTTCCAAGAGTCTAGTTTCTGAATATATAAAATTCATGAAATTTGGAGTTATGAGGAAATAATGGTCGAATTTATAAATTGAATGAGCAGAATAATCATAACAGAAAAACAGATTATTAGCTTGATATTGATATGATCATAGATTGATGAACACAAGTCCAAATGAAGTTATAGTTTAAAGAGCCTACTTTTTGAATAAAAAATATTCAGTACATTTTGTGTTGAGAGGAATTTTTAATGCAATTAGAAAGATTGCTACGCCGAGTGATTTGTAATATTTGAACTTGTTAAGGATTGATTCTCCATACTTGATGAATATGACTTATAAAGCATATAGTGTTTCTTGCCTTCAAGCATGTTCTACTATTGGGCTGTTAACTTGCTATGAAATTTGGATTCCACTAATAGGTGAGATTATGAACTTGAATTGAACTAAGGCTTGAGTTGATATTAATCAACTTAGGCTTCCATCTTCTACTTGACTTATTGATACGTGAACTAGGGTTCCTAAATGGAACGAGAACCTAGCTATGCCTTAAACAAGAATATAGAAGGGCTAGAAATGCATATAGCATTTATACCCTATTTTGATGAAACTGTAGTAAGGACTCAACGGAGTCGAGTTAAGGAACAATTGAACCTTACGAGGATCGTGGTGAGATCCTATGATAATTATATTCAATTTGATTAGATTACTAGCTTTTGGGACATGAATCGAATAGAGTGAACAACTTGACACTTATGATTTAGAGACTCAAATGAGATCCTATTGTGTATTTGTGATTATTGTAACAATGTGCATAATCGTATGAGTTTAGTAGATCATTATATCTACTTGAAAATTAGCAAGTAAACATCTACTTGTGCATTGCATATAAGTCTAGCTGGCGTTACTGTAGACACCCCAATTTCGTACCCCTGGTATATGACAAGACAAAAAATATCAAGAACTGTTAAAACATTAACAAATGTCAAGTTACAGGGTCAAAAGTGCAAAAGGACAAAGCAGGATGCGCAAAAGGACAAACTGCAGGGACTAAAGTGTCAAAAATGGGCCAACTTTGGGATTTAGGCGTGGCTACCATTAAGTTTGGGCATGGCGCCCAAACTCATATGGTGTAGCGCCCAAATTCAATTCTCCAGCCACTGTTCATCACATTTCTGCCGCAAAACACAATTTTTCCAGCGCAAGGTACAATCACTTGAAGCACAGAAAAGGAAATGGGCGTGGCTCCCCACAAGTTTGGGCATGGCGCCCAAATTCATGATGTATGGCGCCCAAAATGCCTCCTCAGTGCACTGTTCATCCAAAGTTTGCCGTAAAATGCAACTCGTTCAGCGCGCGGTGCAACCGGTTGATGCGCTTGAGAAAAATTCTAATTCCACCGATGTCCCTAAATTGTCCTATAAATACTGAAGGTCGGCTCCTCATTTGAGGACTCCTTCTTTGTGTAAAGCTTCTCCGCGTTAACGTTACGCTGGAGAATTAGAGAGCGGTGTGAGATAGTGAGAGATCACCTCCAAAGCCTCAAAACCCTGTCAAACCTCCGCCAAACACAAATCAACCTCCGCCAAACACAAATCCAACCGGTAGAAGTGTACCTTAGCCCCCCAGCTAGGTATCCACCATTTTTCCCCGGTCCAAAAATCGTGGAAAGAGCAGTTGCTCTGCCCGATTTAAAAGGCCAAATCAGCCAGTAGTAAGCCGTTACTCTGCCCGATTTCAGCCTATTTCCAGTCAATCAAACAACCACACACAAACAGTTACCCTGCCCCGATCCCGAGGCCGAAAAGTAACTTTCAGGGCAGTCACACTGCCCAATTCACACAACACACAACTTCAACTTCAAAAAAAAAAGACTCTCTCTCCCCGAGGGACAGAGCGAGCACACCCCTACGCTGTTTGTAAGTTTTTATTGTTAAGTTTTTCATTTCCATGTAATAGTATTATTTCCAGTCCGGCCCAATGTAGCCATATAAGCAGTTGTGCTGCCTGGATTTAATTAGGAAATAGTACTAAATGTAGCCGTTATTATGGCAAAATGTTTTTAGATAAGTTTGTATTTATTTACTTCATTTATTCAATAAAGTCTTTATTTGTAATAGTATTATTTCCGGTCAGGTTCAATATCAATATATAAGCAGTTATGCTGCCCGGATTTATTTAGGAAATAATACTAAATGTAGCCGTTACTATGGCCAAATATTTTCAAGTATATTTGTAATTGTTTGCAAAAGAGTCTGTTTCAAGTCCGTAAATAATATAGATGTAATGGATGTATTTGTAGGCAGTTAATGCTTTATTTATCTGTTTAATAAATATAACAAAAAACATACTTTAGCCAAAAACCGTTTTGAGACCGAAAGGGCGAGTTGGGTGCCTAGCACCTTCCCAAGTCGTAACTTAGCCTCCGAACCCGTTTTCTTCATCTCTGGTTTTCTTTTTCTGGTTTTGCTTTATTTTTGCCTTAAAATAAAGATGGCGACTCTAAAAACATTTTGGATCCAATGGGGCCTCGCAACATCTTTCTTTGCACTTTCACGTTCTCCCCTAAACAAAGGAGAATGAGAATGGAAAGGTGATGTATTCCTATGTCCTGGTATCCCCTAAACAAGGGATAACTTGACGTAGAAAACCCAAAGCACTCATAGTGATCCGAAATAGGCCATAACGCTATTTTCATAAAATCCATAGTGGGGGCGCTGCAACATCTTTCTTTGCACTTTCACGTTCTCCCCTAAACAAGGGAGGATGGGAATGGAAAGGTGATGTTTTCCTATATCCTGGTATCCCCTAAAAAAGGGATAACTTGACATAGAAAATCCAAAGCTCCCATATTTGATCAAAAATCCACTAAAGGCAACCGAGGCGCATTCCAACGCGTTATTCCGACAGCACTCCTCCCGCACTTTTGATTTCGTCCTCCCCTAAACAAGGGAGGTTGGAACGGGAGCAGTGGATGTCACCGCATCCGCACGGACGCGCGGGGCGCGGGAGCACGTTTCCCGGGAATCCACAGTGGCGACTCTGCTGGGGAGATCGTTTTTATTTTAATGAATAAAAATGGAGGGCTAGACTCATTAACCAAAACTTTTTTTTCTTTTGTTTCTGGCTAAAGTATGCTTGTTATATTAATTTAAAACAGTCTAATATTGCGTTCCTTTAACATCCGTGTCTATATTTGTGGATATGATCCTCCATCTTGCAGCAGTTTCATTTCAAACACTGTTACGGATATACTTGGAAATATTCGTATTTTTCAAAAAAAAATCAAAAAAATTATGTATATATATATATATTTATATATAATATATATGTAATGTTTCTTTTTATTTCCGGGCAGCACAACAAACGGGCCAGGGCTTTGTTTTCAAAATCTTTTCATTTTCAGCTTTATATTATTATTTCCTGCTTTATTTTCATTCTGCAAAAAAAATACATATATATATATATATATATATATATATATATATACACACATATACATATATGCATGCATTCATTCTGTCATTTTATTTTGGGGATTAGGACCCATTTTCTAAAAATAAATAGATTCCCCACTTTTCTTTCTATTTCTTGATGGTATGCTTGCTTGCTCGCGCTTAAGCTAAAAAGCCGAGAAAATCCATACACAACAGCAAGACAGACTATATCTGTTTTATTTTCTATTTCTATATCCGAAAAAAAATAAAACTTTTTTGCTTTTAGATACCGCACACGGCGCACATGCATATAGATATATTCGAATCGCTACCCTACACCATGGCCACCTACCCCCGCATAAGCCAACGTTAGATCGCATGTAGATTTTCGGGACACTTCAAAGACCGACCGTTTTTGCATTTTAAATTGTGGGTCGGTCCCCAAAAAAAAAATGTGCGCAAGTCAAAAAAAATGTGTGCGCAAGTCGTGAGGTTACCTGGTGCGCCGCCCTCGATAGGGGTGCGCTGCGTGTGGATGCGGGACACCACTGCTCTCGCTCCACCCTCCCTTGTTTAGGGGAAGACGAAATCAAAAGTGCGAGAGGAGTCGTCTATGTTAGCACGCTTGAATGTGCCTCTGCGGTTGCCTTGAGTAGATTTAGTATCCAATATGGGAACCGATGGTTTCCTCGCATCAAGTTATCCCTTGTTTATGGGATACCAAGATATGAGAATGCATTACCCTTTTCATTCCCATTTTCCCTTTTTAGAGGAAAACGGAAAAGTGCAAAAAGGATATTGCGACGCCCCACTATGGATTTATTGAAAATAGCCTTATGGCCCATTCAGACATTACTATGGGAGCTTTGGGTTTCCCGCATCAAGTTATCCCTTGTTTAGGGATACCGGATATGGGAATGCATCACCCCTCCATTCCCATATCTCCCTTTTTAGGGAGAACGGGAAAGTGCAAAGAGGGAATGTTGCGAGGCCCCACCGAATCGAAAGTTTTAGAGTCGCCATCTTTATTTTAAGGCAAATAAAGCAAAACCAAAGAAAAGAAAAATAAACCGTAGAGAAAAAAAACGGGTTCGGAGGCTAAGTTACGAGTTGGGAAGGTGCTAGGCACCCAACTCGCCCTTTCGGTCTCGAAATGGTTTTTGGTCAAGTATGCTTGTTGTCATATTTATTTAGCAAATAAATAAGGTATTAAAATGACAGGAAATTTAAACAAATACATTCATGGCCACATTATTTACTGGACTGCGTCTCCTTCCAATAATTACAAACATATTTAAGAATATTTGGTCATTATAACGGCTCTTTTACATAATATTTCTATTCTAATCCGGGCAGCACAACGGCTTATATGGGCTACATTGCGCCGGATTTAAATAACAACTTTTAAAAATAAATAAAAGACAGAAAAGTAAATAAATAAATAAAAGCGCCCTTAAAGGCTGTTACCATTTAGAGCGGCGGTGTGCTCGCTCTGTCCTTCTCGGGAGAGGGAGACTTTGTTGTTGTTTGTTGTGTATGTGTTGTTTTGATTTGGGTAGAGTGACGGCTTATATGTGGTAGTTTTGGTTTGTTTGGTTGGGCGGAATGACGGCTTAGTTTTTGTGGTTTTGGCCTTTTGGTTAGCGGAATAACGACTTATATAGGTGTTTCAAATTACTCGAGGCAAGAGTAACGGCTTACTTTGGGATTTTGGGGGCGAAGGGAGGTGGATACCTAACAACTAGGCTAGGGATCACTTATAACCTATGGGTTTTTATTTTGGCAGAGTTTGGACGGGGTTGGAGACTCTAGGGGCTTCCACTCACCTATCTCACACCTCTCGTACTAATATTGACGGAAGAACGAAGCAGAGCTTCGCTGCGATTAAAAATCGCTGAGGAATTGAGCGAATGAAACTGGGAGGCCGGGGCTCTCTATTTATAGTGGGAGATGAGGACACGGCTGGAATTTCTGAGTTTCTTTCCCATGCATCGGCCAGCTTGTACCTTGGCTTCAAGACTTGTACAATTTCCACCGAGAGGCGCAACAATGGGCAAGGCGATGGTGCGAGTCGCAAAATGGGTTGAGCCGTTGGTTAGCCCGCCCGCCGCCTAATAGAGGTGGGTTGGGTTGGTATTTTTAGGCCCGCCACTTTTGGGCAAGTTCGCCTGGCCCAGCCAAATGGCGGGTTAAGAAGTGGGTTGTGGGTTGGCTCGCCTAGAGTTGTTAAAAAGGTCAGTCTTGGGCCCGTTGAGCTAACCCGCCCGCCACCTAAAAGAGGTGGGTTGGTTGGTATTTGAGGGTTGCCCGCCCGCCCGCCAAATGGTGGGTCAAGTGGGTTCAGGGCGGCTGTGATGAGCGCAAGATTTCCACTAATTTTCAGGAATCTTGTTTTATTTTGTGCTATTTTTGAATTAATTATGCTTTGGAAATATTATTATTTGTGTTTTTGCGCTTAATGTAGGTTTCCAAGCATAATCGAGCTTTTATACGGTGTTTAGCACGAAGTTCGAGACAATTTCGGGCTTAAAAGTTAATTTGAAATTATTTGGACAAAGTTCGTTAAGTCCGTCCAACGAATCCAAGGCATTTGAAGCTTAACAGAGGCTAACTGAGGCTGAAAATATTAACGGAGGACTATTTTGTGAAGTCTGGAGAGAGTAGGCGGCGCTAAATTGAGAAAGATTATTAGGGGCACCTGAGCATTAATAGAAGTTCATGGAGTGGAGGTCGCCGCAATTGTCCGAACTCGCATGTGTGTTGTCGGTGGCCGATGGAGCCAGCTTGGCGCTGCTGCAGCCCACCCCACTATGAGCGACCAGCGGTTTAGCATCGGATTCGGATCGGTATGACCCGCGTGTTCCGACTCACTCGCCCTTCACCCATCTTCCGGCCTCTCTCTCCTCACCCATTTCACCATGGTTTGACCGAAATTCCCAGTGTTGCCCCTTGACCAGCGTGCCCAGCCCCCTTTTCTTTCCCTATTTTGCCCTTAATTCTCCTTTGATCTCCCTATTTTGCCCCTCTGTCCTTCCATTGCTTGTTGCTTCTCCTTCAATATTCGAGGCCGGCTTCAATTCAAAAACAACGGCCCCATTTACGGGCACAAGCCTAAATGGGGCACAACTTCCATTTCCACCAAAATCATCCAATTTCTTGATGCTTGATCACCATTGAAGGTTTGGAACATCAAATCAAGAGCCAGGGACGCGCACTTGCAAAGATTTCAACCCGGATTCGCGATTTTTGGGTTCAATTCTTTCTACTCATATTTTTAGATATTTGTTATGTTTTCTTGGGTTGATTTATTTTGTAAATGTTGATTTGGTTTGTGCTTAGAATATTTATGGAAATGCAATTATTTTTATGTCCAATGTAGTGTTTTAATTTAATTTATTTCTTTATTTAGTATACAAGCATGTTGGTTATTATTTTGTGAAATTAATGTTTTTAATTATCGGCCAATAATTAAATGATTTTAGAAATATTTAGGATCCATGAGAGCTACCTATTTATTTCGGACCAATCAATTTAATAGTTGGTGTTTTGTGACACACACCGATAGCCGTAATGAGACTAGGTTTGACACGCGATCGAACCACCTTAGCCATTCGCGAGGTCGGGGAGATTAGGGTTGACTATAAGATGCGAGTCCGTAGTTAGCCAATTTAATTGTCTCGGCTACCAACATGACTTGTAGAAAAATATAGAGAGTTTCTTTTTGCAAAGTATTACCCATGCGCTTGGTTATTATTGTGTTTTCTTAATGCTTTTAATGGCGTAGCGAACCATTAGATGATCACTAGAATGATAGGATCTGGCGAAAGCCCTTCTGTTATTCAGAAAATCACAATAGTAGTTTGCGTGGCGTGAGACCGAAAGGAGATCACGTGTAGATAGTCTTTGGACGCTTGTTTACACATGCGATTATTTTCTCCCCGTGTTATGTGTTGCGATGATATGAGCCCGTAGCAAGGTTGAGAGATAGATAGATTTGCTATACGTAGCGAAAGCCCGTAGCGAATAAAATAGCGTCCGACTACCAAGACTTGAGTTAAAGAAAAGCAAAAAAGGATTAAATTAGAACACCGGCTAGACTAGAAATAATTCATTCCTATATTTTTTATCTTGATTTGTTGTTGCCAAACCACCTCCATTTGTAGTATAGATTTAATTGCTTTCTTAGGTTGTTTATATTTTTAGATTTTAATTCATTTTATTTTCGCTCAAATATAATTAGTTAGCATAATTTCGGTACTTAGTTGGAGTGAGAATTACGCGCATTCCTCGTGGGATCGACTCGTACTTACGTACTTTATTACTTGATACGGCCGGGTAATCTTGCCCGAGATGCGTTCGCGCACATCAGCCTGCCCCGCCAACCCATTTTGACAGCTCTAATGGTGCGGCACCAAGGATGCATGGTGCGGCACCAAGGGTGTTGGAGTGCGGCACCAAGCTTCTTTACAACTTTCAATTTTGCACTTTCCCCCAGACTCCTTGCTCATGCATCCTACTTTTCCTTTTGCATTTTCAACCCTATAACTTGACATTTGTTAATGTTTCAACAGCTTCTTGATATTTTATGTCATGTCACATATCGAGTACGAAATTGGGGTGTCTCTGAGCCCCTCAACGATGGAGTCTACGGGTAACCCAAGGCTTACTGAGTAGACGAACATCGTTGATAAACAATAGACCCTCCAATTTCGTTCAATTATAAAATGGGAATGAGATGCAACAGGTAGTAGTTATGATGCAACAGTAGATAACACAGACCAAACTCCATAACCTGGACAATTTTAGTCGGTTATAAAAAGTTATCGTAATTTTTAAGCAGATATGAGTTGAAATGCTCTAATGGTC
Organism: Codonopsis lanceolata; assembly: GCA_013146195.2. Classification (NCBI taxonomy): domain Eukaryota; kingdom Viridiplantae; phylum Streptophyta; class Magnoliopsida; order Asterales; family Campanulaceae; genus Codonopsis; species Codonopsis lanceolata. The sequence continues at coordinate 47,160,188 of CM028382.1, read as the reverse complement.
GGACCTACTAGTGTAGGTTGCCTACGTATCCCTTAATAAAGGAACTCGGACCAAACGTAGTTCGTGCCAAAACCTAAACTATCACTCGGACAACGGTCTGGCCTACCATGATAGGCTGCCTACGTATCCTTAAACAAGGAATCAGACCGAAACGTAGTTCACACAACTGGGGACTAAATGTGGCGGTGTAAGTGTTGCAGTGCAAGTGCGACAATACTAAATGAGCAAGTGTAGCAAAGCTTTATCAAATGAGTACGACAAGGGTAAATATGTGCTGTGATGGTCGCGTCTACCGTAATAGACTGCCTACGTATCCTTAAACAAGGAATCAGACCAAACGTAGTTCGTCTTGTGGCCATGCGGAGTGAATTGTTTCCTAGGAACTCACCTCTCTTGGAGAACAAGACCTTTCCCTATAAATTTGTGTACCCTTAAAGGAAAGTTTCCCACATAGCCATACATGGGCGTTGTATTGTCTCCTCGGCCTTCGGAGAACAAAACCTTTCCCTATCAAAGGCGTGTCTAAAGGAAAGTTTCAAACATCAAACAAATGCCTGTTGAAAATATTTCCTTTCCTTTACGTGATCGAACAAATTCTTTGCGATGTTTTCCTTTCAATCCGCATTCGCTTTGGAAAGTCGAAAAATCTTTCTTTCTTTTTTCCTTTACTTCTCTGACATCTCTTGGTATCAATTTGGAATCATCTTTTCTTTCTTCTTTGTTTTCTTTTTTGCTCCATCTTTCACTTTAGAAAATTTCTTCTTCTGCCGCCGCAAGATTTGTTCTTGTTGCATGTACCGAAAATTTCTTTCTTGCACATGCATTTTCCACTCCCGATTTTTTGTTTTTTTGTTTTTTTTTTTTTTTGTTTTGTTTTTTGTTTTATTCCGCATGCCTGTCACTTTTCTTTATTTGCATGCTTATTACCTCTTTTTGTTTTCTCTTATTTTTTTTTCTTTTTTTTTTCGCCTGGAAATACTTCAGATTTGCTGGATTTTGGCACTGTTTGGCACTTTTGAAGCATTCCTGACTTTATTATTAATGCATATGCATGTCCTATTTATGTCTAAATGATGCAATTAAGTAATGATGCATTAAATTTATTTTTACGATGAATGATTAAACTAGTGGTCACTATTTGACCTTATTATGCATGATTTATACTATAAATGCAAATGGAACTATATGATGCATGCTTATGCTGCAGGGATATAGTGAATGCCATAAGAATATTTATTTTCATGATTGGTGGCATTTTATTTTCTTTTTAGCGCACCCCTAATGCAGCTTATTGGGTAATGAATGCACATGATGAATGCATGTACTACTTTATTTAATGTAAATGTGATGCTTAAAAATTATAAGATGCTTATTAACATGATGCATGAGTATTTATATTCTATCATGTATGCAATAATGCAAAATGTAGTACATATCTTTAAGATGCAAAATGCATTTTTATAATGCTTAGAATGCAAAAACGTTTATTTATATGCAAAGCAATACATTAAAAAAAAAAAAATTTTGTTTTAACCTGTACAAATATTTACAATGCAATGTAATTTTATGTGATACAAAATAAAAATATGCAGACTCAAAACACACGCACAAAGTAAAGCTATACCGACCTAACGGGTAATGACACGCTGTATTTCCAAAATGGATTTTAAAGGAAAATACCTTCGGGTTCGAACATGCTTCCCTTTTTTTTCTCTTTTTTTAATGATATGCGGGGCAAGGAAAAGGCAAATATCTCCTCCTGTTCTCAGCCATACCATTGTTGCAGGGCTATACTTGGCATAAAGCTATTCTCACAACTTCTGCATTTTTATTCGTAATCAGACAGGGCAGCCGTGAATGATCGGAATCCAAGTCGTCTGGCTGTTTCAGGATAATGGCAACGCAGATGATGAATAGGGCGAGGATACTTCTGGTGCTTCTCATTCTGATGAGACTGGGCCTTTTCTGTGCCTTGCAGAAGAAGTATATGGGCCCGGCCGGGCGGACGCCACAGGTACTGATGGACTGCTCTAGGGCTTAAGCTGCAAATGAAGGATAGTTTTGGGGGAAACAAAAGGGGTAGAGGCAATAGTAGATATGTACAGGCAATTAATGTATAATATAAATTTCTTTAGCAATTATTCCTAAGTTGCACCTTAGGACCTGAAAATTTTATATTTTAGTGTTTTAATGTGAGTTTTTGTCGTGGTTTTTCTTTTTCTTCTGTCATACGAGCCTCTTACATACCGAAGACTGGAGGTAAGATGTCTAGGTTTCAAAGAGTGCATTCCCTTGTCCTTATTCTCCTGATATATATTTTTTATTTGGCTCTAACTTTTGCCTAGGCCGCCTTTTCGGATTTTCAACCTAGCGAGCCTTTATTATTATTTTTATTATTTCATCATCATTTTTTTTATTTGCTCTAACTTTTGCCTAGGCTGCCCTTTCGGGTTTTCAGCCTAGCGAGCCCTTATTTCTCCTTTTTTTTCTTTTTTTTTTTACTTTTTTTTAATGCCCTAACTTTTGCCTAGGCCGCCCTTTCGGGTTTTCAGCCTAGCGGGCTGGAGAGGGAAGCACTTGTTGGATAGAATGGATCGGGCACCACACCTTTTGAGCTTATTGAGATTGGAGGGCTGAACAAGGTCTTCTTTCCTGGCTTGTGGGGAGTACGGCATCTCCTGACCGGATCCTTTTGACAATATATGGCACATCGTGGAAGAGAAGGGTAGCAGCCTTTGATAAATAGCCCCCAGTATTTTTTTTTAGCCCAGACGGCATGACATGATAGCAGTAGGTCCCCCAAAGGGGTAGTGAATAAGGTCTTCTCTTGGTCTCCTGCTGCTTTTGATTTGACTATAGCTCAGCATGCCGTTGATAAAGAGAAACTGTTGGACTTTGGAATGGTCACTATATTGGACAGCCAGATCGGGTATTTTTTCTTTCTTCTTTTTTTTTCTTTTTTTTTTCTTTTCTTTTTTTTTTTACCCGAATGAAGTTGACGTGTGGCTGTTTCATGATTTTTTTTTTCAAACTTGTAGTGATCCTTCCAACTTGATGCGGTGGAGCTTTTGTCTGATTGGCCGGGCATCCGGATATATGGGGATCCGGTGTTAGACTATGGTTGGAACTACCCTTGACACCTCTTCAAAGGACCGGGTGAGCATGTCCACGAACTCTTTTGAGGAGATCTATGAGTGTTATTCTTTTCAGAGCTTTGCAGGGAGTTGCCGACTTTGACTTTTTTTGATTTCATTGTCCAGCCCCAGATTGATAGTGGATCAGTCTTCAGTTGCTGTTGATGATGTTGTCTCTGGTGCTCTACTGACTTTTCAAGCTCAAGCAAATAAATTTTTTTTTGGGTCCTATTAAATGACTCATTATTATAGTTATTTAATGTGTCTTTTAATGTAGGTGCAACTAAGAAATAAGCAAAGACATTTAGATTATTATTAAAAGCACAACGTACAGGATTTATTACATTATTGAGGACCTGGGGTTTGAGATCCTCAATTTTAGGGAGCAGATCGGTAGATGACCAAATCCGTAAGGCTAGGGAAAAGAATAAGGGTAATATATCCGAAGTAGTCCACCAGGTCTGTGGGCGTCAAAAGTGGGCCAGTCGTAGTATATTATTTCTGCAGAGGCTTATTAGAAATAGGCTCAAACTCACAGGAGCTCGTAATCGCACTCTCGCCTATCATACCTGTGAAGTTGCCATCAACCTTAATCATGTTGATTTAAGGTAGAGGGTTATTGATTATATTTGGTATGGGAGTGGGCTTTTCAATAACCTTATCATCTATAAGATCCTGAATAGCATTTTTGAGTTGATAACATTTATCGGTGAGGTGACCACTGCAGCGATGATACTCACGATCGGGCATGATTCCGTGTCCCGGGCGGGGGTCTGGTGGCTTATAATTTTCCATAGGCTTTAACACTCCTTGTGCCATTAGCCCCTGCAGGATCACAGACTGGGAGGCTTGTAGCTCATCATAATGGCGGTTCTGATTTCTGAAATTTCTGCTCGGGCCATTATTTCCTCCGACCGTTAACGCATCTATCCGCTCCATAAGACCATGGAACACCGCCATAATTTTGGGTAGAAAAAGGGTTGATGTATTTCCTACCACATTGACGGTTGGTGCGGGTGTGGCTACGGCTGTCTTCCCTTTAGAGTAACGGAAAGAGGTAGGAGGCGTATTGACTTGTAACTGCCCAGTCCGTATATCATCATCAATACGGGCTCCTATCTCTACTATTTCTTTAAAATTGGTGTAGGGGAGGTACCACATGTGTTCCAGTAAATGGGCCGGAGGTTTTTGATAAACATTCGGCATGACTCTACCGATCAGTCCGCCAAAGGTCCGAGCCAACTTTTTTTCCACCGATCGCGAACTCGGCCACGGGTTTCCTTTTCCTCTGGGTGCACGACTCAAGGTCCCTTCTATTTTCTCGGATCGGTGTTGTCTTTGTATCTTTCCAGAACGCCATTTATTTGGTCCCACGTGATTCATGGTGTCGCTATCGACAACATTAGCCATTGTTTGGCGCCCCTATTAGTGTGAGGTGAAAATTGGAAGCCATAGCCTCAAAGCTAGCTCCCTTGACCGCATGCCGGTGGAATAAGATTTTAAGTGGGATATAGGGCATCCAGTCCCATCAAATTTTTCTATGTCGGGCATTTTAAATTTGAAAGGCAATACTGCCGCAGGTTGTAACGTAAGTGCCCGCGTAGAAAACTCCCCTTTGTTGAGAAGCTTGAGTATCATAGTCTTTATATTTTCCACCTCGGCCTCTATTTTGGTGGCTGGGGGAGTTGGATTTTGGTATATACTGGCTGGATTAGGGAAGGCTGGGTTAATTTCGCCGTGGTGTTCCGTAAGGGTTTTGGGCCGGATATGGATATTGGGTGGATTTGGTTGATAAGATTCTGGGGTGGAACTTGGGTAGGTGGATTTTGGATTTTGGGTAGATTTTGGGCGGGTTTTGGGTTGTTTTGGGCGCCGCCAAGATCATTATAAGGTAAATAAGTGGTAACTTGGCCTGGCGGGTTATAATTTTGTGGGTCCATATGTGGGTTGTTTTGGAGTGGGTTGGTTATGGGAACAGGGAGGTCATTTGGGCTTTGGGGAATTTTGGTGTTTGGAGCAGGGTAGGAAGGATATGACGGGTAAGGGCTAATATTTGGGTAGTAGGGACTTGGTGGAGGATTGAGATTTGGGGTAGTGGCAGTATTTGGTGGGTTAGTGTTTGGCTGAGGAGTTGGGTTTGGAAGCGCGTGGGATGTTGATGTTTCTTGGGGGATTGTAGGGGAAGAATTCACCTCACCACTGGCTTTTGACCTTGTATAAGACTTGTTATTTGGCTTAGCAAGCGCTCATCTCGTGCAGCCAAATTTCGGTCTAGCCAGCGCATGCACGGAGCCTGAGCATATCCTCGAGCCCCCGAATCTGCATCCATATCTGAATCGCTGCTCATGCCATCGCTTGGATCTCAGATTAACCGAGCTCGCCTTTGTCCGATCCGATCACGGATACCTTCTGGTTTGATTTCTGCACTACTTTCTCGTATCAACCGACCAGCATCATTCCCCGCCTTTTCCAAATTTGGGCCAGTTTCGAGGAAAATGGGTTATGGAGGTATCGTGAGGCCGGGTCAAGGCTTTCTCTCGGTTTGGAGTACAATGGCGTGCCTTTATTAGTGTATTTTATTATTGCTTTTTTTTGTTCCCTACAATTGACCTGATAAGCACCGCTTTATTTTGACTCGCCTCAGACTTTCCCCGAATGGATTCTTTCTCCGCAGTATAGACCAACGTATTCCACCTCGCCTCGACTCCCTAGACCGGATCGTCTCAAAGCGGCGGTTTATACTCTTTCCAGATCCACCATTCTAAATGGTCTAGGTCGAGCATCAAAGAATAATAAATCAGCCCCTGTATATTTTTTTGTTGTTATATTTTTTTTGTTGCGCAATTTTTTTTTATTTTTTTTTACTTGCGCATTTTTTCTCATATTTTTTTTTGACTTTTTTTTCATATATAATTTTTTTACGTGGGCCGATTCACAATTCGGAGATGCAAAAACCTGGTCGGTCAATGAAGTGTCCTGAGAATCTAAATGCATTCTAATGTTGGCTTATGCAGGGTAGGTGGCCATGGTGTAGGGTAACGCTCGAATATAGCTATATGCATGTGCGTGTGTGTGGTATCTAGAAAGCGTGAAAATCTTTATTTATTTACGATTTATGAACGTAAAAATAAAACATATATGGCATGTCTTGCTGTTTGTGTGGATTTTCTCGGCTTTTTTAGTTTGAGCGCAAGCAAGCAAGCACATCACATTAAGATATAGAAAGAAAAGTGGGGAAACTATCTATCCCTATTAATTACAAATTTTGGTTATATGTCCCCAAAATAAAATGACAGAATGAATGTAGATATGTATAAATGTACATAATAAAATGAAAAAGAAAATGAACTCGAAATAATAATAATATAGAGCCTAAGTAAAGCCGACTCTTTTGTTGTCTGCCGAATTTATTTTAATATATATAAAAAAAAATTTGATTTTCGAATTTTTTTTTGATATATATATATATTTTTTTTTATTTTTTTTAATACTCTTAAAACACACCGAATGCTTATCGAAAACGAAATCTGCCAGCAAGATGGAGGATCATATCCACAAATATAGCCACTACCGTATAGGAACACTTTATTCAAATGCGTAAATTAATATGACAAGCATCTTGCTGACGGCACCTAAACAAATAAAAACAAAAAGTTTTATTTTACGCAGTTCCGCCTCCATTTTATTTAAAATAAAACAACTCCCCAAGCGAGTCGCCCTTTGTGAGGTTCAGGGTGCGACTGCGCCGCGCGCCCCTTGGATAGGGTGCGGCGTGCGTCGGATGCGGGGACTTGCTCTCGTTCCACCCTCCCTTGTTTAGGGAAGGCGAAATCAAAAGTGCGAGAGGAGTCTTTGTCTATGTTAGCACGTTGGAATGTGCCTCGGTTGCCTTGAGTGGATTTTGTATCCAATATGGGAACTAATGGTTTCCCGCATCAAGTTATCCCTTGTTTAGGGGATACCGGGATATGGGAATGCATTACCCTTTCATTCCCATTTCCCTTTTTTAGGGGAAAGCGGAAAAGTGCAAAAAGGATATTCGGCGCCCCCACTATGGATTTATTGAAAAATAGCCTTATGGCCCATTCAGTTACTATGGGAGCTTTGGGTTTCCGCATCAAGTTATCCCTTGTTTAGGGGATACCGGGATATGGGAATGCATCACCTCCATTCCATATCTCCCTTTTTTAGGGAGAGCGGGAAAGTGCAAGAGGAATGTTGCGAGGCCCCGAATCTGAAAGTTTTAGAGTCGCCATCTTTATTTTAAGGCAAATAAAGCAAAACCAAAGAAAAGAAAAATAAACCGAGAAAAGAAAACGGGTTCGGAGGCTAAGTTACGAGTTGGGAAGGTGCTAGGCACCCAACTCGCCCTTCGATCTCGAAAATGGTTTTTTGAAGTATGCTTATTGTCATATTTATTTAGCAAATAAATAAGGTATTAAAATGACGGGAAATTTAAACAAATACATTCGTGGCTGGCCACATTATTCACGGACTCGCCGCCGTCTCCTTCCAATAATTACAAACATATTTAAGAATATTTGGCCATTATAACGACTCTTTTACATAATATTTCCTATTCTAATCAAGGCGAGCGCTGCAACTTGGCTTATATGGGCTACATTGTGCCGATTTAAATAACAACTTTAAAAATAAATAAAAACAGAAAAGAAAAATAAATAAATAAATAAAAGCGCCCTTAAAGGCTGTTACCTTTTAGAGCTGGCGGTGTGCTCGCTCTGTCCTTCTCGGGAGAGGGAGACTTTGTTGTTGTTTGTTGTGTAGTTGTTGTTTTGATTTGGGCAGAGTGGCGGCTTATATGTGGTAGTTTTGGTTTGTTTGGTTGGGTGGAATGACGGCTTAGTTTTTGTGGTTTTGGCCTTTTTGGTTAGGCGGAATAACGGCTTATATAGGGTGTTTTTCAGCTCGTTACTCGAGGCGGAAAGTAACGGCTTACACTGGGATTTTGGGCCGGGAAGTGAGGTGGATACCTAACAACTAGGCTAGGGATCACTTATAACCTATGGGTTTTATTTTGGCGAGTTTGGACGGGGTTTGGAGACTTCACAGGGGCTTCCACTCACCTATCTCACACCTCTCGTACTAATATTGGCCGGAAAAAGCGAGCGAGCTTGCTTATTTGCGATTAAAATCGCGGAGGAATGGCGAATGGGCAGGAGGCAGGGGCTCTCTATTTATAGTGGGAGATGAGGACACGGCTGGAATTTCTGAGTTTCTTTCCCATGCATCAGCCGCTTGTACCTTGTGCTTCAAGACTTGTACAATTTCCACCTGAGAGAGCGCAACAGTGGGCAGCATGGTGCGGCACCAAGGATGCATGGTGCGGCACCAAGGGTGTTGGGTGCGGCACAAGCTTCTTTACAACTTTTAATTTTTTGCACTTTCCCCCCGGTTCACTTTCAAGTTCATGGCGCATCCTACTTTTTCCTTTTGCATTTTCAACCACGTAACTTGACATTTGTTAATGTTTCAACGAGTTCTTGATATTTTATGTCATGTCACATATCGAGTGTGCGAAATTAGGGTGTCTACAAAGTCAAAAAAAAATGTGCGCAAATCAAAAAAAATCGCGCCAAGTCAAAAAAATATATACTATGGAGTGGGGCGATTATTATTTTCTAAATGCTCGACCTAGATCATTTTGAATAATGGTGGATCGGAGGAAGAGTATAGGCCCTTCGCTGGGATCGTCCGATCTCGAGGGAGGAAAGGCGGTGGAATATGTTGGTCCTATACTGCGGAGAAAGAATCCTTGTTCAAGGAAGTCACGAGGCTGTCAAAATTAAGCAAGTGCTTATCCGGTCATTTTTGTAGGGAAAATAATAAATAATAAAATATACTAATAAAGGCACATTGTACTCCAAGCCCAGAAAGCCTTCGGACCTTGCTGCCGATACCAAGCCCATTTTCCCGAAACGACCGAATTTGGAAGCGAGGCAACGATCTTGGCCGATTGATCACGGAATCAAGTGCAGAGATCGGATCGAGAGGTATCGAAGCAGTTAGATCGGGGCGAAAGCGATTCGAGTGTGCGATCGAGCGCAGGTATGGCAACAAAGTGAACCGTCTGCTTTATGTAGTGCAGTGGGGGCTCAGTGGCGCTCCGCACAGCAATCAGGCAAAGCGATGCAGCGATGGCTAGACCAATTTGGGTGCAGTGGCCGCCGAATAATGATCCAAATGGCTAATCACGGTACAAACTTGAAATCAGTGGTGAGGTAATTTCTTCCCCTGCGGTTCCCCAAGAAGCATCAACCTCACATATGCCTCCAAATCAGGCAAACCCTCAACCAAACACTAACCCACCAAACTTTGCTTTGCGTCACTCCAAATCCTAACCCTCCACCAACTCCTACTACCCAAATGTCAATCCTTACCCATCCTATCCTCCATATCCTTTCCCAAACACCAACATTCCCGAGTCCAAATGACCTCCCTTTTCCCATAAACAACCCACTCCAAAACAGCCCACATATGGATCCCCGAGCTATAACCCATCGAGCAAAGTTACTACTTACTTACCTCCTAACGATCCTAGCCATCCAGCCGAAAACATCCAAAATCCACCAGCCTACACTACCCAAAATCCATATACTGCCAATAACCCACCTGCTCAAAACCCGTACTCTGCCAACAATCCAACAGCCCAAAATCCACCAGCTCAAAATCTCTATCCAGCTCAAAATCCCTATACTGCCGAGAAACTCTATCCAACCCAGAATCCATATCTAGCTCAAAACCCATATTCAGTTCAACCCAACCATATCGACTCAAAATCCATGTCTCGCTCGAGCCCATATCGGCCGAGCTTCGAGAATCCATATCCACTCAAGATCCATACCTTGCTCAAAATCCATACCCGACACGGCCAGTTAACGGCGAGAAATTAACTTGACTTTTAAATCCCGCGGCATATACCTAAAACCAACTCCCCGGCCACCAAAATGGGCGGAGCATGGAAAACATGAAAACCATGATGCTCAAACTGCTCAAGGAAGGGGAATTTTCTACGCGGGCCCTGGCACTACAACCTTCAGCGGTACTGCCTTCAAAATTCAAAATGTCCGACATAGAAAAGTTCGATGGGACCGGATGCCCTATATCCCACCTGAAGTCCTACTCCACTGGTATGCAGTCAAGGGGAGCTAGCTTTGAAGCTATGGCTTCCAATTTCCACCTAACCCTAGTAGGGGCTGCCAAGCAATGACTGAAGTTGTCAGACAGTGGCACTCACGAATACAGGACCGGATAGCCGAAGAATTCCTTGAAAGGTATAAAGACAACACTAGCCCAGGAAAACAAAAAGAGACCTCGAGTCGTGCACCCAAAGAAAAAACATGTCTTTGAGTTTGCGGTCGAGTTTGCGGTCAGGTGGAAAAGACGGCCTTACCGCACCAGCACCAGCTGTCAACATGGTAGGAGATGCATCTTCCACTTTTCCTACTCAAACTATAGTGCTACTCCATGGTCCATGGGCCGAGACGCAGTCTGTCAACTTTCGATCGGAGGGAATAATGGCCCAAACGAAATTTCAGAGGCCAAAACAGGGTCAACCGGTACTTTGACAGATTGCAAGCTCCTATGTCTGTGATATTACAGGGGCTAATGGCTCAGGGAGTGTTGAAGCCTTTGGAAAACTACAGACCACCAAACCCCATGCCTGACAATTGAAACCATGCCCAGTACTGTAAGTATCATCGCCACAGTGGTCACTTCACCGACAGATGTTATACACTCAAACATGCTATCCAGGATTTGATAGATGATAAGGTGATTGAAAAACCCCCTCCCGGACCAAACATAGTCAATAACCCTCTACCTCAAATCAACATGATTGAGGTTGATGAAAAAATCGCTTTGCCCAAGTTCGAAAAAATTAGCCATCCATTACCATATATCCTCATTCCTTTCTCTCCATCTACATCCATAAAAGAGCCTAGCTGCAATATGCTCTCTTGGGACACTATCCTGGGTAGCCAAAATACTTGCAACATCGAAAAAGCCACTTGGGTCGGTGGGGATGTTAGCCACCTTACTAGATCTGGCCGAGCCTACCAACCAAACCTGGAAAAAGGTGACCACTCAGGCAAAGACAAAGAAAGCAGAGATCTTGGGGCTAAAGAGGTAGAAGATACTCTGTTAGCTCAGATGAAGAAAACTCAAGCCAACATTTCCATCTGGGGCTTACTCTGTGCTTCAAAAACCCATCGTGATACACTGGCCAAATCTCTAAGTCAGACAGTCGTTCCCATTGAAAACCTCCCCGAATGAGCTTACTCAAATGATCGGAAACATTCACTTTGGAAATGTCATAATGTTTACTGATCTAGATCTGCCCAAGGAAGGGACTGACCACATTGATGCTCTTCATATCACTGTGGGAATAATGGAAAAGCGGGTCCCTCGAGTTCTGATTGACAACGGGTCCTCTCTGAATGTGTGTCCCGCCAGCACCTTAGCCAAATTGGGAACAAAAATATCAGAGCTCACTCCTTCTTCACAGACAGTAAAGGCATACGCCAACACTAGTCGATGTGTGTCTTAGGGGTAGTCACTCTGATGTCGACTATTGGGCCACTAACCATGCCTGGCCGAATTCCAAGTTTTGGACATACCCCACTTTCAGCATCATTCTTGGGGACGCCCGATCCATGGGGTAAAGGGGGTAGCCTCCTCATTGCACCAACGTGTCAAATTCATCCACGATGATCACATAGTAATTATTCTGGCTGATAAGATCGTGGAAAACAAGGAAAGCGGGGATATCCCAATCCTCGAGATAGAGCATGAAGACACATGTATTTTCCTCAGTGGTTTTGAGGTTATCCCCCAAGCTGTGGTCAACACCTTTGAATCTCACTGCTAAGCCTCTGCAGAATTGGTATGTTACTACCGGCCCACTCTTGACTCCCGCAGAACTGGTAGACCGCTTCTAATATACTATCCCCCTTCCTTCTCCTAGCTTTACGGATTGATCATCTACCGATTCGCTCCCTAATAATGAGGATCTCAAACCCCAGGTCCTCAATAATGTAATAAGCCCCGTGCAGTTTGCTATTAATGATAATATGAATGTCTTTGCTTATTCCTTAGTTGCACCTACATTAAAAGATACATTAAATAATCATAATAATGAGTCATTTAATGAAATGGACCCAAAAGATAAAAAATATTTGCTTGAGCTTGTAAAGTCAGTTGAGCAACAGGAACAGCATCACTCAGCAGCAGCAGCTGAAGACTTGTCAATCATCAATCTGGGGCTGGACAATGAAATCAAAAGAGTCAAAATCGGCAACTACCTGCAAGGTTCTGAAAAGGATAACACTCATGAATCTCCTCAAAGAGTTCGTGGACATGCTTACCTGGTCCTATGAAGATGTGTTGGGGGTAGACCCAGCCATAGTCAAACACCGGATCCACACATGTCCGGATGCTCGGCCAATCAAACAAAAGCTCCGCTGCATCAAGCCAGAATGGTCACTACAAGTAAAAAAAAATGGAAATCATGAAACAGCCGCACGTCAACTTCGTTCGGGTAAAAAAAAAAGTAAAAAAAAAAGAAGAAAAAATACCCGATCTGGCTATCCAATATAGTGACCATTCCCAAACCCAACAAGTTTTTTTATCAACAACATGATGGGCCATAGTCAAATCAAAGGCAGCAGGAGACCAAAGAAGGACCTCATTCACCACCCCTTGGGGAACCTACTGCTATCATGTCATGTCACCTGGGCCTAAAAAAAAATGCTGGGGCTACCCATCAAAAGGCTGCTACCACTCTCTTCCACGATGTGCCGTATATTGTCAAAAAGATCCGGTCAGGAGATGCCGTACTCCTCACAAGCCAGGAAAAAGAAAACTTTGTTCAGCCCTCCAATCTCAATGAGCTCAAAAGGTACTATGCTTGAGCCAATCTATCCGACAAAGGTGTTTCCCTCTCCAGCTCGCTAGGTTGAAAACCCGAAAGGGCGGCCTAGGCAAAAGTTAGAGCGAAAAAAAAAAGAGATACAACAAAAAGGAGAAATAAGGACTCGCTAGGCTGAAAACCCGAAAAGGCGGCTTAGGCAAAAGTTAGAGCATAAAAAAAATCAGGAGAAAAAAAAATGAGAGGGAAGGCACTCTTTTGAAATCTTCAGCATACTATCTCCGGTCTTCAGTCTACAGCAGGCTCAACTGACAAAAGAAAGAAAAAAAAACACGACGAAAGCTCACATTAAAATACTTAAAATATATTACAAGGTCCTAAGGTGCAACTTAGGAATATTTATTTAAAACATTTATATTCTACATTAACTGCACTGCATATATATACATATTCCTGCCTACACCCCCACTTGTTCCCCCCCAGATACTTCCTTCCTTTTGCAGCTCAGCCTCCAAGCGGTCTATCCATGCCTGCGGCGTCCACCAAGCCGGGCCCATATCCCTCTTCTACGAGGCACAGAAGAACCCCTGTTCTCAGAACCGCCGGAAGTGTCTCCTTCATCATCACCGGCATCTCCATTCTCGTGGACTGTTGTGTTACTAGGTCCAGCTCCGTTATCTCTGACACCGGTACCCCATCTAGGCTGAGGGGGAGGAACAGCCGCTTCTGGTTCCCAGGGATTATTTTGCTGATTGCCATCATCAGGCCTTATATCAGTGCCCCATCCATTCTGAGGGGAAGGGACAGCCTCCTCCGGCTCCCAAGGATTTTGTTGCCTGCCTGCATCATCATGTCGAGGATCTCGAAATCAACATATCCGGGCTGCCCCATTCAGCCTCGGGAGGCGCCTCTTCCCACCACTGACTGCCTCATCTGGTCCGGGAGCCACCGGAGCACCAAGGTTATGTACTCGCCTGAAATCCTCCTGCAAGACCTGAGGAATGACCAAGTCTGAACTCTCGATCTCTTCGCCTATCTCCATAAGGTGAGCGTCAATGCCCGTAGCTACATGGCGGCCAAACAAATTTCTCAGCCTCCGCCGGATCTCGCGAGAAGAGCCCTCAGCAATCACCATTATCCATGCCAAATATTCAAGGGACAAGAATATGTAATCGGAAAACAGATAGGCCACCTGAAGCCTATCAAAGTCCAGACGCCACATCCTCTAGAAGTTAAAATCCAGAGTCCTGCTATTTGCCATCTCCAAAAACACCGGACGAGTTGTGTCTGGAATAATTTGCTCCAGCCCAAACTGACGCAGTATCCTGTCAGCACTATAAAAAGAGGTTTTTCTGATGCCCAACATGACGACTTGAGCATAGCCGGCGGAGTGCAAAATAAAGTGCCGAATCTCCCAATGGTTAATCACCCAAGATATGTCCATGGAGCCCCTCCGAAAGAAGTCCTCGGACCAATCATAGTCAGAATAGTTAACTTGGGGAAAGCGGCCTCGGAAACCATAGAGCCCCGGATCATATCTCCCCCCGAAAGGTGCAGGAGCCATCACGCACTGAAAATGCTCCTCCAGCCACATATGGATCAGAATGGGACTGCCAGTAGGGAAAAGTTCGTCGCCCCTTGGAAAAGGCATCCAAACCGGCCAGAGTTTCGGCCAGGATTACCGGGACAATGTTAGCCCGGCGGTCACGGGCCTGCAGAGCAAGATCCACAACCCGCACATCAATAAATCCATGGGGGCTCACCAGCAGATATCTCCCCACCAGGCACAGGAAAAGAGCCGTCAGCCGGCGCCTCAAATAGTCCACGTCGTCCTCTATGAATTCTGTAAATGATCGTGGAAGAACGGTCAAATCAAAGTTCACCCCGTTATAGAAGCCCGGGGTGGCATCTCTAGTAGTGCGGAATAGCTCCCTAATTGCCATGTAGGGACGCCTCCGAGGCGAGGCACGGCAATATTACGAGTGGCAGCAACTCCCAGCATTGCACAAAATTCTTCAAAAGTTGGGCACATTTCGTTCATCCCAAAGTTAAAAAGATGATCTTGACGAGACCAGAACATGGACGCTCCTCTCATCATGTCCCAGCTGATCACGATATTTCTCTAGGAAAGAAGGCACCTGAAGCCAAAAAGATGATCGAACCAGTCACGCTCGTCGGCTCGGAGGGCAAGAATCCATAGGTCGAGGGCATTTTCATAAATTTCTAATTCTAGAGGTGTATGGTACGGGGCAGCCATTAGAGCAGAAATAAAAAGCTTTCTCTGTCAGAAGAAAGAGCAACTGAGAAGGAGAAGCTGAGAAGAAATGAAGCAGGCTGAAAGGAAATCAGGCGTAAAGAATTCAGGCTTGCCGTGTCTCCTTTTATAGCAGAAATAAGGAAAAGCGACAAACTGGACAAACAGTGGCAAACAGTGGTCAAGAAAATCTCCCAGGAAAACCATTTTGGGCGCCACCCTCATGGAGTTTGGGCATGGCGCCCAAATCCCTTATGTGCCATGCCCAAATTGCTTCTTTACTGCCTCTGAAATTCTGGTTTCTGTCCAAATCACCAATTAATATTTCGTCTGATCACGGAAGCTCTGGCAAACTACCGAATAGCAAAGCCTACAAGAGTATAGATGGCCACAATTATGCCCTCTCGCACAGGAAGAGGCGGCTGCCTCTTCCTCTACCCGCAGATCGCCAGAAAAGCCCCCTTAAAATTGAAGGTGTATTCTTTCTAAATTCATTTCTAAAAAATAGCGTGTCATCACCCTTAGGAGTCGGTATAGCTTTATTTTCTGCATGTATTTTGAATGTGCATTTCATTTTATCATATCATTTAAAATTATATTACATTTCATCATTCATGTTTTTATAGATACTAATTACTAATTACCAAGAAAAAAAAAAGAGGAAAAGCTGACATGTGCATGAAAGGAAGCTAATAGTCAAATGATACTATGCTTCTGCTCAAGTCACCTCCCCTGACTCGGGAGCCCAACGTGCCATCAGGCCTGTGTATTCGTCCCCTGCTCTGGACACGGCTCGATCCTACGTCAGCATCATCATCATCATCATCACTGCGACGCCTGGTCTGCCGCATAGCATCATTGCCTCGACAAGAAAAGTCATCTATCAGACGCTGATAGAGTTTGTTGATGCCGACGAAGCCCCGCAAGAGTCTCTTGTATGTGGACACTTTGACCTAAAAAAAAAAGAGCATCAGTCAAAAGAGAGAGCATCAGTCGAAAAAAAAAAAAGAGTGAGCATCAGTCAGCCAAGAAAAAAAAAGGGGAGTGATGAATATACCGTGCGGGCCTGATCAGGGACGCGGTACTCCTCAGCAATCTCCACATCCGGAAGAACCTCTCTTATGAGCCTACCATCTCGCCGGTAGGGGAAGGACGAAAAAGCATCGTCAGGCATGGAAAATTCGAGCCGTGCATCCAGAACAGAATGAGAAGACTCAGCCCAAGCACCATCAACAGATGCACGCCTCCCAATCACATGAGGAGGAGGATGGAGCATTGTCCTCAAAAAGTCTTCATAAGCTATCACCGGAAAATCACTGGCAGGAATCTGATATTTGGCCAAGTACTGGAGCCTGTTTGGTATGAAGTGTGGCTCAATCACATGCGGAGGAGGTGGAGGAGGTGCCACCGGGGCTATCGAAAACGGGACATGCTGGCGGTTGACCCGCTCACCCATACACAATGAATCGCACATGATAGACACCATCAAGATCCGACAACGATTAAATATCAGAGTAACCTCGATCGGCCCTACCAAATTCGGCCAAGGGAACAAAGTCACCGAACCAGAAGTCGAGCTTGCCACTCTGTTCTGCAGCCCCAGTGACTCAACATAATGGGCTCTGGCGTCCGTCTCTTTCCGATTCGCATTTACAAACTTGACCAGATACGGTGGGCCAAGAACATCGCTGCGCATTGGGCCCGGTACAAAGTCAAAGACAGAGTAGGCCCACACCTGAAAAAAAAAAAAGAGGTAAAGTCAGCAAAAAAAAGAAAAATATATGCAAAAAAATAAATAAAATAAAAAAAAAAAAATATATATATATATATACACTGACAAAAGAAGAAAAAAGGGAAAGACTACCTCCCAGGCAGGAGCAAAACCAGCAATGCAATAGCCAACAGAACGTTGTTTATCCAGAATTCCTTTTCAGTTCAAAAAATTGTTATACGGGGCTTGGATTTGAAACAATTTTTTTAATGAATTTATCATAGAATTTAACCCTAAATTCAAAAACCAAAAGCCCTAATTTTGGATAAATAGAATAATTTCAACAAATTCATCAACCAAAATAGCAAATTAGTTAATCAAGTAATCAATAAATCAACTATATAAACCCAAATTAAAAAATCAAAAGCCCTAATTTTGAATAAAAAGATGGATCATAAATTCATAATAATCATGAAATAGAATTCAGAACTATGAATAATTGAAGAGAAAGTCAATTACCTACTTGAGAGAAAGAGAAAGAAACTTGAGTGATCAAGCTCAAGCTTGCTGCTGCCTTCCGTCCTTCCGTTCAGCATTGTGCGAACTAACCTAGGTTTGGGGAAAAAAATTACCTAAATTTATTTCTAGTTTTTCTAAGATATATATTCTTTTACAAATAAATTAATAAATAAAATTTCTTTTCAACATCTTTAAATACTTAAATTAATTAAAACATGCGAACGACTAATATAAGGGACCATTATTATCATTTAAATTTTCAAAATTGATTAAATAATATTCTCTCGGTTCAAAAATTAAGTTATAAAAATATCATTTTATTACGAAGGTTATATCATTCAATACTAAATCATGTTGCTAATAGAAGTTTTTCTTTCGAACGGCTCGTGAAGGGGTGTTGCCCAAGACTAGAGTTGTCAAAACTGAGCCCGACCCATAGGCCCGGTCGAGTCCACCCGACTTTTCAAGGGCCTAGACCTCAAATTAGAAGGCCCGAAAGCAAACCTCTTTGGCTGCCCATCGTGTTTGGCGCGAACTTTAAAAGCCCAAAGCCTGCGCCCAACCCGATTATATAATTGACAAAGTTAAACTTAATTAAAAAATTAAAAACTAAAACATAAACCTAAAAGGCAAAAACTAAAAAAAAAAAACTATTAGACAAATTTTCTTTTTTTTTTCTTTTAGTTGGATGAATTTATGACATAATATGATCTATTATCAAATCATTGTTCTATTTTTGGTTAAAACTCGTATTCTAAATTGATGAAAGTGGGCACTTACAAAGAGGAACTGGAGTTGATCTTCCAAGTTTTAATCTAGTTTAGTATGGTTGTAGTTAGTAATTTATCAAAACTGATCTATTCAATTGAGTATCTCTATTTTATATTAACTAATAAAAAACCTCAATAGTATCATTTTGACTTTTCAGATCTATAAAAATTTAAAAATAAACCACATCATTCAGAATCAAAGCATTACATTGGCCTACACAAGAAAGTATTGTACCCCCAAAAAAGATAACTAGTCCCTCCCAATATAAGCACCTGACTAATTACATAAAGAGCTAAAACTGAGCTCAGCCTGGCTAGCTTACAAAAGAGTGATCCCGAGCCTGACTAACATCAATGATTCAGTTGTCAATAAATTTTTAAAATATAATAAATCTCTCTTACTATAAAAGTCAAGCTTGTTTCTTATAATTTAATAAATAGACAAAAATAACCCTTCACCAAATAAACTACCCACCATTTAATTAAGGACAAAACAAGTAAATTTACCATGACAACAAATAATGTTTGGACAAAAATAGCCTCAAATATAATAAATCATCTACCATTAATTAAGGTCAAACAAGTAAATTTATCATAGACTAATTAATTTCATTAATAATCAAATAATAATTTCATCCCTTGACTTGTTCATGTTTTCAAGTTAGGTCCTACAGTTTTGAATTCTATTTATTTCGTCTTGTATTTTTACTTCCTTATCAGTTTCCCCCTCCTACCATTATCGTTACAAATGTCGTCCAATATTTTCTAAAATAACAAAAATACTCTTACTCGGTCAAGTGACTAAAAATTTATTTGAAACTAAAAATTAATATGATATTACATTTTTAAATAATATGGTTTTACTCAGTAAAGACATTATAGAAGTAAATGAAAAAAATATTACTATAATAATATATTTGTTAGTAAGCATCAAGATATTAAGCAAAAATATGTACCGTCTTTAGCTATTGTCCATGAATAAGCTAAGAGAAGTGGGTTAAGAAAATGTGTCATAATGTCAATAAGATGAAGAAAATGAAGAACCAATTGATGAATTGTGTATGCGTTTGTTACAAAAGAAAGCCAAAATCTACGCTTACTTCTTTGAATTTTCGACTACTACAAGCAACCTTAAAAACTATCATACGCTTCTAACTTATAAATATTACAAACAAATCACGCGTTAGTAAGCACAAATAACTAGGTTTAAAATATTTTACTCCTTCCCATAACGGGGTTCCAAACCTCTAACCTCTTTTGGTCTTAACTTGCTTGCTCCTCTTCATAGAACCCGGAGTAGTTACGTGTGAGAATCTCTCTATTCCCCTCCCCTGGCTATCAACTTTCTTTTCTTCTACCACAACTCTCCTTTAATTGAAAGAAATTGTCACCAATCAACATCCTTTCAAGTAGCTCCATCCTAAATTAGATTCTCTCCTTACTTAGTAATTTGACACCGAAAGTGTATAGGAGGTAAGAAATGAGAGACGTTCGAGAAAGAAGTCCGACTAATCAGAAGCTAAAGAGATTCTATGTTTCTATTTTAATAAGACGAGGTGAATGCGTTTCTTGGTGATGGTGATGGCGGTGCTTACGACCGCATGGATGATGGTGTTAGAGGTTGTGGTGATAGTAATTTTAGGGATGACAATAGTGGATTAGATGAAATACATCGTTGTGAGATTTCCTAATCATCAAATTTTCAAATATCCATATGGGTTTTGATTCAATTTGAAAGTTTGAAAATTCAAAAAAATTGAATTTGAGTTTGTAAAAAGTGAAATTTAAGGTTGTGGTGGTGGTGTGTCTATCATTGATGGGTTTTCCAAATTGGTTACTTCGAAGGAAAGAGTAAGAAATTAGAAAAAGAAATAAAATCAAATCAAAAAATTAAATTTTGGACTAATGGTAAAATTTGAGGTGTTGGTGGTGAGTCTATAAATGATGGGGTTGACGAAAGAAAGTGAGGGCTAAAAATAAATTTTAAATTTCATTTTTTGAGTAATGCATTTTTAACGTTGAATTTAAATATCACACAAAGTATAACTAATTTTACATTATTTAAATAATTTTTTAATTAAAAAATATTTTAAATATTAAATGGCAAACTAAATGATGAAATTATAACAAATCCCACTTTGCGCCACAAGCAAAAAGACCAAAATAATCCTCATGTACACGATTTTCCATCACTATTTTTAATGCCCATAGACGGAGAGGACAAATAGAAAAACATGTAGGAAAGTGAGACATCATATGTTGGGAATGACATTATTAGAGGTATATGAAAAATTGTAACTATAATAATACATTGGTTGGTGAGAATCGAGATATTAAGCAAATCTATAGCGTGCTTAGTAATTGCGTATGAATAAGCTAAGAGAAACGTGTTAAGGAAAGGTGATATAATGTCAAGAAGATAAAGAAAAATAGAGAACTTAGTTGACAAATGCATGCGTTTGTTAGAGAAGAAATTAAGTTAGAATCGATAGGAAAGTCGTTTGAAGAAAGTAGTTCCACTTAAGCGGAAGCTAAAGATATGTTATTTTTCCAATTTAGCAAGGCAAGGTGGACACGTTTCTTGGTGGTGGTGATAGTCGTGGCGGCATTTGAGGATGTGGTAGTGGTGGGGGCGATTTTAAGCATGAAAGTGGTGATTTATGTGGAATACGACATTAAATAAATGAGTAAGAAATTAAACAAAGAAATAAGATAAAATAATTAAAAAAATTGATTTATAGGCTAATAGTGTTATTTGAGGTGGTAGTGGTGGTAATGGTGATGGGTGTATGAATGATGGGTGTATAAATTAAATAAATTCTAAATTTAATTATGAGACAAATTAAAATAACAACATTGCTAGCCTTACAACTAATTTTATAATTTTCCTTACTACTAAACCTTCAAGCGCAAAAATGTCTTTGTTCAAAACAACTTTGCACTTCTTCAAAGCATAGTTGTAAGGAATGTAGTATAATTAGTTTTAAGGTTAGCATTTTCCTTACCATTTCTCTGCATTCAAGCTCGCTCTCTTCCGATGAATTTCGATAAGGGTTATGTGTTTTTGTTAATCGCATGTTTTTACTAGGGTTTTAGTAAGTATAGTATATACCCTTTGATTTCTACTTTAGGCGGGAGTTTTGCATGAGATAGAATGAGGAAGATCTGAGATGGAGTTTGGCTATAATCGAAGAAGGATGGTGCCAAAGTTGTGATAGGCGTGACCAAGTGGGAAGGGTTTAGGCCGGGAGATGGCGGCTATTTTGGTGGAGCGAGAGATGGGCACTTGCACCGGGAGAAGAGGGAAGGAGAGTGTGAGATTAGAGTTTTTTACTTTTAATACATTTATCCCTAAAGAAGATAATGAAAATGTCATTTGTACCCCGCACGTGGAAGACCATGTGCTATTTAACGTGAATATTCTAGCGTCCATCACGGATAGGTTGGAAAATGGAAAAAAAATGTAACGTCAGATATCATTATGGAACAAACCTTAGGTTGGGGTACATTATACGATTTGGTGGATACCTTGGGGGAAATTGTAATTTGGTCATATAATTATTTTTGAATTATTGAAACAATTATTTATTATTATTTTTATTTAAAAACATTTTTAAATACTAAATGGTTAATTATATAATAAAGTTATAACTAAATCTTATTTTCCACCCCCAGCAAAATGATCAAAATAATATTCATGTGACATGCACATATCATTTTCCGTACGTTACTATTTTTAACACCCATAGACGGGAGGGAGTAAAGTGGGACAAATAGAAAAATAAGGTATGAAAGTGGGACACTTCGTAGGTTGAGGTCAAATGTGAGATTTAGTGTGTAATTTTGGGGGCTAATCATATGTTTGCCCCATCAAAATTAGTCCAAAATACACATTGTCCCCTAAGATATCCACCAAATCCACTTTGGCTCTCAACGTAATTTTGTAGCATTTCCATATTCCATATCAAATTTGGTGATTGTGATGTAACGTGTGGTAATCGTAGTGATAAAAATGGTAGCGAATAATGTTTAAGATCGAGAATTTGCTCAATTCAAACCATAAACCATATCAATGGTGCCAAGGAGAAATTTGTTGGAGTTTAAGCTAGGGACGATGAAGACGGATTGAATCATGATGTGCCTCATCATTGTCATATGCATCTGTTATGATGAATTCAAATATGAGTTTTGAAATTCATCGTGTATGCTTATGCATTGTGTTTGTGGCTTGGTCATTTAACATCGGCAGCTGCGACAACTTTAATTTTTTGTGTGTTCTTATTCATGGCGGCCTTGACACCTGAATATGATCCTCTTCTTGTGTTTTATCTCTCTCTGATATGATTATGCACTATTTTTATTTATTTTTCTATATAAAAATTTGAATAAAAGATTTAGACACTCTTGAGTTTTATCTCACTTAAAATTTAAATAAGATGTCATTGTTGGAGAAGAAGCAGAGAAAGCGTTGTCGGAGAATAAGAAAATGAAGTTTTTTTTTGGGTAATAAAAGCACAGAAAACATTGTTAAAAATGACCAAAATGTCCTTCACGTGAAATACCATGTGCACCTTAACGTCATATTGGTAACCTTAGTAGTGTCTAGGGGGGCAAACTAGAAAAAAACTTATACAATGACATATGAAAATAACACAAAAGTTAGGTTAGGTGGTAAAATGAGACTTTATAGATATTCTGGGTGAATTTTGTATTTTAGAGTGTAAGTATATACTTTGGGATTGTCAGTTTGATTTCTATAAAACAATTTTTTTTTTTCAAAGAGAGTCATAAATTTCATAAACGACATAAGCTAAGTCTCCAACAACAATGTGCTTATCTAAGAAAGTAAGCTTGAATTGTTTTCAATTCCAACACCGATAAAAGTGAATGAATTCATGTTTGATATTAAAAAAAGATTTAAAAATAACTAATAAAAGAGACAATGTGTAGGATAAGTTGCAATATAATGACTAAAAACTTACATTATAAATTACCAAAAACAAAATATCGAAAAACCTAAACACACAACAACACAATTTATAAGTCTCAAAACTATAAAGATTAAAAAACACAAAAGAATCCAATAATTAAAAGTAAACAAAAAGTTAAGAACCGACAAATCACTTTAAAAACCATTAACACCA
>CM028382.1:47062950-47136670 GCA_013146195.2 Codonopsis lanceolata | reverse complement strand
TAATTTGGACATTTTGTCCCACGGTGTTAAACCAACCAAATAACCGCTCTTGGTCGTACCAATTTGCGCCTAACTGTTGATTAGCCATTTGGTTTTCTAAGGCAACCTCTTATCCCTATTGAGATCCCAGCGAGCGGGTCCTCCTCTTCCTCTTCGGGTTCCTCCCCTTGAGGGAACCTCACTCTCGGCCTCTTTGGTGTGAGGTTCCCGGAGTGCAACCAGCGCCCTTGCCTATGGATAGGGTTTGGCGTGCGTGCGGAATGCTTGGGCACCAACGCTCTGTTCCACCCTCCCTTGTTTAGGGAAGACGAAATCAAAAGTGCCAGAGGACTGCCCATGCCAAGACGCTGGAATGTGCTCTGCTGCCTCGAGGATTTGTATCCAATATGGGAACTTATGGTTTCATCGTTATCCCTTTTAGGGACAGATATGGGAATGCACACCTTTCATTCCCATTTTCCTTTTTGGAAAACTTAAAAGTGCAAAAGGATATCATGATTTCCCACTATGGATTTTATTAAAAATAACCTTATGGCCCATTCGTATTACTATTGAGCTTGGGTTTCCGCATCAAGTTATCCCTTGGCTACATTGCCGGATTTAAATAACAATTTTAAGAATAAATAAAGGACGTAAAAAATAAATAAACGGCGCCTTAAAGGTTTTACCTTTTAGAGCGCTGGTGCTCGCTCCGTCTTCCGTGGAGAGGGAGTCTTTGTTGTTGTTGTGTGGTTGTTGTTTCGATTTGGGCGTAATGACTACTTATTTATGAGAGTTTGGGCTTGTCAACTCAAGCAGAAGACAATTTGGGTAGGTTTTCCTTTTGGTTGGGCGGAACCTAGACTTAGTTTTTTGATCTTTAGTCGTTACTCTCAAAGAGTAACGGCTTATTTTGGGATTTTTGGATCGGGAAGTGAGGTGGATACCAACAACTAGGCTAGGATCACTTATAACCTATGGGTTTTTGATTTGGCGTAGTTTGACGGGATTTGGAGACTCAGGCTTCCACCACCTATCTCGCACCTCTTGTACTAATTTATCGGTAGAACGCAGAAGCAAAGCTTCGTTGCGATCTTTTCTTTGCGGAAGAATGAGCAGATGAAACTGGGAGGCCGAGGTCTCTATTTATACTAAAGGACGAGGACACGGCCGGAATTCCTGAGTTTCTTCCTCCTGCATCAGCGACTTGTACATTGTGCATCAAAGCTTGTACCTTCCAGCTTCTGAGAGACGCAACAGTGAATGGCTTGGTGCCACCAAGGGGACCCTTGGTGCGGCACTAGCCAAGCTTTTTAAGTTTCATTTTGTGCACTTTCCCCCCTGCAGTTCACTGTTTCGCGCATCCTACTTTTCCTTCTGCATTTTTGACTCCTGTAACTTGACATTTGTTAAGTTTTAACAGTTCTTGATATTTTATGTCAGTCACATACCAGGGGTACGAAATTGGGGTGTCTATAGAGCCCTCAACGATGGAGTCTACGGGTAACCCAAGGCTTACTGAGTAGATGAACATCGTTGATAAACAATAGACTCTCCAATTTCGTTCATTTAAGAACGGGAGAATGCAATTGGTAGCAGTTATAATGCACAGTTAACATGCTATCCAAACTCCATAACCTAGACATTTTTAGTCGGTTATAAAAAATTATCGCAATTTTAAGCAGATATGAATTTAATGTGCTCTGATGGTCGGACCTACTAATGTAGGCTGCCTACGTATTCCCCATTTAAAGGAAATCAGACCAAACGTAGTTCAGGCCAAAAACCTAAACTACAACCAAGTGAGGATGTCATGTCCTTCGGGTCATGCCCGATCGAGAACACAATGGAAAAAGATTTTTGTGTTTTTCGAAAAAGCCGTATTCTTAGGTGGTCGAAACCGTTGTCAAATACGGTATGAAGATTTGAATGTTTTTACGCCACCACATTTCAACCGGTCAATACCTTGTCGTTGAAAGCGTGTTAAGAAGGAGTTTTCAAAGTTGTGTCTCGGTGGTCATGCCTTGTTTCCAAACATAACCAGAAAACTTTCAAATAACCAGAAAACTGCACTCGACCGATAAAGATCCGTCGCCAAGCATGACAAATTGATCACTCTTCAAGTATTTTCGAAAATTGTGAAGTGGAAAACATTCTTTTTCCTTCCTTTTTCTCGCTCTCTCTGTTTTTTTTCAAATATTCCTCTTTTTTTGTGTTTTTGAAATATTCCTCTTTTTTTTTGTTTTTGAAATATTCCTCTTTTTTTTTGTGTTTTTGAAATATTCTCTTTTTTGTGTTTTTTTTTTGTTTTTGAAATCAAAATTCATTTTGAAAAAGAGTTTCTTTTATTTGAAAACAAAAGCAAACTTTTTTTTCTTTTTTTTTAAGAAAAACTTTCCTTAAAAGGAAATTATTCTAGAGTCAGGGTAAGAATCCGTACGACTTACCTTTTTGCGTGGCCGCGGATTCGGTGATCTTGGCATTTTCGCCACTTTTTTGGGGAATTTATTCTTCTTCCTCTGTTGGGGATTTTATTCTTGTTCTTTTCTTTCCCCTTTTTTTTCTTTTTTTTCTTTCTTCTTTTTTTTTGATCCGCTGGGGATGTTATTTTCTTTGTCCTTCGGTGAATGGTCGTCAATTTTAGTTAACAAGATTGACCTTGTTAACTTCCGTTAGGCTCAGGGACCATTTTGAAAATTTTGAAATTTGAGGACCAAAGTGTCGCAGCTTCAAACTTTGGAGGGGAAAAGGGAAAATTCCCTTTTTCTCCCCTTATATGAGCGGGGAATGAAGGGAGAAAGAGGCTCGCTTTCTTTTCTTTCTTCTTTTCTTTTCCTTTTTCGCTTTCGCCATCGCCATTGTCTTCTTTGCTTCCTTCTTTTTATTTTACTTTCTTTATTTTCGCTCCTTTTCTCGATTTTCTTCCGCCAATTTCAGTGTTTTACTTAGCAGATGGCATCTTCTTTGCGATCCAGGAAGGGGAAGGCACCGATGCACCCAGAATCTGGCGAGAGGAGGAGAGAACCTCCTCGCTTGGTCCGGAATAAACTCATTTACCGGTACTCTACGAACGACTGGGGCAATATTTTATGAGATCGGAACACTCACGTGTCCAACCTTCCTCGACCCTGTAAGATTTCTTTTTTTTTCTGGC
This sequence comes from Codonopsis lanceolata, assembly GCA_013146195.2. Lineage (NCBI taxonomy): Eukaryota > Viridiplantae > Streptophyta > Magnoliopsida > Asterales > Campanulaceae > Codonopsis > Codonopsis lanceolata. Next base: position 47,133,537 of record CM028382.1, on the reverse strand, counting down.
TATGTTCTCGGATCTACGCTAAATTTACGCCTTGTTTGGGACTTTTGGAGCACTCCTGACTTTATTAGTAATGCATATGCATGTCCTATTTATGCCTAAATGATGTAATTTAATGATAACATGTGAAATTTCTATGATTTATTTTTGCGATGCATGATTTGAACTAGTGGTCACTATTTGAACCTACTATGCATGATTTATATTCTAAATGCAAATGAGGCTATATGATGCATGTTTTATGCTAAATCATATTTTTGCATACAATAGAATCACGAAACGGAATATTCGGAGTATAAATTAAATTTTTCCGAAACGCATTTCGAGCATATTTTCGGATAAAAATAGGACAAAACAGATATTTTTCATGCCCTTAGATTCATTTTTCAAACATGCAACTGCTGCAGGGATATAGTAAATGCCACAAAGATATTTATTTTGATGATCAGTGGTACTTTATCTTCTTTTTATCGTACCCCTATGGCAGCTTATTGGACAAATGAAATGCACATAATGAATGCATGAATTATTCTACTTGATGCAGATGCAATACAGAACAATTATAAGATGATGCATGAATGTTTTCACACTCTATTGTACACATGGCAAATGCAGTTCTAATATGCATTTTATGATATCTAAGATGCAAAATTAATAATGTACATGCAAAATAAATTACACATAAAAATTTTGTTTTGTTTTGTTTTTTTGTTTTGTTTTGTTTTTGTTTTTTTGTTTTTTTTTGAAAAAGAATGATGTTTAATAAATTTTTATTCACATGTAAATTTATGTACATGTATGAAAATGGTATGTATTAATTTAAAGAATTATTTATTTTCTTTTTGTTATATTTTTTATGAAAAAAAACTTTTTTTTTTTTTAAAAGAATTTACTAAAAATCATGAAGTATATGGCATACAATATGTTTTATTTATTTATTTTTGCTTATTTAAAAGACTGTACATAGAAGGAAATAAGGGTAGATGACTTACCTGTTTTTTTTTTCCAGGTTCGCAGGGATTTTGAAAGGATGCGGGTATCATGCACCGATGTGGCTGAGATTTTTGACATGTTACCCGAGGCTGCAAAATTGTTGGTGGAGGGTTCAGGTTTTAGCGTCTTCATGCACTCCTTCACCCATTTTACCCCCATTTCGATGCTCGGGACTTACGGTGGGACACCACCCATACCTTTCATTGTCTCTGCGACTTCATCATCGTAGGGAGACCACGGCCCTTGTGTCATCGAGGGAGGAGATTGTGGACCTCAGGCTTCGAGCCCCGTTTCAAATCATCGGATGAGATTTTTATCAGCAGTGTTCGGAAGTGGCTTCTTAATAATGTCGGGGTGCCGGCTGATGATGAAGCTGCTATAACTTGAGTGGCAAGAGCGTTTCTTTTCTTCTTTCTTGGCACATCGCTCTTTGCCAACTCCTCTGTCACCATAAGAGCTTCGTCTGGCTTGTCTTACTGACTTTGATCGGATCCCTTTGTATGATTGGGGACAGTTTTGGTGAACTTTATGCTTCCATGGATAGGGCCGGAATGACTCGCCGACTCTGAATGGGTTTGCCCCGGCGTGGGAGGTACATGCCTTTTCTTGCTTTTTCATCATTCATTTTTTTTATGTATCATTATTATTATTTTTAATATTTTTTTTGACAACATATTTATTTTTTGTGCAGTGCGGGCCTTCTCATTTTTAGATTTTCGTAGGATCGCCTCATTCGGCGAGTTTACCGACCTCCGTATCTGTCCCAATATGTTGGCAACAGGGGTGAATCCCGAGGGCCGGTGGTTGTAATAATAGGGAAAGAAGTCTTTGGAGCGAATTGTTGGCTCGAGTCGGGTTCGGTGCACTTTCTTCCACAGGAGGGCACTGGAGGGACATTATTCTACTACTCGATGTTCGGTAGGATATTGATGGTTTCTATCATGGTGGATTCTTTGTATATGGGCGGCGGGTGAACCGCAGTCGGCACTAGTCTTTTCTAGTGGCTCGGTGGTGCCTCCTTGCCTCCTTCTTGGGTGATAGAGCCGATCATTGCTGCCAGGCAACGTGCTTGGGGAAATACCTCGTTCCATGACAGTTATCCGGTGATGTCATACGAGGATTTCTGAGATTAGGCGCATCCCCTCCTCACGCTCTGTTGTGCCCAGGCGGCATTCTGATGCTTCTGCCAGGCCAGGGTCATCTACTTCATTTCTCGACGAGAACCTGATGTTTACGGAGCCTGATGATATTTTCTCTACTTTTCAGTATGAGTGGGGCGGTGGCTTAGTAGAGCGGAGTTCTTCGATGTCGAGATTCCGGAGGCGTCGTGTCGGGGCTTGAGGCTCGTTCGGTAGACACATCCACCTTTATTGTCTCTTTTCTTTATTATTATATATATATTTTATTATTATTATTTATTTTATTATTATTATTATTATTATTATTATTATTATTATTATTATTGTTTTTTGCATACACATTTTTTTTTTTTCGAGACTAACATTTTTTTTTATTATTATTTTTTTTAGGTGAACGTGTCTACTTATAAGAAACTGCTGCGGGGCTTCTTCAGCATCAGCAAGCTGTATCAGAAATTGGCTGATGAATTCTCTTGCAGGGAGGGCTTCAGTCGGTGGGCGGTCGAGACGTCGAGATGCGATGATGATGATAGCGATGATGATGATGATGGGTCAAGCCGCGGTCGAGGGATCCGAGCGATGGCACTGGGTCCCGGGGTCGGGGTGGTGGTTTTCCCAGAAGCCAGTCGTCCCGAGCACATTAGCTTTGGATTCTGCGAACATTAGCATCTTTTCCCTTTCTTTTTTTTTTATTTTTGTATTTTTGTAAAAAAACACATACAAACATTATGATATAATGCAATATAATGTATATGATGCAGTATGTTACACATGCAAAAATAAATTCACACGGAAAATAAAACTATACCGGACATCTAAAATGTAATGGCACGCTGTACTTTAAAGAAAGGGATTTTTAAGAATACACCTTTGGATTAAAGCGGGCTTTTCGGGTGATATCGGAACGGGAAAAATGGCCGAATCCCTCATTCTTTCGGCGCCTCTGAGCCGTGCTCGTAGCCGTCTTTCATAGGCCTCCTTTTCTTTTCGCGATCGAGGCGAGGAACAGCGAGGATGTCGGATCACCAAACCGGGATCAGGGCGGGATTTTCACGGCAATTGGTGAACATTTTGGTGCCACCATTGGGGCTATGGTGCGGCACCAAAACTTCTTGGTGGCACCATAGTTTTCCTATGCGACCCTTTGTTTTCTTCACTTGTTTGGACATTGTGCCTTGAACTGTCCGTTTTCTCAATTCGCGGTATAAATTCTGACGGAAACGAGCTCAGTTCTTCACCGATTCATTTCATTCCTTCTTTCTAAATTCACCGACTTACGTCTTGCTTGCCATAGCCCTTTTTTAGCCATAACAAAATTCTCGCATCTCTTATAAATGGCGCGCATTCCTACGGCTCGGAAATTGAGGTTTCTGAAAATGCCGGATTTCGGATCCTTTCTTTGCGATCGGCGAGAGGGATTGGTTCGAACATCTTTTCGGCTTTAGGTGCCTTCTGTCCTGGCGAAATGTCATAATTAATTGGGACATGTTGAGGGCCGCCAGGTTTTGGTCTCTGAGGATCACTTGTTTAATTTTGGCATGAACGAGATGTGTCCCACATTCGAGGAGTTCTGTGCTATGCTTGGAGTGGCACCTACTCGCCAGATCGCGGTACCCGCCTGAGGAAGCGTCAGTACATGGCTATTCGGGAGCTCTTCAATTCTACCCGCCGAGCTACTCCAGGATTTTTCAATGGGGACTCTTTCAATTTGATGGTTCTTCCTGGAGCCTTCACGGAATATATTGAAGATGGCGTGGACTATCGGCGTAGATTAACACACTTTTCTCTGCTTAGTAGGGAGATATTTGATAGTTGGTCTACAGGATTAGTAGATGGCGGGTCATAGACTTAGCATTCTGAGGCTCGGGATCGCCGGTGAACATTGTTCGGTGATTTTAGCGAGACTTTCACGGGCTTTGGCCTTTTCTTGGGAATGAATTGTTCCCTACTGGTAGCCCCATTCTGATTCACATGTGGCTAGAAGAGCACTTCCTTTGGGTCCAGGCTCCCGTGCCGCTCGGAGCTCCTTATGATCCCTCCTTTTATGGAATGCGCGGGCATTTTCCCCAGACTAATTATTCTGATATTGACTGGACCGATCACTTCTATCGTCGGGGCTCGATGGATATAGTGCAGGTCATTAGCCTTGGGAGATCAGGCTTTTTCTTCGTCACTCAGATGAGTCTGACCAAGTGGTCATGTTGGGTCTTTATCGGACTTCTTTTTACCAACGGACCGGATCTTGCGGCAATTTGGAAGGGAGCAAGTGATCCGGATACCTCCGTCCTATATACATGGGAAGGGAGTTCACGATGATCGTCAGGGTCCCACTATCCGAGGCATGTGGCTCGAGAGATCTTTGAAAGGCGGAGGTAGCATACCCATATTCTGATTATATGCTTTTATCCCTTGGGTATTTAGCATGGGTTATGGTAGGCTGGCGAGGCCGTCTCGCGCCATTCGGCATGTACTGAGACATTTGCTGGGCCGTCATATAACCAATGGAGTGGATGTTCGCCTGCTGGAAGTAGGCGAGGACATTGATAGTTCAGGGTTGGTTGTTCCTCGGGCTCTGGAGGCAGAATTTCGACGGGTTCATGGCCTTAATACTCGGACGGCCCCGGACCGGACACTGCGGGTCCCAGCAATACATCCCGCAGATTGAGTGATTTTGGTCAACAGCATAACCCATGGGAACAAGAAGCACTCCTCCTCCTCGAGGCCGGTTGGGAGTGCTTGCTCGAGGCGGTGGTCATGAGCCTCCGTGGTGAGCTTGGCAGCGAGCAGGACAACCCACAGGAACAAGAGATAGTTCCTCCTCCCCCTCTGTATGGGGTCTTTGGTCTCGAAATGATGAAGCGGGTCAGAGCAATCTTGCTCGGGAGAAGCGGAGATGCCGATGATGAAGAGGGAGACACATCTGGTGGCTCTCATGCTGATGAGTCTAGGGCTTCTTCTGCGCCTCGCAGAAGGAGTATATGGGCCCGGCTCGGTGGACGTCGCAGGCATTGATAGACCGCTCGGGGCTAAGGCTGCAAGAAAAGGAATTGTTTCTGGGGAAAAACAAAGGGGGTATAGGCAGTATATAGATATGTACAAATGCAAATAATGTATAATATAGACGTCTTAATAAGTATTCCTAAGTTGCACCTTAGGACCTGTAAAATTATATTTTAGTGTTTTAATATGAGCTGCTTTGTCGTGGTTTTCTCTTTTGTCGGTCGAGCCTCGATGTCTTTGGAGGTAGTCTGTTGAGGGCTTCAAATAATGCCTTCCCTCTCCTTTTTGTTTTTATTATTTTTTCATCATTTTTTTTAATTTTTTTCATAATCATCATTTTTTTTGTGCTCTAATTTTTGCCTAGGCCGCCCTTTCGGGTTTTCAACCTAGCGAGCCTTATTATTATTTTTATTTTTTTTTATCAATTTTTTTATTTATATGCCCTAACTTTTGCCTAGGCCGCCCTTTCGGGTTTTCAGCCTAGCGGGCTGGAGAGGGAAGCATTAGCTGGATAGGATGGCTCAGGCGTAGTACCTTTTGAGTTTGTCGAGGTTGAAGGGCTGGACAAGATCTTCCCCATCTTGGTTCGTGAGAAGCACGGCACCTCCTGATCGGATCTCCTTAACAATATGCGGTCCCATCAGTGGAGACTTCCATTTTCCCCTAGTATCAACATAACTAGGGGTTTTTCTCAGCACAGAGGTCTCCAACTTGGATATCACGGCCTTTGACTTTTTGTTGAAGCTCGGGCGTCGCCTTTGATATGCCGGGTATGCTCCAAGGCTAACAGGCGTCGTTCATCAATTAGGGCTAGTTCTTCGTACCGCCCTTTGACCCAGTCAATTTCTGCTATATCAGCTTCCATCATTACTCTCAATGATGGAATTTCCACCTCTATTGGTAGTACCGCTTCCATGCCATATGCCAGAGAGTAGGGGTAGCCCGGTGGGTGTGCGGGCGGCGTGCGGTAGCGTCCCAGAGGGCTAGTGGCAATTTTACGGCGATCTCTTCTGTATCGGCCATTTTTCGATGATGTTCTCGAGAGTTTTGTTGGGCGCTTCAACGGCACCATTCAAGGCACCATTGGCTTGTGGCGGTAGGGGAGGATTTGTGTCTTTGGATCTTGAACTCGTCAGCGAGGCGGTTCACGTCCCCTTCAAAATGAGAGCCGTTGTCGGAGATGATCTCGAAAGGTACCCATAGCGGTATATGATATTGGCCGAATAAATTCGGACACCTTTCGGGCGTTTAAGACCTTGTAGGAAGAAGGCTTCTACCCACTTTGTGAAATGTCGGCGGCTACCGGGACATATTCATGGCCATTAGATCCCTTCGGGTGAATTTGGCCTATGGCGTCGATACCCATGTTGAGAAGGGCCGGGGCGTGGAGTTGTATAGGGCGTGTGGGGGCACATCTTTGTAGATTGGCAAAGCGTTGACATTTGTCGCAATGTCGCACCAGAATCTGATCGGTTTCGAGCGTACTCAATAGTACCCACGTCGGATGACTTTCTTTGATAGCATATGGCCATTCATGTGGGGCCACGGTACCACCATGTAGTTGATCCATAATTTGCTCGACTTTGGCACGATTGACACATAGTAGGTTGAGGCCTTGATAATGCCTCTTATACTGTTGCCACGGCGATGCAATTGGGAGGCCCGTCTTCGCGGGGAGACTCTTCCCCTTTTTGTCTAAGCCGGGGAGGATAAAGATTTTTTAGGAGCGATTTAAGATGTCGGCATACCGGGGCTCGTGATGCGCCGGAGGCTGCGTTGATTTTGAAGCTTGAGTATCGGAGTGACCTTCTTCCGACTATAAATGGCTGAACTTTAGTTTCGGCGGGAATTAGACTATGGCCTTGAGTGGCCGGGCGTCGGCGAATTGATTCCTATCTCGTGGCGAGGTAATGGAGCGAGATAGAACCAAATCGGGCGGCTATTATTAACTTGGCATGATAGAGCTGCGGTAGAGGATCTGGGTCCTCCATCTTCCTTCCGACTTGATTTATGATTAGGGAGGAGTCTCAGTAGACTTCGAGATCTTTAGCTCCCCTTTGGAGAGCTTCTTCTAGGCCGGCAATACGGGCTTCATATTCCGTATATATTTGAACATTCGAACTCCAACCTTATAGCCGCGGAGTATGAGAGTCGGTCGGATCGATTAACGATTCCTATGCCAAAGCCTCTTTTGTTTTGCGGCTCAGTCAAAGAACATACGCAGCAGGGTGTCTGGTCGGTGATTTCGGGATACCTTCATGCAGGGAAGCAGGGCTCGGTTGCATCTTCGGCCTTGAGAGGTAGATCGGCTAAGTGGTGCAATGGCGGCTCCTTTGATAGACTTGAGAGTGACATAAGTTATGTCAAACTCGTTAAGAAGAAAAAACCACTTGGCTAGTCGGCTGGATAGTGACGGCTTACCGAAGATGTATTTGATAGGGTCCATCCTGGATATGAGCTTGATGGACCTTCCGGAGATAGGTTTTGAGCCTCAGTGGCCCAGACTAGGCTGCGGCTTTTTTCGGTCAGAATAATTGAGCTCGCTTCCTTGTAGCTTCCTACTTATGAAATATATGACATTTTCAATGTAGGAATCTTCGTTCTCTTGGGCAAGCATAGCCCCTACTGATGTGTCTGTGACGGTTAAGTATATGAGGAGAGGTTTATGTGTATGGGGTGGAGCTAGCACAGGGGGATTGGTAAGGTAGGCTTTTATTTTCTCGAAGGCTAGCTGGCACTTTGCGTCCCAAACTTGGTTGGTATTCTTTTTCAAGAGTTTAAAGAGGGGCTCACAGGTGGTAGTCACTTTGTCGATGAAAGCGGCCGATGTCTTTGCAACCGGCCTAGAAGCCTTTGACTTCGGTAGGAGTTTTCGGCTGTGGCATTTCTAAGATAGCTTTGATCTTTGCTGGCTCGATCTCGATGCCTTGCTCAGTTACTAAGAATCCCAGGACTTTGCCTCTGGTAACCCCGAATGTACATTTGGTGGGGTTAAGCTTCATCTGGTGCTTCCTGAGTCTTTCGAAGAACTTTCGAAGATCTTTAATGTGAGCACCGTAGGCGTTGCTGGAATGCACGATCATATCATCGACATAGACCTCCATCTCTTTGTGGATCGCTATGTAGGTGGAAGAGGAGTGGTGGCGCCCTCTACGGTAAGAAGTGGCCCGGCATTCTTCAATCCAAATGGCATGGCTTGGTGTAATAAGGTAAGTCCCCCAAGGAGTAGTGAATGAGGTCTTCTCCTGGTCTTCTGATGCCATTTTGATTTTGGTAAACAGCGCTCTTAAAGGTTTTACCTTTTAGAGCGGCGGTGTGCTCGCTCTGTCCTTCAGGGAGAGGGAGTCTTTTGTTGTTGTTGTGTGGTTGTTGTTTCGATTTGGGTAGAATGACTGCTTATTTATGAGAGTTTGGGCTTGTCAACTCGGGCAGAGTGACAACTTATTTGGGTAGGTTTTGGCCTTTTTGGTTGGGCGGAACCTAGACTTAGTTTTTTGACTTTTTAGCTCGTTACTCGGGCAGAGTAACAACTTATTTTGGGATTTTTGGATCGGGGAAGTGAGGTGGATACCTAACAACTAGGCTATGGATCACTTATAACCTATGGGTTTTTGATTTGACAGAGTTTGGACGGGATTTGGAGACTCTAGGGGCTTCCACTCACCTATCTCACTTTCCTCTTGTACTAATTTATGGTCGGTAGAGAACGCAAGCGAGCCGTTGCGATCTTTCTTCAGCGGAAGAATGAGCAGATGAAACTGGGAGGCCGAGGTCTCTATTTATACTGAAGGATGAGGACACGGCCGGAATTCCTGAGTTTCTTCCTCCTGCATCAGCGACTTGTACATTGTGCATAAAAGCTTGTACCTTCCGGCTTCTGAGAGACGCAACAGTGAATGGCTTGGTGCCACCAAGGGAACCCTTGGTGCGGCACCAGCCAAGCTTTTTAAGTTTCATTTTGTGCACTTTCCCCCCTGCAGTTCACTGTTTCGCGCATCCTGCTTTTCCTTTTGCATTTTTGACTCCTGTAACTTGACATTTGTTAAGTTTTAACAGTTCTTGATATTTTATGTCAGTCACATACCAGGGGTACGAAATTGGGGTGTCTACAGGTGGTGCTCAAGCAAAATGGCCCTAGTAATGGCCGGACCAGCCTTCAGCCTCTCAGTGTTTGGGCGGGCGTCTCACACTGCCTTACACACAACCGGTAATCAAATGCGGGAGCGAACCCCGCATTCGTCCTACCTCTAATAAGGGTCTTGATTTGGCGTTGATCAAGCGGCCAACATCAGCAGACCCACCAGACATAATGGTGTAGGTCAAGACAACCCTCTCCCAAGTCACCGTATGTTGGTGACTGGAGGGCATGAGACGCCCGCAAACAAATTTGAACACGGGCTTGGCCATGTCCTGGAGGAATGACTCCCCCATGGTGCGTGGACCAAAAGGTGGATTATGGTTGTAGGTCCACACCACACCAGGGAGGGCGATGGTCGCATTGACCACCTCGACAGGGATATAGGGGGGTTGGAGGTGTGTGCTAAAGTCATCGACACCAACCACAAAGTTGGAGGTGCCGAAATAGGTGTTAATGCTTTGGGACGAAAAATTTACTACGACGTCCCTAACATTAACGGTGTCTAATACACCCCCATCTATGCCAATGTTGCCATTGGCATAGAATTCTCGAACAATGGCACTACTGGCGCCCTTGGCGGAGAATCTATCAAAACGCCCACCTACGAGCTATCGAGATTGGGACGGAGGCCAAATTCTTCACCTTGAATCCCTTTCGGGCACCAAGGACTTGGAGAGTTTGGCCGTATATCGTGATGCCTCGTAGACACAAATCGGGTGATGTCAAAAAATTTCTTCCTCTGGCGAGGAGGCCAAGCACCCGGTATTCTACGCTTACTGAACATTTTGTTTGATTTTATAAAATTTAAAAACTAATGTTTTAACAATTAAAATATGTTTTAAAATTAAAAATTTATTCTAAGCATGCAAAATTTTTATCTACGTTAAAATTATCTAACACCCTAACATGCAATTATTTTACGTAAGAAATGAAAGAGGGTGATAGTGTTACATGTTTGCAGCCTAGATGGAGAGTGTGCAGCCTGAGTGTGAGCTTGATCGGCGTCGGCAAAGGAAAGTCTTCTTCTTCTTCTTCTTCAAAAACTTCAACCTTGATGGGGTGCAATGGTGGATGGATGGAGGTAGGGGATGGAGAATGATGAAGGAGGAGAGAATATCTTGGAGTAAATGCCGGAACTTGAGCCGATCTGCCGTAATTTTGAAGGAACTGGGCGGCTGCTGCTGCTGTTTTGAAGAGGAGGGTTGAGTTCTGGGTGAATTGCAAATGAAAAACCCGGTCTTTATATCTGAGGACCTTGCGATCGCAAGGTTGCCCACATGCGTCCATGAGTGGGCGATCAAAGCGTTCGCATTCTTGATTCCCACATGCTTTCGGTACAACTCGCACGAAATTCGCATTTACTGGGGGCCTTGCGGTCGCAAGGTCCTTCACACCTTGCGTCCGCAAGGTGTCCAGAACTTCTCCTTCTTGTTTTCTTTTCTCAGCCTTTCAAAAGTTTTGCAGTTTAGCCCTTCCGTTAACTTCCGTTATGTTTTATATCTTTCCTGTGTGCAAAAACTTAACAAAAACTTTAGACTAAAAATTATTAGTAACATATAAATACAATACTAAGATGTTTTTCTCCCCCAAACTTGAATTTTGGCATATTTAATTAAAAATTAAATGACCGAAAATTAAATTTAACGGAGAAAAACATATTTAAACTAACTATAAAAGCAAATAACATTCAAAATAGTGGGTTGCCTCCCACTTAGCGCCTTTGTTTAACGTCTTTGGCTCGACCAAACTGCAAGCTTAATCTCGGGGTGGTTCATTGTCAGCCAAACGTATTAACTCAGTTATAGCAGGTTATAGCCGTTTTTAAGCAGATCTGCAAATTGAATGCTCTGATGGTCGGACCTACTAATGTAGGCTGCCTACGTATCCCTTAATAAAAGGAATCAGACCAAACGTAGTTCGGCCTAAGCAAACAAACAACCAATCGAGGAAGTTGTGCTCTTTTAAGGTCAAACCCGTCCAAGAACACAAGCGAAGAAAAGATTTTCATGTTTTTGAAAAGCCGTATTCTTACGGTCGAAACCGTTGTTAAATACGGTATGAAGATTTTGTGTTTTCGAAAACCGTATTTCCCCCGGAAAGTACCTGTCGTTGAAATACGTTAAGAGGCGTTTTCAAAATCATGTCTGGCTGGCCATATCTCCGATTTCCAAACATAATAAGAAAACTTCAAATTTTCGAAAACTGTATCCGATCGATAAACTGTCATCGAATACGACAAAAAGAATTTTCTTCAAATTTTCGAAAACTGTATCCAACCGATCAAAATCTGTCGTTGAATACGACAAAGAGATTTTTCTTTTTCTTCTTCCTCTTTTTTTTTTTTTTTTTGAATATTCCTCTTTTTTTTTTTTTGAAATCAAAACTCATTTTGAAAAAGAGTTTTTCTTTTATTTAAAAGCAAACCTTCCTTAAAAGGAAATTATTCTAATAGTCAAGGTAAGAATACTGTACCTGACTTACCTTTTGCGCCGGGGTGGCTGCCGCGGATTCGGCTGATCTTGGTATTTTTGCCACTCTTGCTGGGGAATTTATTCTCTCTTTCTTCTTTTTTTTTTTTTTTTTTTTTATTGTTGTGATGGTCGTGCCTATTGAAATAGGCTGCCTACGTATCCCTATTCAAGGAATTAGACCAAACGTAGTTCACCTCTGCTGGGGATTTTGTTTTTGTTCTTCTCTTTGTTGCATTTTTTTTCTTTTCTTTGATTGTTTTTTTTTCTTCATGACTTTATTATTTTCTGATTTTCTTTTTTTTTTTTCTTTGATGATGATTTTTTTTTTAAAGGAAAAAGGGACTTACCTTTTGAATTTTTGACTTTTACGCTTGTCGGCGGTGACTTCTTTGGAGATATGAGCTTTCCTTGCTTTTTGGGTGAAAGGTCCATCGAATGTGGTTAACAAAATTGCTTTTGTTAACTTTCTGTTAAGTCTTAGGGACCACTTTGCAGCTTTGAAATTTGGAGGACTTAAGTGCTGATGCTGAATTGTTTGGAGGGGGAAAAGTGAAAATTTCACTTTTTCCTCCCTTTATTCTTTCATTCACGGGAATGAAGGCAGAAGCCTTCATTTCTGTTTCTTTTCTGCTCCTGCTTCAGCTTCCATTGCTGACGAGGTAAGCTTCTATTTTTTTTTTCATTTTCTCTCATTTTTTCAATTTTCTTTTGCCAAAATTTTTGTTTCTCTGCGCAGATGGCTTCTTCCTCTAGATCTAGGAAAGGAAAGGCACCAATGGACCGAATCTGGCGAGGAAAAGAAAGAACTTCCTCCTTTGGTTCGAAACCATGTCGGCTATTATTATTCGAAACATGACTGGGGCAATCTGGTGCGAGATTGGTACAAACATATCTCGAATCTTCCTGATCCCAATGTGAGTATAACTTTCTTCCACCCATTTGGTTAATTTTTCAGATCTGCTCATTTTCTGTGTTGTTTTGGACTTTTGGAGTATATATATGCAGCTTATGATATTTATACATGTGATTTATAGACTAAAATGATGCAATTTTAGTAATAATGCATGAAATTTGGACAATTTATTTTTGCGATGCCCAAATTGAACTAGTAGTTACTATTTGACCATACTATGCATGATTTATAATGTTAATGCAATTAAGGCTATATGATGCATGTTTTAGCTCTAAAAATATTTTTACATGGCATATATTCACAATACGGAATTTTCGGAATGAAATGCAAATTTTTCGGACACATTTTTCGGATACATTTTCGGATATATACAAGACAAAACAGATATATTTTATGTACTAGAAATTATTTTTTATGCATGCTGATGGTATAGGGATATAAGAAATGCCAAGTAGATATTATTTTTCCATGGCAGGTGGCATTTTAAATTTCTTTTTCGCGCATTCCTAATACAACTTATTAAATGATAAATGCAAATTATGGATGCATGGACTACTTTATTTGATGCCAATATGATGTTGAATATACATGAGATGCTTTTTTTTTTTGATTGCATGGTTAATTTATTATTATTTTTTAGAATGTGAAAATAAAGGAAATGTGACATGCATATTTAAATGCAAAGTATATATTTTATCTCTTTTTTTTTTCTAACATGTTGACATGTACATTTATGCAAAGTATATTTGTATATATTATTATGACACTTAAAAATGATAATGTGTATTTTTATGTGCAAAGACAAATTTTAATGTACAAATATATATATATATATATATATATATTTTTGTTTTTTTTTTGAAAAATTTAATGTATTAAATGTGCAAGAAGAAAAGGGTTTGTGGGATACTTACCTTTATTTTCCTCCTTTTTTTTTTTTCGGAGCGCGGGGTTTTGGACAAGGCCAGGGCCACTTGTGCCAGAGTTTCTGATATATTCCATTCGATGCCTCTGGCAGCTCAGACTTTGGTAGATGATACGGGCTTGGGAGTCTTTATGCGGGCCTTTACTCCCTTCCGCAGTTACAGAGTCATCTTCGACGTGCTGCGGAATTTCTGGTGGGATACCACCCACACTTTCCACCTTAGCTGGGGAGAGATCACCATGACTCCCTGCGACTTTGCGGCTATTACTGGCATTTCTACCAGTATTGGGCAGAATCTGGACCCAGATTATACTCTCCGCGAGCGTCATGACGAGGTGGAGGACCTTTTGGGGTTCGTGCCCGAGTACAAGACAGCTGATGAGGTGACCATTCCCAGCGTGAAGAAGTGGCTTCTAGAAAATCTTTGGGAGTTGATCCCGAGATAGCGTTCTTTGTGACTCGCCTTGCCCTGACATTTTATTCTTTTTCTTGGGCACGTCTCTTTTTGCCAATGCTTCTACTTCTTTGAGGGTCTCTTTCTTTGCCGAGACTGGAACATGTGATTGATTATGACTGGGGGCAGGCAGGTCTGGCTGAGCTTTACTTCTGCATGGATAAATTGAGTCGGAATGACTCAAAGGTGATGACTGGTTTTGCTCCTGCCTGGGAGGTACTTTTTCTTTTTTTTTCGTCAGTATATATATATATATATTTTTTATTTTGCTGACTTTACCTCCCCTCTTTTTTTTTTCGGTGTGGGCTTACTCTGTCTTTGACTTTGTACCGGGCCCACTGTGCAGCGATGTCCTTGGCCCACCGTATCTGGTCAAATTTGTAAATGCGAATCGGAAAGAAAAGGACGCCAGAGGCCATTATGTTGAGTCACTGGGGCTGCAGAACAGAGTGGCAAGCTCGACTTCTGGTTCGGTGACTTTGTTCCCTTGGCGGAATCTGGTAGGGCCGATCGAGGTTACTCTGATATTTAGTCGTTGCCGGATCTTGATGGTGTCTATCATGTGCGATTCTTTGTATATGGGTGAGCGGGTCAACCGGGCATGTCCCGCTGATAGCCCCGGTGGCACCTCCTCCACCTCCTCTGCATGTGATCGAGCCACACCTCATAGCAAACCGGCTCCAGTACTTGGCCAAATATCAAATGCCTGCGAGTGATTTTCCGGTGATAGCCTATGAAGACTTTTTGAGGACAATGCTCCATCCTCCTCCTCCTCCTCATGTGATCGGGAGGCGGCATCTGTTGATGGTGCTTGGGCTGGGTCTTCTCATTCTGTTCTGGATGCACGGCTCGAGTTTTCCATGCCTGACGATGCCTTTTCGTCCTTCCCATACCGGCGAGATGGTAGGCTCATAAGGGAGGTTCTTCCAGATGTGGAGATTCCTGAGGAGTATCGCGTCCCTGATCAGGCCCGCACGGTATATTCATCACTCCCCTTTTTTTTCTTGGCTGACTGATGCTCACTCTTTTTTTGACTGATGCTCTTTTTTTTTTTTTAGGTCAAAGTGTCCACATACAAGAGACTCTTGCGGGGCTTCGTCGGCATCAACAAACTCTATCAGCGTCTGATAGATGACTTTTCTTGTCGAGGCAATGATGCTATGCGGCAGACCAGGCGTCGCAGTGATGATGATGATGATGATGATGCTGACGTAGGATCGAGTCGTGTCCAGAGCAGGGGACGAATACGCAGGATGGCACGTTGGGCCCCCGAGTCAGGGGAGGTGGCTTGAGCAGAGGCAGAGTATCATTTGACTATTAGCTTCCTTTCCTGCACATGTCAGCTTTTTTTTTTTTTTTTCTTTTTATTTGTAATTAGTAATTAGTATCTGTACAAACATGAATGATGAAATGTAATATAATTTTAAATGACATGATAAAATGAAATGCACACTCAAAATACATGCAAAAATAAAGCTATATCGACTCTAAGGGTAATGGCACGCTATTTTAGAAATGAATTTGAAAGAATACACCTTCAATTTTAAGGGGCTTTTCGGCGATCGGGTAGAGGAAGAGGCGCCGCCTCTTCTGCGAGAAGCATAATTGTGGCCATCTATACTCTCTTTAATAGCTGCTAGGCCTTCCGTGATCGACAAGGTTTCAATTGGTGATTTGGACAGAAACCAGAAAGTAAAGGAGCAATTTGGGCATGGCATATAAGGGATTTGGGCGCCATGCCCAAACTTCATGAGGGTGGCGCCCAAAATTGGCTTTCCTGGGAGATTTTCTTGGCCACTGTTCGTCCTGTTTGTCGATTTTCCTTATTTCTGCTATAAAAGGAGACCCGGCGAGCCTGAATTCTTTACGCCTGATTTCCTTTCAGCCTGCTTCATTTCTTCTCAGCTTCTCCTTCTCAGTTGCTCATTCTTTTGACAGAGAAAGTTTTATTTTTCGCTCTAATGGCTGCCCGCACCATACACCTCTAGAATTAGAAATTTATGAAAATGCCCTCGACCTATGGATTCTTGCCCTCCGAGCCGACGAGCGTGACTGGTTCGATCACATTTTTGGCTTCAGGTGCCTTCTTTCCTGGAGAAATATCGTGATCAACTGGGACATGCTGAGAGGAGCGTCCAGGTTCTGGTCTCGTCAAGATCATCTTTTTAACTTTGGGATGAACGAAATGTGCCCAGCCTTTGAAGAATTTTGTGCAATGCTGGGAGTTGCTGCCACTCGTAATATTGCCGTGCCTTCGCCTCGGAGGCGTCCCTACATGGCCATTAGGGAGCTATTTCGCACTACTCGCCAAGCCACCCCGGGTTTCTATAACGGGGTGAACTTTGACTTGACCGTTCTTCCACGATCATTTACAGAGTTCATAGAGGACGACGTGGACTATTTGAGGCGCCGGCTGACGGCTCTTTTCTTGTGCTTGGTGGGGAGATATCTGCTGGTGAGCCCCCAGGGATTTATTGATGTGCGGGTTGTGGATCTTGCTTTGCAGGCCCGTGACCGCCGGGCTAACATTGTCCCGGTAATCCTGGCAGAAACTCTGGCTGGTTTGGATGCCTTTTCCAGGGGCGACGAACTTTTCCCTACTGGCAGTCCCATTCTGATCCATATGTGGCTGGAGGAGCATTTTCAGTGCGTGATGGCTCCTGCACCTTTCGGGGGGAGATATGATCCGGGGCTCTATGGTTTCCGAGGCCGCTTTCCCCAAGTTAACTATTCTGATTATGACTGGTCCGAGGACTTCTTTCGGAGGGGTTCCATGGACATATCTTGGGTGATTAACCATTGGGAGATTCGGCACTTTATTTTGCACTCTGCCGGCTATGCTCAAGTCGTCATGTTGGGCATCGAAAAACTCTTTTATAGTGCCGATATTTGGCCGGAGCATTTATTCCGCACACAACTCGCCCGATGTTTTTGGAGATGGCAAATAGCAGGACTCTGGATTTTGACTTCCAGAGGATGTGGCGTCTGGACTTTGATAGGCTTCAGGTGGCCTATTTGTTCTCCGATTACATATTCTTGTCCCTTGAATATTTGGCATGGATAATGGTGATTGCTGAGGGCTCTTCTCGCGAGATCCGGCGGAGGCTGAGAAATTTGTTTGGCCGCCATGTAGCTACGGGCATTGACGCTCGCCTTATGGAGATAGGCGAAGAGATCGAAAGTTCAGGCTTGGTCATTCCTCGTGCTCGCAGAGGATTTCAAAGTAGTACATAACCTTGGTGCTCCGGTGGCTCCCTGGACCGATGAGGCAGTCCCGAATTGGGAAAGAGGCCTCCCCCCGAGGCTGAATGGGGCACTGGCTTCAGATATGCTGATTTCGAGATCCCTCGACATGATAATGCAGGTTGGCAACAAAATCCTTGGGAGCCGGAGGAGGCTGTCCCTTCCCCTCAGAATGGATGGGGCACTGATATAAGGCCTGATGATGGCATGGCAATCAAATAATCCCGGGAACCGTAGTGGCCGCTCCTCCCCTCACTGGATGGGGTACCGGTGTCAGAGATAACGGAGCTGGACCTAGCAACACAACGGTCCATGAGAATGGAGATGCCGGTGATGACGAAGGAGACACTTCTGGCGGTTCTGAGAATAGGGGTTCTTCTGTGCCCCGCAGAAGAGGAATATGGGCCCGGCTACGCCGCAGTATGTAGACAAGGCAAGTGCAATATGTATATATATGCCTAAGTTGCTTAAATAAATATTCCTAAGTTGCACCTTGTACCTTGTAATATATTTTAAGTATTTTAATGTGAGCTTTTGTTGTGGTTTTTCTTCTTTTTGTCGCTTGAGCCTTTGTATGCCAAGGACCGAGATAGTATGCCGAAGATTCAAAAGAGTGTTTCCCTCTCCTTTTTCTCCCGATTTTTTTATGCTCTAACTTTTGCCTAAGCCGCCCTTTTCGGTTTTCAACCTAGCGAGCCCTTATTTCTCCTTTTTATTGTTTTTTTTTTTTTCGCTCTAACTTTTGCCTAGGCCGCCTCTTTCGGTTTTCAACCTAGCGAGCCGAGAGAGGAAGCACTTTTGTCGGATAGATTGGCTCAAGCATAGTACCTTTTGAGCTTGTCAAGGTTGAAGGGCTGAACAAGGTCCTCTCCTTCCTGGTTTGTAAGGAGCACGACACCTCCTGACCGGATCTCTTTGACTATGTACGGTCCCATCCACTGGAGATTTCCATTTTCCCCTAGTATCAACATAACTAGGGGGTTTTTCTCGAAGCACCAGATCTCCGACCTGGATGTCGCGGCCTTTGACTTTTTTGTTGAATGCACGGGCTATGTGCCTTTGATAGGCTCGAGTGTGCTCGAGGGCTAGTAACCGCTGCTCATCGATCGTGGCTAATTCTTCAAATCGCCCTTTGACCCGCCGACTGCTATGTCAGATTCCATCATTACTCTTAATGATGGTATTTCAACTTCAATAGGCAGCACTGCCTCCATGCCGTAGGCTAGAGAATAGGGGGTAGCCCCGGTGGGTGTACGAACTGAGGTGCGATAGCCCCAGAGGGCTAGCGGCAGCTTTTCTGGCCAGTCTCTTCCTGTGTCAGCCATTTTTCTGATGATATTTTCAAGGGTTTTGTTGGCTGCTTCAACGGCACCATTTGCTTGTGGCCGGTAGGGGGAAGATTTGTGTCTTTGAATTTTGAACTCGTCGAGAAGACGATTCACGTCCCCTTCAAAATGAGAGCCGTTGTCGGAGATGATTTCGAAAGGCACCCCATAGCGGTATATGATATTGGCCCGGATAAATTCAGACACCTTTCTGGCATTTAAGATTTTGTAGGAAGAGGCTTCCACCCACTTTGTAAAGTAGTCGACGGCTACCAGGACGTATTCATGACCATTGGATCCCTTCGGGTGAATTTGGCCTATGACATCGATACCCCATGTTGAGAAGGGCCAGGGAGCTGTGGAGTTGTATAAGATGTGCGGGGGCACGTGCTGCAGATTTGCAAAACGTTGGCACTTGTCGCAGTGTCGCACCCACCGAATGCGCGGTTTCAAGCGAGCTCCAATAGTACCCTTGCCGGATAACTTTCTTGGATAGCATGTGGCCGCTCATGTGGGTCCACAGTACCACCGTGGAGTTGGTCCATAATTTGCTCTGGCTCCCGGTCGACGATAAGAGATTGAGGCCTTGGTAGTGCCTTTTATATAAGCCGCCACCGCCGAACACAAATTGCGATGCCCATCTTCGCAGGGAGAATTTTCCTCTCTTTGTCTAGGCCGGGGGATAGATTCCTTTCTCAAGCGCATTTTGGATGTCAATGTACCAAGGCTCGTGATCCGCCTCAGAGCCGCATTAATTTTGAAGCAAGATGCCGGCGTGACTTTCTTCCCGACCACAAGGGTTGGACTTGTCTGGAATTTGACTAGTGATGATAGAGTGGCCAATGCATCGGCAAATTGATTGGCCCCGCGCAAGTAGTGGAATGAGATGGAATCAAACCGAGCGGCAAGTGTTAATTTGGCATGATAGAGTTGGAGCCGGGATCTTGGGTTTTCCACTTCCCTTCGACTTGGTTTATGATCAAGGCGCAGTCTCCAAAGACTTCGAGATTTTAGGCCTTCCTTTGAGAGCCTCTTCTAGGCCGGCAATACAAGCTTCAGATTCAAGTGGTGTTGTTGGAGCACTTCAAACTCCAATCTTAGGGCCTGGAGTGTGAGAATCGGGTCAATGAGTAAGATTCCTATGCCAAAGCCTCTTTTGTTTGCGGTCAAAGAACATCCGCCACCGGTGTCGTGGTCATGATTTCCAAGACACCTTCGTCTGGGAAACCGGGCTCAAGAGCATCTTCGCTGAGGTAGATCGGCTAAGTGATCTCGCGATGACGCCGCTTTGATAGATTTGAGCGTGACATATGTTATGTCAAACTCGTGAGAAGGAAGGCCCACTTAGCCGCCTACGGAAAGTGATGGTTTGCCGAAGATGTATTTGATAGGATCCATCCCGAGATGAGCTTGATGGATCGTCCCCAGATAAGTTTTGAGCCTTTGGGTTGTCCGCACTAGGCCAAGACAACTTTTCTCCCCGAATAATTCAGCTCGCTTCCTTGCAGCTTCCTACCGATGAAGTATATGGCGCTTTTCGATGTAGGAGTCTTTCTTTCTTGGGCAAGCATGGCTCCCACCGACGTGTTGTGACGGTTAAGTATATGAGGAGAGGTTTATGTGTATGGGCCGGGCTAGCACATGTGGATTGGTGAGGTAGGCTTTTATTTTTTCGGCTAGCCGGCATTTCTCGTCCCGCACTTGGTCAAGATTTTCTTTAGAAGCTTGAAGAGGGGCCCACATGTGGTGGTGAGTCTCGATGAAGCGGCCGATATATTGTAGTCGCCTAGGAAGCCTTTGACTGTTGGAGTTTTTGGTCGTGGCATCTCTATGATAGCTTTGATCTTTGCCGGCCGATCTCAATGCCTTGCTCACCACTAAGAATCCTGTGACCTTGCTCGTGACCCCAAATGTGCATTTGGTGGGGTTGAGTTTCATCTTGATGCTTTCTCGAGTCTTTCAAGAACTTCCGAAGATCTCTCGATATGAGCACCGCATGCCGCTGAATGTACGATCATGTCGCGACGACTTCCATTTCTTTGTGGATCATGTCGTGGAAGAGAGTGGTGGCGCCCTTTGATAAGTAGCCCCAGATTTTGAGCCCAAATGGCATGACAAGCAGTAGCAAGAGGTACCCCAAGGAGTGGTGAATGAAGTCTTCTCTTGGTCTTCGCCGCCATTTTAATTTGATTGTAGCCGAGCATGCCGCCGACGAAGGATCTCGATCTTGTGAGCAAGAACAAAGATCTACCACAATATCAATGTTGGGTAGCGGAAATCATCTTTGGGCGACGCTTTGAGGTTGAGGTCGCGAAGTCGACGCAGATTCGAACCTTCCCGCTTGGGCTTGGGAACGCTCACTATGTTGGACACCAGATCGGGTATTCAACCACCCGAATGAAGTTGACATGGAGTCGCTTCATAATTTCTTCTTTGACTTGCAAGTGACCATTCTCGTTTGATTCGGCGGAGATTCTCGCTTGATTGGCCGAAAGCATCCGGATAGATAGGGATCCTGTTCGACTATGGTCGGATCTAGCCCCTGATATCTTCATAGGACCAAAAAGATATCTACGAACTCTTTGAGGAGGTCGATGAGTGCTACCCTTTTAGAGCCTCGCGTGTAGTTGCCGATTTTGATTTCTTTGACTTGATTGTTCAAACCCCGCATTGATGATTGACAAGTCTTCACCGCCGCCGCCGAGTGATGTTGTTCCTGTTGCTCAACTGACTTTACAAGCTCAAGCAAATATTTTTTATCTTTTGGGTCCATTTCATTAAATGACACATTATTATGATTATTTAATGTATCTTTTAATGTAGGTGCAACTAAGGAATAAGCAAAGACATTCATATTATCATTAATAGCAAGCTGCACGGGGCTTATTACATTATTGAGGACCTGGGGTTTGAGATCCTCATTATTAGGGAGCGGATCGGTAGATGACCAATCCGTAAAGCTAAGAGAAGGAAGGGGGATAGTATATCCGAAGCGGTCTACCAGTTCTGCGGGAGTTAAGGGTGGGCCGGTCGTAACATACCAATTCTGCAGAGGCTTAGCAGTGAGATTCAAGGGCGTTGACCACAGCTTGGGGGATAACCTCAAAACCACTGAGGAAGATACCTGTGTCTTCATGTTCTATCTCGAGGATTGGGATATCCTCGCTTTCCTTGTTTTCCACAATTTTGTCAGCTAGAATAATCACTATGTGGTCATCGTGGATGAATTTGACACGTTGGTGTAATGAAGAGGCTACCCCCTTTACCCCATGGATCCAAGGGCGTCCCAGTAACAGGCTGAAAGTGGCTGGTATGTCCAAAACTTGGAATTCGACCGGCATGGTTAGTGACCCAATAGTCAGCATCAGAGTGACTACCCCTAAGACACATCGACTGGTGTTGTTGTATGCCTTTACTGTCTGTGAAGAAGGAGTGAGTTTTGATATTTTTGTTCCCAATTTGGCTAAGGTGCTGGCGGGACATACATTTAGAGAGGACCCGTTGTCGATCAGAACTCGAGGGACCCGTTTGTCCATTACTCCAACAGTGATATGAAGAGCATCAATGTGGCATGTTCCTTCCTTGGGCAGATCTAGATCAGTAAACATTATGACATTCCCAAAATGAATGTTTCCGATCATCTGAGTAAGCTCATTCGGGGAGGTTTCAATAGGAACGACTGCCTGACTTAGAGACTTGGCCAGGGTGTCACAGTGGGTTTTTGAAGCACAAAGTAAGCCCCAGATGGAAATGTTGGCCTGAGTTTTCTTCATCTGAGCTAACAGAGTATCTTCCACCTCCTTAGCCCCAGTATCTGTTTCTTTTTCTTTGCCTGAGTGGTCACCTTTTTCCAGGTTTGGTTGGTAGGCTCGGCCAGATCTAGTAAGGTGGCTAACATCCCCACCGACCCAAGTGGCTTTTTCGATGTTGCAAGTATTTTGGCTACCCAGGATAGTGTCCCAAGAGAGCATATTGCAGCTAGGCTCTTTTATGGATGTATATGGAGAGAAGGGAATGAGAATATATGGTAATGGGTGGCTAATTTTTTCGAACTTGGGCATAGTGATTTTTTCATCAACCTCAATCATGTTGATTTGAGGTAGAGGGTTATTGACTGTATTTGGTCCGGGAGGAGGTTTTTCAATTACCTTGTCATCTATCAAATCCTGGATAGCATGTTTGAGTGTATAACATCTGTCGGTGAGGTGACCACTGTAGCGATGATACTCACAGTACTGGGCATGGTTCCAGTTGTCAGGTAGAGGGTTTGGTGGCCTGTAGTTTTCCAAAGGCTTCAACACTCCCTGAGCTATTAGCCCCTGTAATATTACAGACTAAGGAGCTTGCAATCTGTCAAAGTACCGGTTGACCTTGTTTTGACCTCAGAAATTTCTGTTCGGGCCATTATTCCTCCGAGTTGATGACAGACTGCCCGGCCCATAGGACCATGGAGTAGCACTATAGTTTTGGGTAGGGAAAGTGGCTGATGCATCTCCTACCATGTTGACGGCTAGTGCTGGTGTGGCTGTCTTTCCTTTAGAGTATCGGAAAGAACTGGAGGGTGTATTGACTTTTAGTTGCCCGGTCCGTATATCTTCATCAATACGAACCCCTATCTCCACTACTTCTTTAAAGCTGCTGTAAGGGAGATACCGCATGTGTTCCGTATATGGGAGGTTTTTGATGAACATCCCAAGATGACTCGCCGGATCAGCAGGCCAACTTCCGTTTCCACCGACCGCAAATTCAAAGACATGTTTCTTTCTCCTTTGGGTGCACGACTCGAGGTCTCTTTTATTTTCTGGGCTAGTGTTGTCTTTATACCTTTCAAGGAATTCTTCGGCTGCTATCCGGTCCCGTATTCGAGTGCCTTGCCGACAACATCAGCCATTGCTTGGCAGCCCCTACTAGGGTGAGGTGAAAATTGGAAGCCATAGCTTCAAAGCTAGCTCCCCTTGACTGCATACCAGTGGAGTAGGATTTTAGATGGGATATAGGGCATCCGGTCCCATCGAACTTTTCTATGTCGGGCATTTTGAACTTTGAGGGCAGTACTGCTGAAGGCTGTAATGTCAGTGCCCGAGTAGAAAATTCCCCTTTGTTAAGCAGTTTGAGCATCATGGTTTTCATGTGTTCCATGCCGGCCTCCATTTTGGTTGTTGGGGGAGTTGGTTTTAGGTATATGCTGCCAGGATTTGGGAAGGCTGTGGTGTTTGGTAGGGATTTTGGGTTGGGTATGGATTCTGAGTCGGATTTTGAGCTGGGTGAGGATTCTGAGCCGGATATGGGTTTTGAGCAGGATAGGGATTTTGGGCAGTATAGGGATTCTGGGTTGGTGGATTTTGAGCCCGATATGGGTTTTGGGCTGGATAGGGATTTTGGGCAGTATAGGGATTCTGGGTTGGATAGAGATTTTGGGTTGGGGGATTCTGAGCTGGTGGATTGTTGGAAAGGTACGGGTTTTGGGTAGTATAAGCTGGTGGATTTTGGGTAGTGTAGGTTGGTGGATTTTGAGTGGTTTCAACTGGATGACCAGGATCATCAAGAGGTAAGTAGGTAGTAACTTGGCCTGACGGGTTATAGCTCTGGGGATCCATATGTGGGCTATTTTGGAGTGGGTTGATTGTGGGAAAAGGGAGGTCATTTAGATTCTGGGGAATGTTGGTGTTTGGAAAAGGATATGGAGGATATGATGGGTAAGGATTGACATTTGGATAGTAGGGAGTTAGTGGAGGGTTAGGATTTGGAGTGACGGTAGTGTTTGGTGTGTTAGTGTTTGGCTGAGGGTTTGGGTTTGGAAGTGTATGTGAGGTTGATGCTTCCTGGGGAACTGCAGGGGAAGAAATTACCTCACCACTGGATTTCAAGCTTTGTACCAGATTAGCCATTTGGCTCATTATTCGGTCGTGCACCCAAATTCAGTCTAGCCACTTCTTTGCATTGCGGGTGTCGAGCGTACCACAGCCTCAGACTGTACCCATAGCGGCATCGTTTCACTTTCGCTGCCATACTGTGCGGATGCGTACCCTCTCGAATCGCTTTTACGTCCCGATCTGTTTCTGATACCTTCTGATACCTTCTGATCTGATATCTGTACTTGATTCCCATATCAATCGGCCAGTACTGTCTCTACCTTTCCAAATTCGGGCCAGGTTTCTGGGGAAAATGGGCTTGGTATCGAAGAAATTTGGTGAAGGCTTTACGGGCTTAGATGCAGCGTGCCTTTATTAGTATATTTTATTATTTATTATTTTCCTTACAAAATGACCGGATAAGCACCCGCTTAATTTTGACAGTCTCAGGACTTTCCTGGAACTGTGGATTCTTTCTCTAGAGTATAGGACCAACGTATTCCACCTGCCTTTCGACTCCCCGAGATCGGACTGATCCCAGGCGAAGGGCCTATACTCTTTCCGGGATCCACCATTCGAAATGGTCTAGGTCGAGCATTTGAAAATAATAAATCAGCCCCAGTGTATTTTTTTTTTTTTTTGACTTGCACACATTTTTTTTCGACTTGCGCAGATTTTTTTTTGACTGGGACTGACCCACAATTTAAAATGCAAAAACCGGTCGGTCTTTGAAGTGTCCTAAGAATCTATATGCAGTCTAGCGTTGGCTTATGCAGGGGGTAGGCTGGCCATGGTGTAGGGTAGCAGTTCGGAATATATTTATATGCATGTGCGCGTGTGTGCGGTATCTAAAAAGCAAAAAAAGTTTTTTTTTTTAGATATAAAAATAGAAAATAAAGCAGATATGGCCTGTCTTGCTGTTATGTGTGGATTTTCTCGGCTTTTTAGCTTAAGCGCGAGCAAGCAAGCATACCATCAAGAAATAGAAAGAAAAGCGGGGAATCTATTTATTTTTATTAAAAGTGGGTCCTAATCCCCAAAATAAAATGACAGAATGAATGCATATATATATATATATATATATATATATATATATATTTTTTTTTTTTTTTTTTTTTTTTTTTTGAAGATTTTTTTTTTTGAAAAATACGAATATTTTCAAGTATATCCATCACAGTGTTTGAAATGAAACTGCTGCAAGATGGATGATCATATCCACAAATATAGACACGGGTGTTAAAGGAACGCAATATTAGACTGTTTGAAATTAATATAACAAACATACTTTAGCCAGAAAAAAAAGAAAAATAAGTTTTGGTTAATGAGTCTAGCCCTCCATTTTTATTCATTAAAATAAAAACGATCTCTCCAGCAAAGTCGCCACTGTGGGTTCCCGGGAAAGGTGCTCCCGCGCCCCGCGCGCCCTTGGATA
The DNA here is from genome assembly GCA_013146195.2 of Codonopsis lanceolata. Lineage (NCBI taxonomy): Eukaryota > Viridiplantae > Streptophyta > Magnoliopsida > Asterales > Campanulaceae > Codonopsis > Codonopsis lanceolata. The sequence goes on along the minus strand of CM028382.1, from coordinate 47,107,655 downwards.
GGGGTGCGCGTCCGTGCGGATGCGGTGACATCCACTGCTCCCGTTCCAGCCTCCCTTTTTAGGGAGGACGAAATCAAAAGTGCGGGAGGAGTCTTTGTCGAATAGCGTTGGAATGTGCCTCGGTTGCCTTTAGTGGATTTTTGATCCAATATGGGAGCTTTGGATTTTCTATGTCAAGTTATCCCTTTTTTAGGGGATACCAGGATATAGGAAAACATCACCTTTCCATTCACATCCTCCCTTGTTTAGGGGAGAACGTGAAAGTGCAAAGAAAGATGTTGCAGCGCCCCCACTATGGATTTTATGAAAATAGCCTTATGGCCTATTTCGGATCACTATGAGTGCTTTGGGTTTTCTACGTCAAGTTATCCCTTGTTTATGGGATACCAGGACATAGGAATACATCACCTTTCCATTCCCATCCTCCCTTTTTTAGGGGAGAACGTGAAAGTGCAAAGAAAGATGTTGCGAGGCCCCACTGGATCCAAAATGTTTTTAGAGTCGCCATCTTTATTTTAAGGCAAAAATAAAGCAAAACCAGAAAAAGAAAACCAGAGATAGAGAAAACGGGTTCGGAGGCTAAGTTACGAGTTGGGAAGGTGCTAGGCACCCAACTCGCCCTTTCGGTCTCAAAACGGTTTTTGGCTAAAGTATGCTTTTTGTTATATTTATTAAACAGATAAATAAAGCATTAACTGCCTACAAATACATCCATTACATCTATATTATTTACGGACTTGCAACAGCCTCTTTTACAAACAATTACAAATATACTTGGATATATTTGGCCATAGTAACGGCTACATTTAGTATTATTTTCTAATTAAATCCGGGCAGCACAACTGCTCGTATGGCTACATTGGGCTGTACTGGAAATAATACTTTTACATATAAATGAAAAACTTAACAATAAAAACTTACAGACAGCGTAGGGGTGTGCTTGCTCTGTCCCTCGGGGAGAGAGAGTCTTTTTTTTTGTTGTTTGAAGTTGTGTGTTGTGTGTTGTGTGAATTTGGGCAGCGTGACTGCTCTGAAAGTTACTTTTCGGCCTCGGGATCGGGGCAGGGTAACTGTTTGTGTTTGGTTGTTTGTTTGACTGGAAGTAGGCTGAAATCGGGCAGAGTAACGTCTTACTACTGGTTGATTTGGCCTTTTAAATCGGGCAGAGCAACTGCTCTTTCCACGATTTTTGGACCGGAGAAATAGGGTAGATACCTAGCTGGGGGGCTAAGGTACACTTCTATCGGTTGGATTTGTGTTTGGAGGAAGTTTGGCAGAGTTTCGAGGCTTTGGAGGTGATCTCTCACTATCTCACACCGCTCTCTAATTCTCCAGCGTAACGTTAACGCGGAGAAGCTTTACGAAGGATTTCTGTGTGAAATGAGGAGCTGGGCTCTGCTATTTATAGGAAAAAATAGGGACATCGCGGGCATTTCTTTTCCCTCTCTGCGCATCAACTGGTTGCACCTTGCGTTGAATTTGTTGTGAATTGCGGCAACTGTTTGAGGACTGTGCGCTGAAGGAAGGCTTTTTGGGCGCCATGCTATAGGAATTTGGGCGCCATGCCCAAATTTGTAGGGAGCCACGCCCATTTTCCAAATATTGCTTCACATGTGTGTACACCGCGCTGGAAAAGTTGAATTTTACGGCAAATATTGCATGAACAGTGGCTGGGAAGGCAAATTGGGCGCCACCCCCTCCTTATTTGGGCGCCATGCCCAATTTCATGGGTGGCCACGCCCAATTTCCAAACTTTGGCTTTTTTGAGCATCCAGGTCCCTGTAGTTTGTCCTTTTGCGCATCCTGCTTTGTCCTTTTGCACTTTTGACCCTGTAACTTGACATTTGTTAATGTTTTAACAGGTCTTGATATTTTATGTTATGTCACATACCAGTGGTACGAAATTTGGGTGTCTACAGTGACCATTAAGAATAAATATCCACTACCCCACATTGATGACCTCTTTGACCAATTGCAAGGTTCGATTGTGTACTCTAAGCTTGATTTGAGATTGGATTATTATCAAATGAAGGTTAGAGACGAAGACATTCCAAAGACGGCTTTTCGCACTAGATATGGGCACTTTGATTTTTTGGTGATGCCGTTTGGGTTGACGAATGCACCGGCGGTGTTTATGGATTTGATGAATCGTGTCTTTCATAGCTATCTTGATTGTTTTGTGGTAGTTTTTATTGATGATATCTTAGTATATTCGAAATCTCGGGAGGAGCATGAGAAACACTTGAGGATTGTCTTGTCTATTCTTCGGGAGAAACAACTTTATGCGAAGTTTAGTAAGTGTGTCTTTTGGCTTAAGGAAGTATCATTTTTAGGGCACATTGTTTCTAGTGCCGGTATAGCCGTTGATCCTTCTAAGGTTGAAGCGGTGATGAATTGGAAGAGACCTAGTTCAGTTACCAAGGTTCGGAATTTCTTGGGTCTAACGAGTTACTATCGGAGATTTATTGAGGGTTTTTCTCTGATTGTGACTCCTATGACTAGATTGACACAAAAGAACACACCATTTGTTTGGAGCGAGAAATGCGAGGCTAGTTTTCAAGAGCTTAAGAAGCGGTTGACGACGACACCTATTTTGGTCTTGCCTAATTGAGGGGATAATTTCGTGATCTATAGTGATGCTTCTAAGGAAGGTTTGGGATGTGTGCTGATGCAAAATGGAAGAGTTATCGCTTATGCATCGAGGAAGTTGTCTACCCATGAACAGAATTACCCAACGCACGATTTAGAGTTGGCTGCGATTATTTTTGCGTTGCATAAATGGAAGCATTACTTGTATGGGGCTAAGTTTGAGATCTTTACCGACCACAAAAGCTTGAAGTATTTATTTTCTCAAAAAGAGTTGAATATGAGACAAAGGAGATGGATGAAGAAATTAAAGGACCATGATTGTGCTATCTTGTATCATCCGGGGAAGGCAAATGTAGTAGCGGATGCCTTGTGTAGGAAAGTTCACATGTCTTGTCTAATGGTTAGAGGAAGATGTTGGAAGACTTGTGAGATTAGGGTCCTAGAATTTATGATAGAGGCGTGATTTATGCGAATGTTCGTGCCACGCCAGTTTTATTTGGAAAGATTAAAGAAGCGCAAGAGAATGATCTGGAGTTGAAGAAAATAATTGATGGATTGGCTGAGAATGTATCACCTGATTTTGCGATTAATAATGATGGTACTTTGACATTTCGAGGAAGAATTTGTGTTCCTGCTAATGATGAATTGAGGAGGCAAGTTCTTGATGAGGCTCATAAAACGAGGTACACCATTCACCCGGGGAGCACGAAGATGTATTTAGACTTGAAACGACAATTTTGGTGGAAAGGCATGAAGAGGGAAATTGCGGAGTATGTTTTGAGATGTTTGACTTGTCAACAGGTTAAGGCTGAACATCAAAGGCCTGCGGGATTTCTACAACCACTTGAGATTCCTGAATGGAAATGGGAGTTTGTTACTATGGATTTTGTGACAGGGTTACCGCGTACGCGTAGAGGATTCAACGCAGTATGGGTTATAGTTGACAGATTGACTAAGTCTGCGCACTTCATACCGATTGCGATCACTTATTCCTTGACTCAGTTGGCAGCCTTGTACATTCAGGAGATCGTGAGACTTCATGGCGTACCTGTGAGCATTGTGTCTGATAGAGATCCGAGGTTCACATCCAGATTTTGGCGGTCGTTGCAGGAGGCTTTGGGAACAGATTTGAAATTCAGTACAACTTTTCATCCACAAACGGATGGTCAGTCCGAGCGGTTGATTCAGATTTTGGAGGATATGCTTCGAGCTTGTGCCGTGGATTTTAAAGGGAGCTGAGATTAATCTCACTTACCTTTAGCCGAATTTGCGTATAATAACAGCTATCAGTCGAGTATTAAGATGACACCTTATGAAGCATTGTATGGGCCTAAATGTAGATCACTAATTTGTTGGGACGAAGTAGGAGAAGTAAAGCTTTGGGGTTCCGAGTTGGTACAACAGTCGATTGAGAGCGTGAAGATAATTAGATACAGATCACGCACCATTCAATGTCAACAAAAGAGTTATGTGGATACTCGTAGACGAGATCTTGAGTTCCAAGTGGGAGATTACGTATTCATGAAGGTGTCACCAAGAAGGGGTACGAAGAGATTTGGCAAGAAAGGGAAGCTTACACCAAGATATATTGGCCCATTCGAGATTTTTGAGAGAGTTGGGTCCTTTGCTTATCTAGTTGCATTACCACCTTCACTTTCGAAGATTCATAATGTCTTCCATGTTTCCATGTTGCGAAAGTATTTGAAAGATGAATCTCATGTGCTTGAATATGGGAGATAACATTTGAGCCGGATATGTCCTATGTTGAAAAGCCCGTGAAGATTTTGGATACCAAAGAGCAAGTGCTATGAACCAAGAGGATTCCCCTAGTTAAAGTCCTTTGGAGAAATCACAACATTGAGGAAGCGACTTGGGAAACGGAGGCGGAGATGCGCGAGAAGCATCCACATTTGTTTGATGGACTTGGTAAGAATTTAGGGACTAAATTCCTTAAAGGAGGGGATAATGTAACACTCCGGATTCTTGCATGAGCATTGTGTTCTTGCCTTCTGTTGGTTGCGCGAACGCAATACGGGCAAGATTACCCGGTCAAACAAGTAATAAAGTGGTAAGTAGAGTGTCGATCCCACGAGGAAGCAATTTGGTTGTTTTTAATGAGTACGAAGCACGTTGCAATTTTAATTATATTTAGACTATCGATTTTAAGTGAATTAACTAATTAATTAAGCTAAAACAAGAAATTAAACAAAGCAATATTAAATTGAGGTTGGCTTCAATGAGAGAGGATCTAGGGTTTTGATTTTCAATTGGCTCTTCCGTTGTGATTTAATAGGGGGTTGCTATTAAAACTATTCTACTTTTGGAAGTCGGGGATTCAAAAATCATCGTTAAAGGCTTTCGCTTCATATAACGATGCTAATTAACGGTATAAATTCACGAGCTTTCGCTACGTATGAATTTATCCAATTAATCGCTTCCAAACTCAAAACCCCAATTGACTATTTTAAAGAGGATTAATAACTTAGATTAACCCAAACCAAAACAACTATGTTGTATTTTCCAAAATTATCAAGTCACTTTCATGCACTAAACAATTTTTAAAATCATGTAATGGGTGATCAAATCATTACAAGCATTAAGAGCACAACATAATACCCAAAAATTAATGAATAGCAATTAATAACAAAACCCCAAATTAAAATCACAACATTCAAGCCAACATATATCAAAACCCTAGGCAATTAATTTAGTTCATGATGCTAAGAAAGTAAATCAAATCTTCAATGAAAAATATTGGCATTAAATGAAAATAAAAATTAAAGTGCACAATACTTTACAATAAAGGAGATGATTGAAGTCCTAGCCTTGGCTTGAGCAACAATGGAGGGACGATGGAGAGAAGATGAAAAATTGCAAGATGAAAATGTAGCTGAAATTTCTCTCTTCTATGCTCCCAGATTTTTTCCTTCAATCTCTTTTTTCCAGCCCTATTCACTGATTCTCCTCAGCCCTAACCTCTGCCCGAATTTCTTGCTCTCTGAATCTCTCCAAGGCTGCCTAGGGCATAAGGGGCAATTTAGGGAGTTTAGGAATTAAGTGAGGGCAAAAAGGGGAGAGAAAAGAGACCTGGGTTTGCGGCAGGGTCAGGGTCAAAAGGGGGGAGAGTTCGCGGGTCAACCCAGGAGAAATGGGGCGAAGTCTGTGAGAGGAAGTGGGCTTAAGTTGGGCTGGAGCAGGCTGGAGTGCAGGCGGGTTGACCCGATCCAGATGGAAGGACGTGCGGGTCGCGCTAGTAGGAACAGGCGACGTGGCTGCTTCTTAATACGACAACGCATTAATAAGGAGCGAGATTCAGGGATTTGCTCCGGCCTCCCCTATTCTTCTGACTTGAGCGCCGCTACCCTTACCTTCTTGAATGCGGCAGCCGAAGACCTTATGTCCCCAGACTTTGCAATTTAGTCCTCATTTTGCTTATGTTAAGTTCTGTTAGCTGCTGTTGCCTTCTGTTGCCTTCAAATCCTTAACGAAACTTAACGGAAAGCGTCCAAACTTAACTTTGAAGCCCGGAATGTCCTCGATTTGCATATATTGAGCCTTAGAACCTCGAATATCTTTGAGATACCTACATGAAGCATAAAAATACATAAAAATAGGCTCCCAAATGCATTTAATTGTTAACCAAAGCTCAAATTAATCAATAAAAATTCTGAAAACTAATGAAAACTAATGAAAATAATAAGCTTATCACCTTCATGCATTCTTGATGTTCATGAGCATGTTTACTTAGTCTATATATGTTTTAGAATCATTTATAAGTCATTGATAATGCTCTTAACATGCTTAGGAACTTGTTTGCATACTTGTTGAATCGTCGGTTGAATCGCTCATTTAGTTCTCCTTCTTTCCATCCTTCGTTCGAATTGTTCAGGTGTTGTTTGAGGGTGTTTTTGATGAGTTTTAGACTCATTTTTGTTGCGGTTTGAAGCCTCATTGATTTGGCTATGTGTTTGGGGGTCTTTTAGGTTGCATTTTGAGCCATTTGGGGTCTGTCGGGCTAGCGGCCGCAAGGTGTAATGGCCTTGCCTCCGTAAGGTGTCCAGAAAATGAGGTGTTGGGATATCAGTAAGCATGCAGTCACATTCTATAGGGGGCCATGCGGCCGCATGGTCCCCCGAGGTAGAAACTCTTTGTTTTGTTGTTTGATGAATTGTGCACTCAAACCCCTATCCAAACCCTTCCTAAACCCCACCTAAACCTCCCTAACCCTCATTACTTATAACCTAACATCATTAACTTGTTTTAAGTGTGTTTAAGTGAGTGCACTAGTGGATTAAACAAGCCCAAATCAGGTTTAGAAGAGACCACATTTAGTGACATATGTCCCACTAACTTTTGCTACCCTTAAACACCACAAACCAGATGTTTGACCTCATTTTCCCTCCCTCACTCTCCAAAAACGGGATTCATCTTTCCCAAGGTTCCTCCATGGCTTCTTGAAGCTTCTCCCTTGGTCTTCCATGGTTCCTCCCTCCATTGTTTAAACAACCTCCATAGAAGTGAAAAGCTTGAAGAGTAGAGCATTTCCTACCGAATAGTTTTCTCATTTGAGTTCTTGGGTGTAGTATACATGTAAGTTACTCTTCTTCTTCTTTGTTTTAGTTCTCATTGACCCTAAGGAAAACAAAGCCTATGATTTTTGAGGTCAATGAGTACACATATATGCTTCATATGCCTTCATCTTGTAATTTGAACATATGAACTTGTTAGGATCATGTGTAGGATGATTTTATAATTATGAGAGAATGTTATACCCTTTCATCTTGTATATTTAGGATTATGAACATGTTAGGAACATTATTTATATGTGTTTCTTGAAGTGGTGCCATATGAAAGTACCCTAATTATAGCCTACATGATATGTTGGTATGTTGTTATATGTTCTATCCTCTAAATTGGACTCTATGATGAATATGAACTACATTGTAATGCCTTGGAGAATTTATAACCTAGTTGAACTTAGTAATGGCCCTAGGTTGGTTTATGAAGCACATAGCTTCAAATCCCCCAAAATTGGGAATGTGTAGTAAAGACTCAATGGAGTCGACTCTAGGGAAGATTTGAACATGTTGAACACTACTTTCAATCCCTACGATGTTTGGACACCGTTTGATCGAGTTCACTCAATTATAAGTTGAGCCTAACTGTATGCAATCAAGTTTGTTGTGATTGATTGGTTTTGAGCAATTAATTTCCTTGACATGATTTACGGTAGAGATTAATAACCTACTTGGTCGGATGAGTTCGCTCTTGTCGAATTCGATCCTTATTTGTTTATGACGAATAAATATCTACATGTGCATCACATTGAGTCCAGCTGGCATTTTTTGGTTTGTTTTATACGTCAGGGTGGGATGATACATCGCCCTCACGAATTGTGAGATTTGTGTTCGCTATGGATTGCCGCACTCGGGACCACACACACGCCTCCACTGTGGGCCACAGTGGGCAAGTAGCCCCTATGCCGTATCAATATGTGCCGTATTTGCTTGCTAATTAAATCGAGGCGGTTCTCGATACTAGTCGATGAATTCACAAAACATCGATGACACGAACCAGTTAACACAATTTATTGCAGGAGCTACGTAGCGGCCGGGCCTATATCATATCCTACTTGTATGATTTATTTTCCACACTTACGTGAATAATGTGCTAAGTGCTATATGATGAACATGTACCATAATTGTGATAAATGCTAGGCTATGACATAAACATGCATTTTTTTAGTAACTTACGAAGTCTTTATGACTTACCTATTTGTTTGTTTTGTTTTCCTTAGATCCGAGCCAAGGAGACGGTTCTCGCTAGATTCGCCATACCCGTGTTCGATTGCTTGTGAGCTCCAAGGTTGCTCTTTTGGGGACTTTTGTAGTTAGACTTTTATTTTGGCAAGGACGATGGGAAGCAAGTCACTTAGACTTGGCTTGGGTTTTGTTGTTGTATAACATTGTTATGTTAGACTTATAATCTTTTGTATGCCGACTTCCTTGTCGAGCTTGTTTATATATTATTGGTTCACTACAGTTTCTTCCGCTTATTACTCCTTTTAAGTATTGTTGTTGATTGTCTCCGGCATGTTGTGGCTGTTGAGGTTAATATATCCATGTGTTTTAATTGTAGGAGTACTTGTTGGGTTCCGGCTGTAACGTCGCCGAAGACTTGTTTATTTTCAGTTATTTTCCGGCCAAGTGTAGCCGAGTTGTTATATGTATACGATGTTGCGCCATGTGAAATTTTATATTCCTACTTGTGCATGCTTGTATCTTGTCTACTTGGACGGCACAACTTGGGATTCCGCATTGGGATCCGGGTTGGGTCGTCACATCCACCCCTTGTGGAAAGGATCAAAAAATGAGAGAAGCATGCAAGCATGTAAGCATTTTATCCTGGCAGGTATGCAAATATCTTAACTTGGAAGGCATGCAAATATCCTAACATGGAAGACAATAGAAGCATATGCAAATACAAATAATTGTGTTGTGATGGTCGTGCCTACGGTAATAGGTTGCCTACGTATCCTTATGAAAGGAATCAGACCAAACATAGTTCCAATCTAGCCAGAACAACGTGAATTGATACTGTGAAATGGAAACATGCAAACATTTAATAATGAGAACACGTAAACATTTATGATGCAACATATTTATGTGTTTTGGCGGTCGAACCTATTGTCATAGGCTGCCTACGTATCCTTAGAAAAGGAATCAGACCGAGTAGTTCCAATCGGGAACCAAATAAGTAGTTTGATAGTGTGTGTGGTTAATTCTCATGTCCCGATGCATTAGTACTCCTTGTGAGAAACAACCAAAAGCATGAAAAATTAACCTGTGCATCATATCCAAGACCCAGGGTGCATATCCTTTGTGGAAAGGATCAACAGTGAGAAAGATGGTTATAGAAACAAAATCATAAAATGCATGTGACTTATAAAGTAAAATGCACATACTCTATTTTTGCTTGCAAGGTGGCGTTATGTGGAAGGTAATGCTGAGATGTTGGTCATTGGGTGACCGTCAGTTAACTTTGTTGGAGATCGTTGCTTCCGTTAATTCTTTGTTAAGTCTCAAGGGACCAATTTGAAATTAAAGGCAAACTTGGGGTTTTAGTTACTGGAACTGAACTTTGGATGGAGAGGAAGGAAACTTCCCACCCTCATACAATTATCGGGCAAAAGCAGTAAAGACTCGAGAAACAGATATGGGCAATTTCTCCTTCGCCATTGTAGCCGACACTTCTTCCACTTCTTCATTTTCTTCAATTTTTTCAACTTTCTAACTTAAATCAATTTGCATGGTTCATAAGATGGCTTCCTCTTCACGATCTAGGAAGGGAAAAACTCATTTTCACCCGAAATCGGGCCAAGGACGTCGGGAAATTCCTCCTTTGGCAAGAAGTGTTGTTCGGTGCTGGTTTTTGAATGACGATTGGGAAAATATCCACCGAGATAGGGGCACCCATGTCTCAAATCTTCCTAACCCTACAGTAAGTTTTGATTTTCTCAAATCCATTTGGTTCAATTTCGGGATTTTTAGATGATGATTTTCCTTTGTTGTTGTTTTTTTTGGACATTTAGCATGTATGAATGATGTATGTTAGCATGATAATTTAATATGAGAGTATGTGTTCGCAAGAATTATAAAATTATGCTACTTTGATTATGATGCATGCCGATTTTTACTATATTTTTGGATATGAAAGATGTCATTTTAGTGAAATTAAAATAAATCATGCAAATGGATGTATAAATATACGATGCCATTGTATGCAAGATTATATGCACAAGATTCATGTCACAAGTGGGTAAATATATGCACATTAGTTGCTTTATAAAATGACCCAATGAATTGTAAAATTATATTTCTACTTATCAGATATCAAGGAGATGGGTCAAAACCTGACCATGTCATTTACCTATATTTTCAAGGAAGACATATGTCACATATTTTATTTTATTATGAATATGAATATGTAAGAATGTATAAATAATATATAATATAGCATGGAGTACATATTTATGGAAGTAATATGGGATGGAGCACATATATTCATGGATGGATGACAAGATGAATGAAAATGTCAGATGTTATTTTTGTTTGTTGTTTGTTGTTTGTTTTTTTATTATGATGATAATGATGATGATGATTGATGGACATAATCATGAAAGTATATAAAATTGGATGATGACAATGATGATGATGATGCTTTTGTTTTGTGTTTTTTTTCTTTTGTTTATGTTGTTTATTTATTTGGGAGGACTGTGTTTTCTTGGGTTTTTTGATTGTTGGTATTTCTTTCAGGCACAGAAGAGACTCGAGTGGCTGCGGGCTAGCACTAATGACATAGCGACGATCTATGAGTCGCTTCCATTGCAGGCTAATTGTTTGGTAGAGCAAACCATTCTGTCGACGTTTATGAGAGCTGTGGGGTCCTTCCACAGCTATATGTCGATACATGAAGTTTTGAGGGAGTATTGGTGGGACACCACCCATACTTTTCATTTCAGCTGGGGAGAAGCCACCATGACTCTATGTGACTTCGCTGCTATCATAGGCATTCCCATTGGGGTTGATAGACATTTTACTCTGGATTTCAACCTCTAACACCAACATGAGGTAGTTAAGGAGTTGTTGGACTTTGAGCGGGAGGATAAGAACACTAACGAGGTGTGTATTCTTAGTGTGAAAGCCTGGCTTGAAGCAAATACGGGGCTTATTGATAATGATGATGAGGAGGCCGTGGCGCACGTGACCAGGGCTTTTCTATTTTTCTTTCTGGGGACAAACCTCCTTGCAAACTCATCTACCTCTTTGCGGGTATCTATTCATGGATGTCTCCATGACTAGTACTGAGTATCTAAGTTTAATTGGGGATAGGCTGGCTTAGCGGAGCTATATTTTTCAATGGACCATGCATGTTGCAACAATTCCCCCAACCTCGCCGACTTTTCTTTTTCTTGGGAGGTAACTGCTTGTTTTAAATTTTATGGATCTCTCTTCTTCTTTAATACCCACTTGTCCAATATATGTATCATATAATTCTTTTGTGTTTTTTCTTCTTGCGGGTCTGGGCCTATGCAGTTTTTTATTTCGCACCATTTCCATTCTGGCGACGGTTTGAGAGTCCTCTTTTCTTTGTGGAGTATCTGACTGGCAATCGGGTAAAGACCGAGCAGAGTGATCCTAAACTTCCAAAGGAGTTTGTACGAGAGAGGATCGCTCATTCTCATATAGATCTAGTCAACCTTACCCCCTAGAGGGGATTATCCGACTTGCATTTGACTGCTCTAGAGATGAGTAGTCATCACATCTTGATGGTGTCCATTATGCACGATACTATGTATTTGGGGGAGCGAGTGAATAGACAACATTATCTCTTTCAAGTGGCTACAGTGGCACCACCAACTCCACCACAAATGGTGATCGTCCCAGAACTTTTGTCCCATCGATACCAATGCATGGCTCGTTATATTATACCTCCTGAGGCATTCCATATTATGCCATATGTAGAGTTCCTAAGGATGGTGCTGCACCATATCCTAGTTGCAGCTAGGCGAGCATGAGATAGGCCAAGGCCTTCACTCTTTGTTCCTGATGTCCACTATTATGTTCCTGCTGGGGATTTTAGCAGCGTCCATTATTCTCATCGAGGGAGACCTAATGAGGAGGCCTTGCCTAATGTTGATGTCCTGGAGCCGTATCAGATTCCAGATAGGGCACGCATGGTATATTTTTTCTCTTCTTTCTCGCATTTGTCATTATTTATACTTTTTTCTGAAATGACATCCTTTCTCCAAACAGGTGGATGCTCCATCATATCGCAAAGTTGTGAAAGGCTTTTTTAGCCTTGTCTGGTTATACCAGCGAGCTATGGATGAGTTGTCGGGTCGGGGAAATGATACTGTCAGCAAGGCCAGACACCGAAATGATGATAATGACGAGGCCGGCGGCTGTGGTTGTACCAGGTCGAGGGGACAAGAGTATAAGATTGGTGGATCTAGCCTTGTCTGGTTATACCAGCGAGCTATGGATGAGTTGTCGGGTCGGGGAAATGATACTGTCAGCAAGGCCAGACACCGAAATGATGATAATGACGAGGCCGGCGGCTGTGGTTGTACCAGGTCGAGGGGACAAGAGTATAAGATTGGTGGATCGGGTCCCAGAGTCATGGGTGGAGGCCTTGATAGGAGCAGATCCACACATGCTCGATAGTTTCTCATTTCTTTCTTTATCTATTTATCACAAATTTTGGTAATGTAATTTACATTTTATTATTAATGCAATGTATTTATTTTACGACGCACAAATGTTCTTTATTACTTATTATTAGCGATGCATAAAAAGAGAAAATGTACCATTTATTATTATAAAGACACACTATACTTAAAAAGGATTTTTGGGGTCTAATACATCTCCGTACAGACTTCTTTTTGGTTTCTGTTGCTTGCGGGGAAAACATTTGCAGTGGCCTCGTCTTTCTTCACTTCGTGTCAGGCGTTCGTGAACGCTAGCGAACTAGGTTTTTGAATTCAGACAAATGCTCATGGCCAGACAGGAGCGAAATCTGTGAACGCTGGGAGCCGCTGAGACAAAACCGGGATACCAAGGTGGTTTTTGGAAAAATTTGGGAGCGGCCTAAGGTAGAAATGGGCGCTGCCCTAGGTAACTATTGGCGCAATGCCCATAATAGCAGTAGGGGGGACCCAGTTTTGCTTTTCTGTCCTTTTCTGTTGGCTGATGTTGATGCACTATTTTTGCATTGGATGGTTCTTCGGGTTTTTTTATTATAAAAGGAGGCCGAAGCAGCATCATTCTTCACACTTGCGATCTCACATTCGTCTTCTTTCTAAATTGATCCACCTCAAGTTGCTTTTATCTTCTCAGCTAGACATATCCACATGTTAATTGTATCGAGGAGTTGTCCCTTTTTCGGCCCTTATTCCAGTTTTTTTTCCAAAACTAGATACAGACCCTATTGTGTTCATTTTAGTCTTTGTAACTGCCGATATGGGAGAGCCTATCAACATTTTTTTAAATGTCGAGCTATACGAAAATTCCCTCAACCATTGGGCATTCTCTTTACACGAGGAGGAGAAGGAAGGGTTTGATCACGTTTATGGTTTCGTTGTGCTCTAGCATGGCGAGGGCTTCATGTGAATTGAGACATGCTAAAGGATACATCTAGATTCTGGTCCATCCCTTTACATTTGTTCAATTTTCCTCTGAACGAAATGTGCCCAATGTTTGAGGAGTTCTGTGCCATGGTGGGCATGCCAACTACCGTACCGATTGTCGTTTCGTCCATGCGGCGAAATGCTTTCATGGCCATCAGAGAGCTATTTGGTTCCACCCGAGAGGGGACCCCTAGTTTTTTCAATGGGACCTACTTTGACTTGAACATTATACTAACTCTTTACTCTGACTAGAAATATGAGCCTGTCTATTCTAGACGGAGTTTCACGACCCTTTTCTTGTGTATGCTGGGGAAGTATTTCTTGTTGAACTAGGCGGGGATTATTGATGCTCGGGCGATCGATCTGGTGTTACAAGCCCGGAACCCACATGTAAACCTTATTCCTGTTATTTTGGCTGAAACACTACATGGCTTGGATGTTTATTCCATGGGGGAGGAAGTCTTTCCATTTGGCAGCCCCATACTACTACATTAGTGGTTAGAAGAGCATTTCAACCGTGTCATGTCTCCTGTTCTGGTAGGGGGGATGTATGCACCTATGCACCCGTTGGTTATAAAGGGACCTAGGGAAATTACCAGAATAACCTCTTGACTGAATGAAACTGGGTAAAGAAGTTTGTGCATGTTTCTTCCCTAGACATTGTATGGGTTATCAACAATTGGCGGATCAGATACTTCTATCTGTTTACCGGAGCCTATGCCCAAGTTGTACTCGCTGGTCTTCGTCGGACCACTTTTTATTTGTCGTACCGGATCCTTCCTCAATTTGGTAGGGAGCAGATTATACCCAATAAGAACCGTCTGTTGATGGAGATGGTGGTTCTAGAGGGGAACATTGGTGCGAACATTCGACAACTGTGGAGAGATGATCATCCCTTGTGGGCCACAACCAATACTTTCTTGGAGAATATGTTTTGTCCCATACTTATGTCACATGGATACTTTTAGCTCCCGAGGAGCATTCTCAGGTTATCAGACATACTCTTAGGGAGATTTTGGGAAGGTGAGTCACCAGTGGCATAGATGTTCGGCTTATGGAGATTGGTGAAGATTTGGAGAGTTCTGGCATAGTAGTCCCCCCGACTTTACAGCAGGAGTTCCAGCGAGTGTATGGCCTTGGAGTGCAGATGACAAATGTCCTTGACAAAGCGGGGCCTAGTAATGTTTCTCCCCGACTGAGTAATGTAGGGAAACGAAGCAATGCCAGACAAAGTGATGTTGGTTGCCCAAGTAATCCTACCAGAAGAAGTAATACTCAGCATGGGGATGTTGCTGGCCTGAGTAATACTACCGTACTAGATAACGAAGATGATGATGGTGAAGAAGAGAATTCAGAGGGCTCTCATCTTGATGATGTTGGGGTATCTACTGCACCACGGAGGAGTGTGTAGGCCCAGTTAGGACGTTAGAGACATTGAAAAGGATGGCTTTTGGAGTGGGAGGGGTTAATGACCCTTCCTAAGGCTTTTGGCGTTTGGGTGGTATCTTTGGGGCGGTTAATGACTACCTCAATATCCTAGACGCGTATTCCTTGGTTGCACTTGTGGACCTTCAAAATTATGTTTTTATTGTCTTGATATGTATGTAGTGGTTTTTCATTTGTTGGCCAAGAATGAAATCTAATCCTCTTATTCTAGTATAATGAACTTCTCCGTACTTCTGTACATATTCGACCGCACCTGAAGGCTACCTACGTTCCTCAGTGCTGAGGCTTAGGTCAACATAGTTCTTCCCTGATGGAAGACTTTTGTTGAAGACCTGTTTTTATTGTGCTGTAGACTATCTATTGTAGGATGCATGCTTGAGACTGTTTTCTCTTCTTCTCTTGAATTTTCTTTTGTTATGCTCTACCTTTTTCCTAGGTCGCCATTTTAGGGGTTTTCAACCTAGGAACCCCTTATTTCTCCTTGTATAATCTTTTTTCGATGCTCTAATCTTTGCCTAGACTGCCCTTTCGGGTTTTCAATCTAGCGAGCTAAAGGGAGACACAATAACTTGATTATTTAGGCACATCTTGGATTATACATAGTCCCATTTGAGCTTGTCCATGTTAAAAGGTTGAGTGAGATCTTCCCCATTTTAATTAGTAAGGAAAACGAAGCCTTCTGACTATATCTGTTTAACAACATATGGTCCAATCCATGGAGATTTCCATTTTCCCCTACTGTCTACATAACTAGGGGGCTTTTCATGGAGTACTAGACCTCCTACTTGAATACTTCGTCCTTTGACCTTTTTTGTTGAATGCTTGAGCTATTCGTTTTTGGTATGCTCGAGTATGTTCTAAGGCCAATAACCTTCGTTCATCTAACATGGCTAACTCATCATAGTGTTATTTGATCTGGTCAACCTCGGTTGTTTCTGCTTCCATCATCACTCAATAATGGGACCTCAATTTCAATTAGTAGTACTGCTTCTATGCCATAGGCTAAAGAATACGGTGTAGCCCCTATAGGTGTGCAAAGTAGGTGTGCGAACTGACGTGATGTAGCTCCAGAGTGCTAACATAAATTTTTTAGGCCAGTCCTTTCCTATTTCAGCCATCTTTCTGATGATGTTTTCTAATGATTTACTGGCTGCTTCGACAGCACCATTGGCATGTGGTCTATATGGGGAGGACTTGTGTCGCTGCACTTTGAATTCTTCAAGAAGTCTTACATCACCCTCAAAATGTGTACCATTATCAAAGATCAATTCAAAAGGTACTTCATAACGATATATGATATCTTTCTTGATTAAGTCGTCCACTTGCTTAGCATTCAGCACTTTGTAGGAAGCAACTTCTACCCATTTTGTAAAGTAGTCAACTGCTACTAGGACATATTCATGGCCATTTGATCCTTTCGGGTGAACCTGACCTATGACGTCGATACCCCATGTTGAGAAGGGCCATAGAGCTATGGAGTTGTATAGTATATGCGGGGGAACATGTTGTAAATTGGCGAAGCGTTGGCATTTGTCACAATGACACACCCACCGAATACAGTCAATTTCTAACTTACTCCAATAGTACCCTTGTCGAATTTCTTTGAAAGCATATGCCCATTCATGTGTGGCCTACAAGTACCACCATGCAGTTGGTCCATGAGTTGTTCTGCTTTAGCTTGATCTATGCATAGCAGATTCAACCCTTGGTAATGCGTTTTGTACAAGCTATCTCCGCAAATGACGAATTGTAATGTTCATCTTCGTAGGGTGATATTCCCTCTTTTGTCTAAATTTTTGGGATAGTCTCCTTTCTTAAGTAGATCCAGATGTCTAAGTACCAGGGCTCATTATCCTTGTCGAGAGTTGTGTCAATTGTGAAGCAGTAGGCAGGAGTTATTTTCTTCCCAACCACAAATGGTTGAATGTTGATCTCTACTGGAACTTTGACCAACGAAGCTAGTGTCACCAGGGCATCGGCAAATTGATTTCTATCTCGCAACAAATAATGGAACGAGATATCATCAAATTCTTTTGCTAAAGTTATCAAACGAGTATGATACAGCTGTAGCCGAGGATCTTGGGTTTTCCATTTCCCCATAATTTGATTTATAACTGGGCCAAATCACCAAATACCTCTAATTATTTTGCTCCTCTTTGAAGAGCTTCTTCTAAATTGGAGATGCAAGCTTCGTACTCCGTAGTGTTGTTTGAACATTCAGACTCCAATCTTATCGCTAAAGGAGTGTGAGAATCTACTGGATCAATTAGTAGGATTCATATGCAAAAACCTCATTTATTGGCAGTCCTATCAAAGAACATTTGTCATTTGGTGTCATGATCTGTGATTTCAAGGACACCTTCATCTGGGAAACCTGGTTCTTTAACATTTTCGGATTCTAATGGTAAATCAACTAGATGATCTGTAATCACACTTCCCTTGATAGATTTGCGTGTGATGTATGTGATGTCAAACTCATTGAGTAAGAATGACCATTTAGCCAGCCGATTAGAGAGCGATAGCTTTTCGAAGACGTATTTCATTGGGTCCATTAAGGAGATCACCTTCATGGGCCGAGCTTGCAGGTAGGTTTTGAGCCTCTGCGTTGTCCATACTAGACCAGTGCAGCTTTTCTCTAAAGCTGAGTAATTGAGCACTACCTTGTAACTTTCTGCTTATAAAGTAAATGACATTTTCAGCATATGAATCTTCCTTTTCTTGTGCGAGTATAGCCCCTACTACAGTGTCTGTGACAGTGAGGTATAACAAGAGAGGTTTGTGAACATGAGGAGGAGCTAGCACTAGCGGACTAAAAAGATATTCTTTGACTTTTTCAAAGGCGAGCTGGCATTCTTCATCCCATACCGGGTTAGTGTCCTTCTTCAGGAACTTAAAAAGTGGCTCACACATGGATGTCAGCTGTCTAATGAAGCGACTGATATATTGTAGTCAGCCCAGGAAACCCTTGACTTCTGGTGGAGTTCTTGGCTGTGGCATGTCTATGATAGCTTTTACTTTCGTAGGCTCTATTTCAATCCCCTACTCAGTTACCATAAACCCTAAGACTTTGCCTTTGGTGACCCCAAATGTGCAATTTGTTGGGTTAAGCTTCATTTGTTGTTTCCGCAACCTTTCGAAGAACTTTCGAAGGTCCTTGACATGGGCGCAATATGTGTCATAAGAATGAATAATCATGTCATCCACATACACTTTGACTTCTTTATGCATCATGTCGTTGAAGAGAGTGGTTTTGGCTCTTTGATACGTAGCCCAAGCATTCTTTAGCCCAAATGGCATGATTGTGTATCAATAGGTTCCCCAGGGGGTGATGAAGGAATTTTTTTCCTGGTCCTGCTGCCATTTTGATTTGGTTGTAGCCCAGCATGCCGTCTACAAAAGATCTTAGTTTGTGAGAGGCTATAACATTGGGAGATACTTTGTTAAGGTCACATAAGTCCACGCAGATCTAAACCTTTCCATTAAGTTTCGGTATTGTCACTATGTTTGAAGCCAAATAGGGTATTCAACTACTTGGCTGAACTTGACGTGTAGTTGCTTCATGATTTCTTCTTTCACTTTTAGTGACCATTCTGGCTTAATTCTACGGAGCTTCTGCTTAACTGGCTTAATATCCAAGTATGTAGGAATCTGATGCTCTACAATCGTTGGATCCAACCTAGGCATGTCTTCGCAAGACCATGGGAAGACATCTAGAAACTCTTTAAGCAGACTGATCAATGCTGCCCTTTTTGCCCCTTGAAGATAACTGTCGATCTTGACATCTTTGATCTCACTATTCAGCCCCAGATTAATATTAGACAAGTCTTCTTCTGATGCCGATGATCTATGCTGTCTCGTTGCTTGACCAACTTTGCGAGCTCTATTAAGTATTCTTTATCTTTTTGGTCCACTTTGTTAAATAATTCATTATTAACTAGTTCAATTAATTTAGTTAATTCATTTTTTAACGCATGTGCAACCAAGGAATACACGAAGACATCAAGATTTTCATTATTAGTTTCTAGGGTTACATGGTCGGCTATGTTATTGAGGTCCTCAGAATTGGGATCCTTAATTTTAGGTAGCGGGCTGGTAGGTGACTAGTCCAAGGAAAAGAGGGAAACAGGGGGAAGGGTGTATCCAAAGCTATCCACCAATTCTGTTGTTGTCAGGAGTGATCCAATAGTAGTGTACCAGTTTTGCAGTGGTCTATCAGTAATAGCCACAAATTCTGCTAGGAGTCAAGGAGTACTCGGAGTTCTATAAGTCCCTAATCACTTTATCTTTTCCATGTATGCTTATTTATGCTTTCAGCTTTATTCTTCTCGGTGATGTCTTGAATGATATCTCTAAGCATGAAGCATGAGTTTGTAGTGTGTCTGTTGCATTGGTGATACTCACAATATTGAGAATGATTCCAATGGGTCGGTGGTTTAAAATTTCGGAGTGGCTTGAGTTTTCCTTGTGTTACCAATGCTTGGAAAACTATGGATCTTGGAGCGATCAAGGTATCATAATGCCTATGCTCTGCATGTTGTCTATTTTCTTCCTGTAGGCAAGATGTAAAGCCATCATTATACTCATGTATTGGTGTTTTTACGCTGGTTTCTGATTCTTTTGCATTTATCTGCTTCTGCTTAGGCTGACATAACATGGGGAACATGCTGACTTTCTGAGGTTTTTGTTTTGTTGGGGGAACTGCATTGACTTGTGTTTCATAGGTCATATGTAGGATTTGTTGGATTTTCCCGTGGCCTTTTGTTTTGGTGTCTCTTCCCCTCTGTAGTACTTGTTTTGTCTTTAGCACCTTTTTTATTCCCATGTATTAATGGTTTTATACCATCCTCTAGGACCTTGTGTTTTTGATATGGTTGACCCTATACAAGAGACACGTTGATCTTTGAAGGCACTTGTTCTGCTTGAGTGTTGCATGGGAAGGCCCTTTTGACTACTGTTATTGGTGCCTCAGGCTGAATTAGGTTTTCTTGTGGTTTTTTGGAGTTTTAGGAGAGATGACCTTTGGTGGCATTTTTAAGGGAGTTTCGTTGATTTTTGGATGTGGAATGGTTTGTTGTAGGTGACTACTGGTAGTTGGAGGGATGGTTTTTTGTGCAACTAGGTTGGTGTTTGGTTGAGGGGATCCACCATTAATCATGTTGGTGTCTTGAGGGATGGAATTTTTTGTTGAGGTGAAAAAGTTGATTTCTGGGTGAGACAAGGAATCATCGGTTGTGTTTTTTATTTTCTTAGAGAATTGGGTGAAGATTTCTGCTAAACCTCCAAAAAGATTTCCAAATGTCTGATTTGTGGCCTTTTCTATATGAGCATCCAATTATCGTTTTAGCCATTCTTGGAATTCAGGATTCGGGGTGTACCCAGGAGCTTCTACTTTTGTGTTCACAGAAGTTTGTTCATTTTTGACAGCCATTCTACCTAAATATGTACCCTCTGATCTAATATTTATACTCTTTGACCTGACCTCTGCACTTGTATCCCGTATCAACCGACCAGTACTATCTCTTCCTTTCCAAATTCGGGCCAGGTTCCTGAGAAACATGGTTGAAGGTATCAGAAGGTAAGGTTATGAGAATTTGGTTAAGTACAGTGTGCTTTAATAATTTAACTTTGTTTATTTTTCCCTAAAATTGATCAGACAAACACATGTTTTGTTTTGATAGTTTGGGGCTTTTCCTAGAATAATAGATTCTTTCTCTAGGGTATAGAACCTTCGTATTCCACCTGACTTTCGACTTCCCAAGATTGGACAGATCTCAGGCGAACGGTCTATACTCTTTCCGGGATCCATCATTCAAATGGTCTAGAAAAATACCATCAAAGTTAATAATCAACCCCTGTGCATATATCTTTTTTCATTTACATATATTTTTGTACCAAGGATTGGTCACTAATTTTGAGGTATAAAAACCGATCGGTCCATGAAGTGTCCTAAAACTATATATGTTTTTAACGTTGGCTGATGCAGGGCTAAGATGGCTTCACCTAGTTGGCCCTCTGTAAGGGACGCAAAATGTGATAATTTCGGCCTAAGTTTTCCGTAGTTCTTTTTCAACATCATGGATACTTGGGCGTGTTTATCAGGTTGATGGGTACAATCGGAATATCTCTACATACGTGCATGTGTGTGAGTTAGCTAAAAAGCAGTAAAATGTTTTTCTTTTTATAGGTATAAAGCAGTAATAAAGCAGTAAATTTGGTCTGTCTTTTTGTTCATTTGTAAATTATCTCGGCTGATTAGTTTGAATCCCCGAAAGGACGGCGCGAGCAAGCATGACGGCTATTCAGAACAAAATGAAAGAATATTTACAAACATAAAAAATCCTCCCGCTTCTTTTTTTTTCTTTTCTTTTGAGGATTGCACCGGTATCAAAATGAATCTGTTGCAAGATTTTCATATCATACACGAACATATATGCACAATATGCACATATATATATAAATGCAATATTTAGACTGTAAATAAATAAATAAGAACATGTTAAGCAAAAAAAAAAAACCCATAATAACCCATTTTTTATGTATGGGCATCAAAAATACAAATGAGTCTTGCCCTCCGTTCTTTTTATTATATATAAAAAAACATCCCTAGCAGAGTCGTCACTATAAGTGCCTCGTTCCGAACCTGTCCGCGCTTTCGAGAGAAAGCGGGCCAGTTTCAAAACTTAAAGCATGTGGAATACGATCGGCCTCTTTGTGGACTCAAAAATATATTTAACAGAGTCGTCATCTCTATTTTAAGGAATAAATAAAGAAAAACCAAATATACCAGAATGTAGGGGTTCGGAGGCTAAATTACGAGTTACGAATGTGGTAGGCACCCAACTCGCCATTTTAGTCTTAGAATGAGTTTTTAAGCTAAATATGTATATATATATATATGTGTGTGTGTGTGTGTGTGTGCGATAATTAAAATAAATGAAAACGTGTGATAGCTATATTTTAGAATTACAATAAGATCATATGAAATTTAGGCTATAATAACGACTTATTGTTATAGCTATTTATACTAAGTATTTTACCAGCATAACGACTTATTTTATATTATTTAGACTGAAAAATAACTTTGGCACCTACCTCTTGAAGTGTGAGTGTTTATAACTGGGACCACTTTGCTAAGGCGGGCTTTTAGATATGCTTCCTCTATCCTCCTGAGAAAGGAAGTCTTTTTGTTTGTTGTTGTTGTTGTTATTGTTGTCGGAATTTGGGCAGCGTAATTGCTTGCTTTTGTTCCTTTTCTCGCAGAGATTTGGGCGGCGTGACTGTTGTCTATGTTGCTTTTAACCTCTCTATCCCGACGGAGCAACTGCTTGTATTTGTTGATTTGGTGTTGATGTCGTGTCTGAAATCGGGCAGGGTAACTGCTGTGTTTATGGCTTTTTGGAGCTGAGGTTTAATGCGAGAATCTAATCGGGCAACTAGGTTTATCTCTTGGCGGTGGTTGTAAGTGTATAGGCAGGGATCACTCAGCCTAAGGGAGGAATTAAATTTTGCAGCTTAATAGCTTTCTATAAATTTCTTTTCTGCTCGTAATTTTTTCCGTCTCCAATTGCCCCGTTTGCACTGGGCAGAGGCTTGTATTTATAGGCAGTGAAAACTTAACCACGAAGGTAAGCAGTAGAAGTGCTTGAATTGGTTGTACCCTGTGATGAAAAGATTGTACCAAAGAAGGAAAAGTTAGATGGGGAAAAAAGAAATGGGCGTTGCCTATAGCATTTTTGGGCGCAGCGCTCAAAAGTGCTATGGGCTATGCCATTTCTTGTTTTATGCCTTGAGAGATTTCACTTTCCCCCCCCCTGCTATTCAATGTTTGTCTTTTTCCTTTTTGGTTTTTTCCTTTGACACTTTGAACCTCAGAAAGTTAACGTTCGCTAGTCCTTTTGACTGCTTTTAACATTTCATAGAACGTTACAAATACGGGTACAAAATTGGGGTGTCTACACTTTCATTCCTTCTTCAACCGTGAGAGAGAGAGAGATAAGGGTGTGTGTGTGGGAGAGTTGTGGTGAGATTAATGTGCGTTTCGATGATACACGAAGATCTGGCCATCAGATCGACGATCCGACACCATCATTGTGAAGCTCTCGCCAAGTAGACTCTTTCCCACCGTTGTGATTTCATTTTCCATGGTTTGATTTTTGAGCTTGGTAAGTTACTAACTCCCCCCCCTCCTCCCTTTTTGAATGCTTAGATATAATGTATCCTAGTATCATCCTACTATGTATAACATACTAGAAAGATGTGTCCCTACTTGTATGCGATTTCAAAATATGTAGGATTACGTGATTGCTATGTTGGAAGTTGTTGTTGAAGTGTGGTTGTGTTTTGGGCCTGAAAATCAAGCCCGGTTGACATTGTATCAGAACGAAACTCCAAATCTCTTTAAAACATTTTAAGAAAAGAAATATTTAAAAAAATATATAATTAAATAATAATAATTAGTTCGTGGGCCATAACCCTAGCAATTGGGTCCCAAAAAATCCCTCGTCTTAAACTGACCATATTTTGGGTGAAATTCAGGCCCATCCATTTTGGAACTTTTCAAATCGCTTTAATCATCTATACTTTTATTAAACCAATAAAAGACATTTTTGTCAAAAAAAGAAAAAAAGAAAATTCGACTATGCCCTTAATGAATCAAACACATGCGCGAAACATTAATTTCATGAATGCAATATACGATTTGTGCATCGCGGTTGTAAATGACCTATGCATCACAGTTTATTTGTGCATCGGGTTAAATGACCAATGCATCAGGATTTATTTTCGTAGCAGATCTTTTTTGTAACCGGGAAAATGCCCGTCATGTATTGCGACTCAAAGTTAATGCATCGCGATTAAATGTCATGCATCGCGATTAAATTTTGCAATTGTGATCTCTATTATATTCTGATGCACCGAAATTCCTAATCAATGCATCGTGATTCAAATTTTGTGCATTGCGACTCAAATTTTGTCCATCATTTGAATCATAAGATGGATCACATGCGTTCTTAGAAATAAAATTTCCATGTTTGCGAACTCTATTTACTCTGTACGCCAAAGCATTGTGATTTTAAAAAATAACAACATTTATTATGCTAACTGATAGCATATTGGCCAAGAACACCATTTTCTTTTAAAAACTTGTTTAATTCGCTAGAAAAAAGTTCCTTCTCAGGCATTTCATCAAACATTTTACATGCGTAGCAACTCTTAAATGATTATTTGAAATATACATGTCTTAATTTTATCTCGAACGGAGATTACAAAATTTAAAACCCCACGGGAGTAAATGTAAAAATTAAAAGAACAAATGAATGTTGGTAAATGGATAAATATCTTATAATATCGATGAGCTCGAGAAATGTAAATGAAGCGAATCTTAAAAAAAAACTAATGAGAACTAACAAACACACATATATAGCTAGGCTATAAATATCGTCATGGGTGAATTTCAGGCCGGTTCATTTTGAACAATTTTTAATCGCTACAATGTCATATATTTTTTTAATCGAAAAAGGTACTTTTGGCAAAAAGAATACGATACTCTTAATGAATGAAAACACGCATGAGAGTCACTTAGCTAGACAAAATCATGCATCGCGATGTAAAAAAATCATGCATTGCGATGCAAAAAAATTACGCATCACGATTTAGTCAAAGTTTCTTTATTTTCATTGATATTGTAATTAAGGTATGAATCATTTATATATTTATTTCCGTAAATATATAGCCAAAGTTTACTTATTCTCAATGATATTGTAATTAAAGTAGAAATCAAATATACTAAATATAGATTGATATTCGTAAGCATATCTTTCAAATTGAATTCAATTATGATTTGTGTAAATATCTCTTTCGTATTGTGATGCATCGCGATTCCCAATCGAAGCATCATGATTGAAATTCGATGTACACATTGATGCATCGTAATAGACAAATTGTTGTATCACAATAGACAAATTGATGCATCGCGATGCATTGTGTAAGTGATTCTTAGCGCGTGTCCGGTTCATTGATGACAAATTCGTCTTTTCGCCCTCAAAAATGTTTTTTCCATAGGAAACTTAAGCGGTTAGAAACTTATGAATGGGGACCGACCCGCAATTTCTCCTTTCTTCTTCCTTATTTTACTTTGAGCTACACGCTCAACGAAATCGATCAAATTGCAACCTCTAGTTTTCTCCACAAAAGGCCAATTGATCACTTGTTGCTTACTTGCTATTGGAAAGTGGAAAGATAAGTGAGAAAATGGATTGAACATTGAGGTGAGAGGGTTTGAGAAATGGCTTACGATATCGAACGATTTGAGAGCATCGACCATGACGACACTAATGATGTTGGTTGGGGCATTTCAGGAACAATTTTATAACATAATTTTTTAATTAGTCTGTATTAGAAAAAAAAAATATAGGAGAGCAAACCGGTTGAAAACTTTGAAAATGGAACTGACCAACAATTAGTCTCCAATTTTTTCCAACCATAACCCATGTTTTTTGGAAATATTGTGGGCCGATCTACTTTTCAAAAGTTTCAATCGTTCCAGTCCTTTTTTTTCAAACCGAAAAAGACACTTTTGGGGGTAAAAAGACTACAATACACTTAATGAACATGAGGCGCGTTACGAAATGAATCGCAGTGCATTGACTATTGAACCATAATGCATCAATTTTATTAAATTAATTTTTGCACCGTGATTCATCAGTTTAATTGCCTAGTCTATTTTTATATCGCGATACACCAATGTTTGAACAACGATTCATAATTTACTAGTTTATTTTTGCACCGCAATACATCAATGTTTGAATCGCGATACATCAATGTTTGAACCGCGATTCATTAGTTTAATTGACTAGTCTATTTTTGCACCACGATACATCAATGTTTGAACCGTGATACATCAATGTTTGTAATGCGATACATTAATATAATATTTTAATCATAAGAAACCAAACCACGTCATCCACCTTCTTTTTCCATCTCTTACATCGTAAGTCATCATCTTCTTCCTCCGCATTCGTCTTTACCAAAAAATCATAGCCCAACGTAAGTCCATTACAGTTTCATATTTTATAAATAAAAAAAACAGTTTACCTGTTGGGGGCGTTGCCTTCGAACCCCTATGAAGAGGTGCTGTCCCTCACGAACCTGACCGAGCAGGTCGATCCTCGTTTTGCTGCGTAACAACGATGATTTTTGAATCTAATGTATTTGTCGAAGTTATTAAAAAAACACGATGATATTTTTGAAACAATATTTCGTAAAATGAATTTTTTAGGGTTGAAAAAGGACGGCAAGAATTTTACCCAGGTTGATTCCCATTTTAACGGGCTGGGTCGTCGGGTACTTTTCCGAGGCCGAACCGTGGTCAATAGATTAGAAATGTCTTCATGGGTTCTTCCTCCCAGGGTCATTGCTCATTTGATTTGGTCAAAACCTTCCTCTCCACCCCACATCTGCTTCTTTAGCATTTCCAATATTTTATTAATTCTTAGTATTATTGATTGCATAAATATTAATCCACCACTGCCATGAGGATTCGATCAGAAGAAGAAGACTTAGCTAGGTGGGTTGAAGAATTCTCCACGATTGAATCATGGAGGCCCAATTTCATTCTGGAGGTGGTGGTGGTGGTGGGAAGAAGGTGGTGGTGATTGGTGGTGGAGTAGCTGGCTCCTTCGTTGCCAAATCTCTCCAATTTCAAGCAGATCTCACCCTCATTGATCCGTAATCTCTCTCTCGCCCTTTCTCTCTCTCTCACACACACACTCACACACACATATCAGAATGAATATATGTTTGATTTTCTGATATTGATGTTCTCAAATTTCTTTTTAAGTAATCATTGAATCCCAGTAAATTGAAGTTCAATTACCTAAGATGCATTAAGATTTAATCAACCATCTGATTCCAGCCCAGTAATCTGAATACTCAGATTCCTAGTGTTCCTCTTGTAACTTGACGCCTAATTTCCTTGGCAGCCCGACCCACCAATATTTCTGTAATTTTCCCCACAACAGAAGCTGCACTTCTCCTTCTAACTTGTAATAAAACTATCACAATTGTTTGTAATATATAATTAGAATACTAGACTATTATTTTTTTAAGTAACTTTACTTCGATCAAGATAACAAATAGCTAATAATCAATAAAAACAATAGTCCTTTGTGATTGGATCTCAAGTATGGGAACGGAAATATCTTTTGACTTATCTGACTATCAGCATTGCCACCTATCCTAAAGAAAGAAAAATGCAGGATAAGAATTTCAGATGTTCAAGTCATGCTGCCAAATATGAAAATGATATAACTAACTAAAAAAAAGTACCTCAACTTATTACATCCAACATCTGAGATCTTTAAGTCTGTCTCTATGTTCCACGCTTCATATAATGTTCATTATTTTCCATTCCAATTCCCACATTTGTTGCACTTGATTAGGGGCACGTTTTTGGAATTACGTGAGCTTGGTATTTCAATTTTTTTGTAAGTAATAACCGTGAAAAATAACTTCATTTATTGAAAAAAGAAGTTACGTATAGTCAGTGACTTAATGAGTCTTGCCCATTAATGAATCATTATAAAAGAGTTTATGCTAACTAATCTAACTCTACAAGTCCCTAAAACTTCAAATTCTTTGATCACCTCGTCATTGTTAATACATCAACATATTCTTTCTCGTTATGAAGTACCATACAATCACCAAGAAACTCATTATCCATCTTGTTTCTAAGTTTATTCTTGATAATGTTCGTAGCTGAAAATAATCGCCAAGAAACTCGTCATTATTCGCTTTGATTATGGCTTTGCACAAGTCATTTTAGCTTAACTCACCTAATGATTTAGATCAATTATATTCAAATCATTTTATAAGAAAATAAACTAAATCAGAAGGAAACACAAATATATACAATTTACATTACTCACAAAAAAACTACATTTTTAAATATTTTAAAGATAACAACTAAGCAGTCTAATTAAATGTCTATGTTTTGGGACTGAAAGTCTAAAATGTGCAAAATATAAAAATCTTAGAATGCAAATATATCGCATTTTATTATATAATCAAATAATAACTACAAATAAAGTATCAATTACAATCCTAAAACTGTCATATGCATAAATATTGATTACGGACCGAACAAGATCTAAAAGATTGAGTGTCTGTTTGGGTAAAGTTTCGTTACTCCCTCCATCCCTAAATTATCGTCCTAGTTGACCCGGCACACGGATTAAGAAAAAACAATTGACTTGATTATTTATATTGGTTTAATATGTAGTTTTCTTTTAAGCCTATGTGTATGTGGCCCATAATTAAAGTATGGTGAAAAAGTAAGGGTAAAGTGGTCAAAGTGATGTTCTAAAAAAGTAAGTTTCAAACTGGACAATTATTTTGGGACGGACGAAAAAGGAAAGGAAGACGATAATTTAGGGACAGAGGGAGCATTTTTTTTGGGGGGGGGGAGATTTTTGAAGTGGGCTTGAGCCTTACTCACCCTCCCTTTGCATCCACCCCTGCACTTGAAGGAACGATCTCCATTTTTTAGTCGAGCTATAGTGCTCAAACTCGTTGAATTATCCTGAATTCTGCAAATCAACCAACTACCCACGGCCACTGTTATTGAGCTCTCAAGTTAACCAGCACTATAAGTGAGACTGCAAAAAGTTTAATTTATTCTCTGCTGCACAAAATTCAAGGACGCACAAAAGAGCTTGGCAGTTCCATTATGGCTTG
Source organism: Codonopsis lanceolata (assembly GCA_013146195.2). Lineage (NCBI taxonomy): Eukaryota > Viridiplantae > Streptophyta > Magnoliopsida > Asterales > Campanulaceae > Codonopsis > Codonopsis lanceolata. The sequence goes on along the minus strand of CM028382.1, from coordinate 47,078,701 downwards.
CGCCATGGCCAAAGGGGCAGGACTGCAGGAATATCAGAAGATGACCTTACCTAGTTGATCTAGAACAAGGTCTCCCCCAACACGTATTCCTTGACCCTCAAGCAACAATCTGAACAAACTTTAGGTAAAATAGACGGAAAATATGCATGACCCATATTGAACAGACTTCTCATGCCAACCGTGGACCTTAGGAAATGATGAAAATCCAGACTCAAATGCTTCTAAACGGTGAAAATAATAATTGAAATTATGCAGTTCAAAAAAGGTTTCAAGTTGCACCTAAAGCTGTCCAGGACTCCCAGTAAATACAGAAGGTGACAAATGAAATAAGTGCATCCACAATAATGATGGAATGTGCCAATTAGGTGCATGATGGAGTACAACCACAAATCCGTAACCAGTTTCCTTGAGCAAGCAGTTCTATTAGACTCCATATTACTGTACAAGATGATGGTACTTTGAAGGTCCAATTACACACTACATTCAATCTCATCATGCTCTCAGCCGTAGGCATGTAAAGGCCACATCAAATTTGAAATTTTAAGTGGCAGCCACTCATTCCTAATGGGAGAATATACCACCAGCTATGATGGGACAAAGTAGAAGATAAATTTCATCAATTATCTTAAATAGAAGAATACGAAGCAATGCCGTCTCTTGTGTGAACTTTTACTCTTTTGTCAAGGTAGTGCATAATGGTCCATCATGAAAATAGATTGGGTTCAAAATCTTCTGCCAATAATTGTCAAATAGAACTTTCCTGAAAATTTCTTGATGCGAAAACATTATTATTTCTCGGGTCCTATCTAAATTTAAATTGTAAGCAGGAAGGAGTATTTTGAAATTTCATGGGCAAGCTTGAGAGCAATGGTGGAGCCATCCTTTGCAGAGAGATCTTTGATCCAGCATAAAGATTACCTGACCAATGGCCGTCTTATTGTGTCCAGCGTTGTCAACATAACTGATTCTGACATCTTGACTGCAGAGGGTCGTTTGGTCCCCTACGATTATCTCGTTATTGCCACCGGCCACAGGGATCCAATACCCAAAATTAGAGCAGAGAGACTTAAACAGTACAAAGAAGGTAAAGGCGTAAAGCTACATGCCATAGTATGATAGTATAACTTCCCAATACAAATCAGAGTTTGGATTTCCAGAAAATTCTAACATATGAAAGTTTTAAGAGATAATGCATCGAAAGGATTTCTCATAGGTCCAGAGTGTCAATTGCCTCCTTAGGTTAAATAAAGCTCAGCTCTGTCTAGATTTCACGTTCAACATGAATAAATTTAGATTGAGTAAGGAAAGCATTAAGATTACTGTTTGGGATTAATAGTTGGTAAATGCAACAATATAATGGTCTGTTGAAGCCTTGAGTCACATTCCTACCACATTAATGTTACTTCTGCCTGACCTTAACTTGGATTTCTTCTCTGGCAGAGAATGAAAAGATAAAAGCTGCTCAATCGATTTTGATTGTTGGAGGTGGACCGACTGGTGTAGAACTTGCTGGAGAAATATCTGTCGATTTCCCAGAAAAGAGAGTAACGCTAGTGCATAGTGGAAGCAGATTGCTTGAGTTCATTGGACCTAAAGCTTCCAGCAAGACTATGGATTGGCTGAAGTCAAAGAAAGTTGAGGTGAAGTTGGAGCGAACAGTGAATTTAAACAATATTTCTGATGGAAGTCATATGTATGTAACTTCGATGGGTGAAACTATCAAAGCAGATTGTCATTTCTTGTGCACAGGGAAACCACTAGCATCAGCATGGCTAAAAGAGACTAATTTGAAAGATTGCCTGGATGAATTTGGAAGGTTGATGGTTGACGAGAACATGAGACTCAAGGGCCGGAAGAATATCTTTGCTATTGGAGATATCACAGATGTTAAGGTGAGTGTTAGTTTTTCTGTTTTTTTTTTTTGATAAATAAAGTATATTAAAAAAGTGTCTAAACAGGAGGCGCGTCCTTGTACACGGGACATATACATGACACCAACAACTATATATCGGTAAAACTCCAGAATATTAACAAAAGACTCCCCCTCGGAAGGATCCAACTTTAAGCACCACAGCCCAATAAGCTCCAAAACATTCTTCTTGAGGCAATCGATGTCTGCTTCGATATTGTCAAAAACCCTCCTGTTCCTCTCTAGTCATATACTCCACTAGATCGCAAGAGGAGCTGTTACCCGACACTTGTTTTTCCTCATCCGCTTGTACACCGACCAACCTTGCAGAAGCTGACTCACCGATCTAGGCATGACTCACCGATTTAGGCATGACCCATGTGATACTAGCCAGTCTGAAAACCAAATGCCATAGATCCCTCGCTACCGGGCAATGGAAAAGAAGGTGATTCACAGTCTCTTTCTCTCGTTTACACATATAGCACCTATTCGCGACAATCCTCCCACGAGCTTTCTAAGTTATCCCCTGTCAGAATGGCCTGTCTCGCGGCTTCCCAGGTGAAGAAAGCCACTTTCCTAGGGGCCATGGTCCGCCAGATCTCCTTCCACGGAAAATTAGAATAACCCTTCCTTCTAAGCAGGAATAAAAATATCTCACTGAGAAGCTTCTACCCTTCGACTCTACCGAAACAACTCTATCTTCTGACACCTCACTTCTCCTGTAATCTTATAACATCACAAACATTTGACTAATATCTTCAAATTCCCAATCTTGCAACTTCCTTCTGAACATGGGGCTCCACGAGTCTATATCATTATGATTAGCCACTATCGAGTTTACCAATTCCTCTTGATCAATAGCAAGGTCAAACAATCTCGGGAACCGGTCATGTAGCTTCACATCACCACACCAAATATTTTTCCAAAACCTAACCTTATCTCCCTTACCAACCTCAAACATAATATGTCACTTGAAGGAGATCCACCCATTCATAATCCCTTTCCAAACACCCACCCCATGAGAGCAAGAAACTGACTTAGGGTACCAAAGATGAATCCCTTCGCCATACTTGTCTACTACTAAACGCCTCCACAACGCGTCTCTCTCCACCATATATCTCCACTACCATTTCCCCATCAAGGCCCAATTGAAAGACCTAAGATTTTTAACTCCCAAACCTCCACTCCGAACCCCGATGCTCACTGTTTTCCAATTCACTAAGTGATACTTCTACTCCTCCATCCCTCCATCCCAAAGGAAATCCCTTTCTATTTTTCCCACCGGAATAGGAACCACCAATAAAGATAAAAGGTATATGGGAAAATTGGATAATATGCTTTTAATCAAAGTCAAATGACCACCCTTCCACAGTAGTTGCCTCTTTCATCCTACCAACTTTCTTTCAAACCTTTCGATCACAGAATTCCAAGAAGTGATACTTTTATAATGTGCCCCCAACAGAAGACCCAGATTTGTAGTTGGCAAACAAGCAAACTTGCACCCCAAAAAAGAGACTGACTACCGTACATCCCCCACCTCCCCTACCGGAATAATCTTGCACTTTGAGATATTAATTTTCAACCCGGACAACGCCTAAAACAATAACATAACTAAACAAAGATAGCCCAGTTGAGAGTTGAGACCTCTTAGCTTCACAAAAAACCAAAGAGTCATATGCAAATAATAAGTGCGAAATCATCAAACCTCGCTATCCTTCTCCTCCTACTCCAAACCCCGAAATGTAACCACCCTCCATTGCCTTATCAATTAGGCGGCTCAAACCCTCCCTGATCAAGATGAACAAGAAAGGGGAAAGGAGGGGGTCCCCCCTACTGAAGACCCCTTGAACTCGAAAAGAAACCCGCTGGTTCTCCATTCACCAAAACTGAGAATCTAACTCTAGAGATGCAAAATAAAATCCACCGCCTCCATTTCTCTCCAAACCCCATTCTCGAAAGGATATAGATTAGATATTTCCACTCTACATGATCGTAAGCCTTCTCTATATCTAATTTGCATAGCAGACCCGGAATCCCACTCCTCATCCTTTCATCCACCACCTCATTTGCTATTAGGGATGCATCCATAATCTGGCGATTCCCCACATAGGCATGTTGAGAATTAGAAACCACCTTGCCAATAACCTTCTTTAACCGAGACGCAAGCACCTTCGCTAAAATCTTATAAATTGCCCCAACAAGACTGATCGGCCTAAAATCCTTCAACTCATTTGGACCCTTCTTTTTCGGGATAAGGGCGATGAAAGAAGTATTTAGACTTTTTTCGAAACGTCTGCTTTCATAAAACGAATGGAAAACCTCCATAATGTCCTTCCTAACCACCTCCTAACAATGCTGAAAAAAAGCTAAAGAAAACCCATCCGGCCCCGGTGCATTATCTCCTCTTAAGGTCTTTAGAGCCGCAACTATCTCTACCTCGGAGAATGGCTGCTCCATCGAGACCTCCTCCGTCTCTGATAGAGTCTTGAAAGGCAACCCTTCCACCTCCAAACTAGAACCCCCACCTGAAGTATACAGGTCCTGGTAGAAAGAAACAGCCCCTAGCCTAATCATATCTGAATCTTCCGTTACTACTCCTCCAATCTTCAATTTCCTAATCTGATTGTACCCCTTAATGCGCGTTGGCCATACAATGAAAAAATCTAGTGTTCTTATCCCCTTCCTTTAGCCACAAAATGCGAGATTTCTATCTCCAGCTAATCTCCTCTTTAATCAAAAGCTTCTCAAGTTCCAACTTTACCTCGAGACGCCTAGCAGCTACAGAGCCCCCTGAAACCCTATCTCTATCCAGCTCATCCAGCCTTTTGATCTCCTCCATCGCATCTTTAATTTTTCTGTCCATCCTCCCAAAAGTCTCCCTATTCCTCACTTTAAGGTCCTGCTTCAGTAAATGCAGCTTCTTTGCCAATCTGAAACAAGGTTTACTGACCAGCTCATAAGAATCCCACGTGATTTTAACCCATTCCTGAAATCCTGGCTCCTCCAACCACATATTCTCAAATCTGAAAGGCGTACTCCTTCTGATAAAGCCTTCACTCTCTCGCAGAAGTTTCCATTAAAGTTTTTGGTTCTCAATTTCATAAAAGCCATGCTGGATTTAATGCTACTTGTAGGTTGGAGGTAAAATATTTCACAAAATTGTGTTTACAACTTGTCAGCATTATGCTCCCAGAAAATAAATTTCTGAGAATTTGGTTGTTTCGGATACGCTACTAGTTCAGCATAGGAAGATAACTGTTGTTAGTCTTAGATGTCCGGACTGAAATTTCCTTCTTAAAAGAAAATGGGACGAGCTTAGCCTTTTTATTGTGAAATGGCAGTCGATCAGGGAAAAAAATTGAAGAAGGATGAGGCCAGTAGTACACTGCTATGATTAAATCCTTTGTTATAAGGTATCTGGTGTATCTTTGTTTCCTATGCTGTATCATTTAATCTCACTTCAGTGACATGGATGCAGGGAGAGTTTTCATCTTTAAGCATTTTCTATATTTAAGTTTCTGACACAAGATAAGTTGTTTTCAAAATGGGGACTTTACTTTAATTTAAGAAAATTTCAGTGCGAAAAAAGAGTTCGAAAACCATATAACTGGTGAAAGTTTTTGAGCTTATTACATGCCCTTACACAAACGTGAAGTATTTCACGAATAATATTTCACGTTATTTCATAGTAGCAAAGAAAACATCTTTCATACAATACCATCTGAGGATCAATAGAGATATTTATTGTTATTATTAAGAGACTTTCTATTTGTAGTATTTCCCTAGTACGAATCCAGCTCACAAGGTATAAGCAATAAACTCAACATTTGCTTCACATTTATCAAAAGAGCACTACTAGGGTAAGAAAAAACATTTAATTGATCAGACACCACAGGTCCTATCACTTAGTGGCTGGGCTTAGAGGCAATAGAACTAATCACATAGATTTGGTAACCTACAATGTGAGATTTGTTTTGGGACCTTAAGTGTTATTCTTATCAAAATGAGAATTCATTTTGACTAGTAGCCATACTATGTTGTAGGGATGATCTATGTAATTTCGGTTTACAGAAAAGCAATATACTACTCTGACAAGTATTTGCATCTAGATAAGAGGGTGAAATCTCGTTTGACTTATGGTTCTCTTCAGTTGTCTCTACTAATGTGATTATTTGCATCAGATTTGAGATTATCATACTTCATATATATATATATATATATATATTTGATAAATAATCAGATTTGGTGTATATTGTAGGAGTATTTGTCCTACATCAACTAAAATAAATGTAGAGATACACTTTTATAACCTTGAGGGGCTAATACACCTATCAACCAATTACTTTTAGGTTGATGCTCTGATATGGTTCATGGTTCATACCGGGCCCAATCTTCAGCTTCTGCCCCACAATCAGGCTACGCCTGGCGTCATTATTCTAATTTTATTACAAGGTATACCAGAGGTTCAGTCTAGGACTAGGCCACCTATACCTTGTGTGGAAAATCTTAACTCTCTTCCAAAGTCTACTATCTCTTCTGTAGACTATTGTCCTCGTGTTCAAACTACTTTCTGTCCATGGTGAGACCTAGAGTCTCTTCCTTCTTCTTTGCTAGCTCTCCGTGTCGCATCCAAAGGGGCGTATAGAAGTATTCTCCCACAATAGCTGAAATAAGAGTAGGCAATCTAGTATGTAACCACATTTCAACCAATTGGTTTGAGGTTGGTTGATATGATATAGCTTTTTTTTTTTTTTGATAAGTTAAGTTAGATATATAAATAAAAAGCGTCAAAATAGGTGACGCGTCCTATGTACACATGAATTATAGAACCAAATCCCAGCTAACCAACAAAAATATTATCCACAAACTCTACAAAAGGATTAGATCCCTGCGATACCATGTCATAACACCAAAATGACAGAGTCTGATTAATCTGATTTTTGATCCCCTCAATGCTCCTTTACTCGTTCTCAAAAGCTCTAAGGTTTCTTTCTTTCCAAATGGACCAACAGACTGCCAACGGAGCCGCATCCCAAAAACTATTTTTTCTTTTGTGCTTATACACGGACCAGCTCATAAGCAGCTTCTTAATTGAATTAGGCATCACCCAGGATACCTAAAACAGGCTCAGCAAAAAGCTACAGATATCCCTTGCGACCGGGCAATGAATCAAGAGAGATGATTCACACTTTCTTCGTCCCTCTTGCACATAAAACACCAATTAGTATATATCTTATTTCTCCTCCCCAAATTATTTCCCGTTAAAATAGCTTTGAGGGCGGCTTCCCACATAAAATAAACCCCACTCTAGATGGTGCCCTTGTTTTCCACACACTCTTCCACGGAAAATACTCGTCGCTAGCCACCACCAGATTTTTGTACAGGGACTTAATTGAGCAGGTCTTGTCTTTCTTACAGTTCCACATGATGGAATCATCAGAATTCTTGTCCACCTTCTGCTTGTATAGTAGCGCTCAAAAAAGGCACCAAGGATATCAGCCTCCCAATCCTGTATGTTCCCCCTAAACGATGGATTCCACATGATGGCTTCGCCATCAAATAACGCAACCGAGCTTACAAACTACTCTGTATTAACGGCTAAATTAAACAAAGAGGGGAAAACTCGCTGCAACTCCAAATCCCCGCACCATTTGTCTCTCCATAATTTGACGGAGTCCCCTTTACCCAATTTGAAGGAAATGAAGCGCTTCACAACATCCCACCTTTTTCTAATGCTTTTCCAGACCCCCATCCCAAAGAAGATTGAACCTCATTTGGAGCCCACAAATGGTTCCCTACCCCATATTTGGTCACCACTACTTTCTTCCAAAGAGCTCCCTTTTCTGTCAAGTATCATCATAACCATTTCTCCATGTTCGAAGTATTGAGAGTCTATTTGGTATAAGGTATATGTTTGGGGGTTTTGATGTATAATGTTTTATCACAAACATATATATATATATATATATATATACATACGTCTTTGCCTAACCGTAATTAGGTTACGGCTCCTTTCTCTTCTATTCTCTTCCTCCTCCTTTCTTTTTACATTAACACCCCAAAAGAATGGAACCTGATATTGCTCATAACTGGTCCAATATCGAGCTCTGGGCTACTCCAGGCATCTCATTATTCCAGTTCTACAAAATCAATGCAATGTTGCCTTTTGCTTTTTGGTTCAAGTGAGCTCATTGTGGCAGTTCAGATCCTAGACTAATGGCGCTTAATCCTGTCTCTGACGGGAGTCACCCAACACAGAATGCCTCCATCTGCTGTGAATGAGGAATGATGTTTTTAATTATTTGTATTCATGTTTCACATAATCTGTTCCTGATCTGATTCTTTTTTTCTTTTTTCCACCATGAATTTGTTCAATAGGAGATCAAGCAAGGCTTTTTGGCCAAAAAGCATGCTTCAGTCGCTGCGAAGAACATAAAGTTGCTGATGACAGGAGGAAAAGAAAGCAAATTGGCAAAGTACGAGCCTAGTTCAATAAAAGCTATTGTTTCACTTGGGAGACATGATGCAGTGGCTCAATTTCCTCTGACAACAATTATCGGACTTGTCCCGGGGTTAATCAAGTCCAAAGATTTATTTGTGGGGAAAACACGAAAGGAAATGGGTCTCGACCCTCATCTTGTGGATTCTTAAGACTAGTTCCCTAGGTTGAAAACGTTTTCCTGCCTTTTTATACCTTCCATCTTATGTGCAGTATGCATTTTGTTGTGTGTATATGGAGTTGGCATTTCTGTGAAAGAAAGCCTTGATGATGTAGCAAGGTTGTTCCATCCTATCTTTGAAGGTCTGTAATTAGAACTAGGAAATAGCCCTAAGGGGAAGGTTGTGTACATTAGATCCTTTCCAGATCTTCCAATGAATGGATCCTCAAATCCTTCAATGGGCATCTAAGATATATATATATATATATATATATATATATATATATATATATATATATAAAGGACAAAACAAGGACACGGAAATGGAAGATATTCCACGACAAAGAAAATCACGAAACCCATCCGCCGAAGATTTAAGGAGATATAGGGAATATCTCCCTGACAAAATCACTAACGAACATGCTCTTAATATAGATTGCTATGACGAAAAAACTATTCAAGAAAAAATCGATAGATGGAGCAATGAGCTTGCTACCACGATACAACTCAACCCGGCTCTTAGTGAACCTACTAAGGATTGTCACACAGTTAGAGAAATAATTCTACTTTCCCTCACAGGAAATGTAAAACGATGGGCTACAATCTTGACATTTAACAATAATACTGATAGATTATATTCAGGAAAAGAATATTTCGATCTCTTTCTCGAATCACTTCACGAACAATTTTTGGGAAAAAAGAAAGGATACCTCTCAAGAGAAAGTGAAATTGAATTAAAGGAAGCCGAATATAAAATGATCAACATGACAATTTGCGATTTATGCTACCTCGATCAATTTATATGCGCTTACCAAAACGAATACTATAAACTCACCAGTATAGAAAAACTTGAAACTTATAGATTAATGTTTTTCGATAAATTACCCGGAAAAATAGGACAAACCATAAAGGATGACTTTGAATATTCAGATTACCCACAAACCCTAGGGGGAGCCATTGCTGCCGTTAAAGGACAAATGATGAAATTATGCGAAGAAAGAAAAATTAAAAAATCTGTTAAAAATGCAACTAGACGAAACACGGGTCTATGCTGTGAAAAACAAGAATTCACCGTGAAAAATTTCGGATGTAACTATTATGAACAAAGGAAATCCAAAAGAAAGACAACATACCCGCACAAGTATCAAATTGCCCAGCAGTATAGACGAAGACATCCCAAATTTAATAGATACAAAAAACAAAAATACAAAAGATTCCAGAAAACCAATTACAACGATTACAGGAAAAACTGGAAAAAGCCTCAAAACAAAAGAAAATTCTATAAAAAGGCTGATTCACCACCTTGCCCTAAAGGTAAAGGAAAGAACTGTCGTTGTTGGCTGTGCAACGAAGAAGGACACTACGCAAACGAATGTCCTGTACGAAAAAATAAGAACCACATTAACACCAAATATAGGAACAAAATTAACTACCTAGAAGAATTAAAAATCATGCAATATTATCCCATAGAAGAATTCTTCTCAGAAAATGAAGAAGAAATATACTACATAGATGAACAAAGCGAGAATCCGAAAGCAGAGGCGAAGCGAAACTACAAGTAAATCAGAATCGAAAGACACATCTGAATCAGAAATTAACTAGCTATCTAAAATTTAACATGAAGGAAGAATATAATCTAACAAATCCTAATAGTATATATATAAAGGTTGGAATTAAATTTAAAGGATTTCGAGAGTTTCACGTACATGCATTTATCGATACAGGAGCATCGATGTGCATAGCCACCAAACATATATTCCCTGAAAAACTTTGGATCACATCTGAAAGAAAACCTTTAATCGCCAAAATAGCAAACGGAGAAAAAATCGTGATTGATAAACAAATTGAAAAACAAGAAATCACCATACAAGGAATGAGATTTATCATAGACAAAATATATCAACTAGAATCAGGCATTGACCTTATATTAGGAAATGATTTCCTATTAAAATATTCACCATTTATCCAAACCGATGATAAAATAGTACTCACCAAGGCGTCTCTAATACACATCCCAAAGGTAACCCAGGCCTTGAAAGTAGGAAACCCTGATTTCCTTATTAATTTTAAGAAGTCCAAAACTCCCATAATAGAAAATATTACCTATATACATAACGAAGAGGAAATTATAAATACGTTATTCTACAAATGCCAAGAAGAAGAGGAAATAGCAGACATCTTCGAACAGATTTGTTCTGATAATCCTCAAGACAAAATAATTAAAAGGAAAAAATTTGATGCTATAATAGAATTAAAAATCCCGAAGACACTATAGACCTACCACCAAGAAGGGTAAATCAAGAAGACACTCAAATATTTAAACTTGAAATCGAAAAATTACTACGACTAGGAATAATTGAACAATCGAAGGGGAGACATAGTTCTCCAGCTTTTTACGTCACTAAGAAAGGAACTACTGATAAAAGATTAGTCATCGACTATAGAGAAGTAAACTTAAAAACCAAAATGGACGCCTATAAAATCCCAAATAAGGAAGACTTATTATCTTATATTGGAGGAAATAAATACTTTTCCTGCATCGACTGTAAATCCGGATTCTGGCAAATAACGCTGCATATTACATCCAAAGAGTTAACAGCATTCAGTTGTCCACAAGGCTTGTACCAATGGAATGTCCTCCCATTTGGTCTAAAGCAAGCTCCAGGCATATTTCAAAGATACATGGATGAAACATTTAAACCGTATACTAAATTCTGTTGTGTTTATGTCGACGATATATTAATATACTCAAAAGATTTAGACCAACACTACAAGGATGTAAAGTTTATTCTACAACTCGCTGAACGAGATGGGATTATCTTATCAAAGAAAAAATCAGTGTTCATTAAAACCGAAATTGACTATTTAGGATTGACCATCAAAGACGGAAAACACACCCTTCAACCACATGTTTTGAACAAAATTTCTGAATTTCCCAGTAAAATGGAAGATAAAAAACAACTTCAAAGATTTTTAGGAATACTCACTTATTCGGAAGGATACATTAAAAACCTTGCACAAATTCGAAAACCCCTTCAAGCAATGCTTAAGGAGGATTTTAAGTGGGATTGGAAGGAATACAATACCACTTATGTGGATCAAATAAAAATAAAGATCTTAAAGAATATTCCCGAGTTATATTTCCCTATGGAAAATGATATTATGATTCTTGAAACAGACGCATCTAACCATTCTTGGGCAGGATGTCTAAAGGCCTATACCGGGAATCGAACTTTTGAAGACCTAAAATCATCAGGTAAAATTGATAACAAAGATGAACAACTTTGCAAATACTTATCTGGAACTTTTTCCGGAGCGACTCTAAATTATCATTCAATGAAAAAGAATTACTTGCGGTTTAAAAACAATCGAGAAAATTAGAGATTTATATTATCCAAAACCCTTTTTAATAAGAGCGGATAATAACAATCTCACATATTTCAAAAATATGAAAATCGACAAAAAGATGCGCCGGATCGCTTCTAGATGGATCCGATGGCAACTAGATTTCAATTATTATCAATATGAAATTCAACATATTAAAGGAGAATTAAATTCTTTACCAGACGCTCTCACACGCGAATGGTCACCCAAATAAAAGATCGTCTCATTGACCCAAGTATATTACACTTGTGGTACGCCTCTCAAAAGGCTAAAAGATGCAAAAACGACTATGGCGATGAATACGTCAACTCTAGTAAGAGTATAACTTATCACGACTATGACGATAAATATGTCAACTCTAGTAAGAGTATAACTTACCGTCATTCAAAAAGACAACTCAAAGTCGAGTATAAAATGACATCAGCGAAATGGCAATCGGAGAAATTGCCCCAAGATGATTCAAACATCAGATGACTAAGTCGTCACACAATGAACGGGATTCACCCCGTTAAAAACCAGGAAAAACTTGACACCAGTTGAGCCCTTGGATCTCAACGATAGTATAACAATTTTTATTTCAGGACAAAATGGAGAAGTATCAAAATCAACTCACAATCCTTGAAGACGAATTTGAAGAATTCATGATTGAAGCTACCGCCAAGAGAAACAGTTTCATCCAGAAAATCAACAGGCTAAGGACAAAACTTAACTTACCTCTCAAAAATATTGAGGCACAAAGAATTACCACAGAGACACCAGTCTCCATACCTACCATCAAGGCCCTTGCCTCCCCCACAAAGGACACAATTGCAGAGACACCAGTCTCCATACCTACCATCAAGGCCCTTGCCTCCCCTACAAAGGACAAAATTGCAGAAATCGCCAAAACCTCAGTTCTCGATGAAGATGAAAGAGCATACAAAAAGGCTTTAATCAAGCCCCCACAGAAGAACATAAGGGCAAATTTTCAAGTCTTGGGAAAAATCCCCACCATTACTATCCCCGCCATCACTACAGAAGAAAAGAAAACCCCTGAGCAACAGTTTCGTCTCTTCCAGAAGAAACAAGAAGAAAAAGATTTGAACAGTCAAATTTCCAAAGAAGAATTCATCACAGCAGCAAATGAACTCCGCGAAATGATGAACGATAATGACTACTTTATCTCATCATCAGACTACAGAGTATTGTCAAAAGCAAGGTTCCAAAACAGAACCCCAGCAGAAATTATTAAACGATTCTTTGACCTTGGACTCATGGTCCAGATGAAGGTATCCAGAGACTGTAGGGAAGTAAAACTTCTCCCTACAAAATTGAAGGAACAGATCGTCCGATTCATAAAAATCGGAGATAAAGAAGGAGCGGTCATTGACATAATCAGCACAATTCCAGACTGGGATCAAGATAGGTTCTACGAACCTATCTATTACATCAAGATCAAGAATGACCATAAAAATAATGTCCGAGAATCAGTCCAATACGAGTCCAGAATCATGCCGAAAATAACTATCGAAGAATTAGAAACAATTAGAATTAGTTCCATAGTACAACTCATCAACAGTCTCGGAAAAATCTCCGAAGATACAAAGGTAAAAGCCCACAAGGTATATGAAAACATGATCACTACAATTGGCACCAGGGATCCAATTCAAGAAGACAGTAAGGAAGTAATCATCAACTTAAGGACGAAATTTTATGAAAACAATCTGAAAATTTCCAAAGAAACAAAGGCCCTATTATGCTTGAAGATAAAGGAGATTGACGAAATAGAAGGGATGGATCATACCTGCCTCTTCTGTGCAAAGGAAAACAAAGAAGAAGGAACAGCCACAGCTGGCCCATCTACATCAAACAGTTCAGAAGATACTCCACTAACCATGTAGTGGCGGACAGATGAAGAAAAGTGGACCTCACCACTAGAAAAAGGAACCATCAAAGAAGACAAAGAAGAAAGAACAACTGCTTCCCCGAAAGACATCAAATAATTCAGAAAGATGCTCCACTAACCATGTAGTGGCAGACAGACGAAGATAAGTGGACCTCACCACTAGAAAAAAGGAACTATCTAATTTTCCTAGCCGTGTATTAGGCATCTTACTTTTGTTGAATGATGTAAAAGTAATAATGTAAAATGCAACAGTTTACATTTCTCCGATCTATATAAGGAGAATAAGTTTTATAAAGAAGACACCCCGTTTTTATTGAATCATTATACTCTCCACTTCTCTCCACTCAACATACTCCACTCACACTCACACACACTCCACTCAATATACTCCACTACCACTCAATCACTCACACTCCGCACAATCTCCGCACAATCTGGTATCATGAAGAGGAAATATACTACATAGATGAACAAACAGAATCCGAAACAGAGACAGAAACAACAAGTAAATCAGAATCGAAAGACACATCTGAATCAGAAATTAACTAGCTATCTAAAATTTAACATGAAGGAAGAATATAATCTAACAAATCCTAATAGTATATATATAAAGGTTGGAATTAAATTTAAAGGATTTCGAGAGTTTCACGTACATGCATTTATCGACACAGGAGCATCTACTACTACTACTACTACTACTACTACTACTGCTACTACGCTTCTGCTACTGCTGCTAGCTGGTAGAAGTAGTAGTAAACTTGGGAGAGCGGCGGTAGCCGGTGAGTAGTAGTAGTAGTAAGTAGTAGCATGCTCCCCCTGTCGATAAATGCATGTATGCGTGGGGAAACTCTCGAAATCCTTTAAATTTAATTCCAACCTTTATATATATACTATTAGGATTTGTTAGATTATATTCTTCCTTCATGTTAAATTTTAGATAGCTAGTTAATTTGATTGGGGATGTGTCTTGATCTTTCGATGATTACGTTTACTTGTTGTTTCGTCTCATTTCGGATTACGTTTGTTCATCTATGTAGTATATTTCCTCTTCATGATACCAGTGTGCGGAGATTGTGCGGAGTGTGAGTGATTGTGAGTGGTAGTGAGTATATTGAGAGTGGAGTGTGTGTGAGTGTGAAGTGGTATGTTGAGTGGAGAGAAGTGGAAGTATAATGATTCAATAAAAGCAGGTGTCTTCTTTATAAAACTTATTCTCCTTATATAGATGGAGCTGTTGCATTTTTACATTATTACTTTTACATCATTCAACAAAGTAAGATGCCTAATACGACTAGGAAAATTAGATAGTTCCTTTTTCTAGTGGTGAGAATTAACTTATCTTAGATGCATGCATGCACTACATGGTTAGTGGGCATCTTCACGAATTATTTGATGTCTTTTCGGAGGAAGCGGTTGTTCTTTCTTCTTTGTCTTCTTTGATGGTTCCACTAGTGGTGAAAACTTCTTCAATGCATCGCTACATGGTTAGTGGAGTATCTTGGCATTTGATGTAGATGGGCCAGGCGTGGCTGTTCGCTTCTTCTTTGTTTTCCTTTGCCTGAGAAAGAAGCGGTATGATCCCATCCGCTTATTTCGTCAATCTCGCTTTATCTTCAAGCATAATAGGGCCTTTGTTTCTTTGGAAATTTTCAGGTGTTTTCATAAAATTTCGTCCTTATTGATGATTACTTCCTTACTTGTCTTCTTGAATTGGATCCCAATTGCCAATTGTAGTGATCATGTTTTCATATACCTTGTGGGCTTTCCTTCGGAGAATTTTCGAGGCGTTGATGAGTTGTACTATGGAACTAATTCTAATTGTTTCTAATTCTTCGATAGTTATTTCGGCATGATTACGGACTCGTATTATGCGATTCTCGGACATTATTTTATGGTCATTCGTCTTGATGTAAT
>CM028382.1:47029550-47062850 GCA_013146195.2 Codonopsis lanceolata | reverse complement strand
TTGTTTATCTTTCAAGGAAAAACCATTAGAGCTCAAATCTTGATCGATTTCATTGCCGAAACCTCTTTCACCTAGGCTGAAGGAAAGAATGATGACGGATCAAGGACCTTTTCCACCAACAAGTGCCCAGCAAGAGTGGCCTCGCAAAACGCGACCATCTCGACCACGGACATTGTTCGTGACTGATCGTCTAGCAAAATAGCGGGCAACAGAGCGTGCATCCTCCTCGTAACACCGACGGAACCGAGATCGCGAAAGCCCTTAAACTAATTTCCCATCATCAAACAACGTTGCCGAGTACGAAGCATTGATAGTCGGTGCCGAACTAGCCGCCGAGATAGAGCTACTCAAATCTTAATCTTCAACGACTCGGCTCGTCGTGAAGCGTATTTCTGGGAGTATGGGATAAACCGCAACCCGACATTGACATGTGAATACCGAGAGCTAGCCGTAGGTCGACCGTCCTCGCCAAGTCGAATCTTATCGAATTGAACCGAACAAATAGGAAGGGCCGAAACACAAAGGCGCACCACCTCTCCAAAATGGCCACCAGCCGGTGAGCCTCTGCGAAGCTCCCCAAATATGGATTGAAATCTTGATACCCCGTCCATTGATAAAGAAAAGATAATGATGTCTTTGAACAAAGCGACGAGTGTTGGATCGATGACATCAAAAGTACATCGACTGTGGGACATTACCCAACCACAAAGAGCAAGGATGGGCAATGGCAAGAAGGTCGGCCGATACACTTTAATTGGGACGCATTATACAAAGCGATCTTTCACTAAGCCTCTCCTAAGGTGTGTCCGACCGTAAATCACACAAAGATTACCACCGAGGTACACCGAGAGGCATGTATGGAAGCCATCCAGGGGTATGAACTCGCCGATGATCATCTTCCATGGATACTACCGCCGCGTTAAGAAAGGATGCCGAGGCATATGCCCGAAAATGCGACAAATGTCAAAGGTTCGCTAACATTCCAAGATTGCCCCTCGCACCTCAAACCCCTGTAATTAGCAGCATGGCCTTTGACGCGAACTGGGACTTGACCTAACCGATCGCCATTCCCTCTCGCCAAAGGCAAGAACAAGTTTGTGATAGTGCATGTGGACTACTTCACAAAATGGATCGAGAGCCGGCCAAACCCCTAGCAAACATCACCGAACAAAGGGCCATCGACTTCATTCGAGACAATGTCCTACGCTCGCAGATACCTGCTGGATTCCGAGGGCCATTGTGTGGGACCATCATGGACACGCATTTTCAAACAAATTCACGGCAAGTTGCGAGGAGAGAGGAATTCGCCATATGGAAGTCTTGTAGCACACCCCAAGAAAATGGCCAAGCGGAGGAAGCCGGTTTAAACAAACAAATACTTCATGCCTTGAAAAGAAGGTTAGATGACAAGAAAGGTGCTTGGCTCGAGGAGCTTCCAGCCGTCTTATGGGCAATCCGAACGTCTCGCCGAGGTTCAACCGAGGAAACACCTTTCTCCTTGCTACTGAACCGAGGCCATGGCCCAGTCGAAATGGCTCTTCCCACCGCAAGAGTCATCCATTTCAACGAAGAGGCGATTTCTGATTGAATCAGGACTCTAGACCTTGATTACCTGAAGAAAGAAGGCTCGAAGCCGTAATGAAGGCCATCAACTACAAAAAGCTAGCCAAAGCCCATCATGACAAAAGAATGAATCTCAGACGCTTTCGGTCGGCGACTGGTATTGAGGAAAATCGAGGTGATGGCGGAAACAAGTGGAAGAAACAAGCTTTCTCCCAACCGGGAAGGACCTGATAAAATCACAGACAAAGATTCGGCAGCAGAACCTACAGGGCTCTCGTAGAAACCGATGGAACCCCACTAAAAACTCTGACATTCGTAGACCACTTGAAAATGTATTATCAATGATCCGGTTATCTTGTTATAAAAGAAAAAAATGCTAGTGAAAAACTTCTCTTTAAAAAAAACCATGTATTCAAGACCACTTTGTCTTGCCATTTCAAACCTCCTCGCCTAGCCGAGGAGAGGTGCTCTAATGCCTTCAAAAACCCCCGCCTAGCCGAGGAGAGGCCGTGCTCTAATGCCTTCAAAAACCTCCCCGCCTAGCCGAGGAGAGGCTGCTCTAATGCCTCAAAACCTCCTCGCCTGTGGGAGGCCGGAGAACTCTAATGCCTTCAAAAACCTCCTCGCCTGCCGAGGAGGCCGACATACTCGAATATAACACTCGCATCAAACGGAAAAACAACAAAAATAAAGAACGACAAAAAGATGACAGGAACAGCAAACAAGAATAAAATAAAAATGCTAAAAACACTTGCATTGTACACCAACAAGAGTAGAATTACATATTGCCATCAAAAAAACCATTGTCTTAAAAAAGTTTCCAAAAAAATGCCTATTCTAAGTCCCCTCCCCTCTCACGGGCCTCCTCCTCGCGAGCTGCCACTTGCTCAGAAATGTATTGGCTCTCGACAACTCCCTGACGTGTCTTCATCGCCCTCCAGCCTCCGCCATCACCGGTCGCCAACATAGTGCACTGCTGGGGAGGCATGCCTCGCACCGTGAAGCAACGGTAGCTATCCTTTATATATGCATTCTCTCGAGTCAACATGGCGAAAGGTTGTTCGCCTCAGTAAGGAGGCACCACTCGGAGCTTGAATCGCAAAGATCGACATCCCTTATCCGGCCCAAATTTCAAGATCGTCAAAAGGCACGAGCGAGGAAACATCTCGGCATTCCGGACCGAAAGAGGCAAGGTTCGCCATCTTCACCACTTCCGGCATTGGCACACCAATTTCCACCGCTGCTCGAAAAGCCTGAACCCGACTGGTCTCCATATAATTTAGAGAGACTCGGCCTGCACCGTAAGCAAGCGAGTCCATAATCACTTCAATATTTCGCTAAAACCTCCTCCTGGGCTGCAGCCCTACTGCCCTCAGATTGTCATTCTCGCCTAGCACACCTTTCAACTTGGCCTCCAGCTCTACCACCCGCCGATCCTTCCTCACGCCCCTACTCCCTTCATCGCTCTCGCTCCCCGCCACCAGCGGTCTTCTCAAGACTAATGGCGAGATCTCATCCATTTTCGACTTCAAGTCCCCTTCCAAGGACTTCACTTTTTCGGCGGAAATAGAGATCTCCCCCTTCGCCTTTTGCAGAGCCCTCTCCAAAACCCTTACCGATTCGGCAGCCTTGATCAGCTTGGCATCGTAAGTCGCAAGACCGACGCCGAGCTGCAAAAACCAAAAAATAGAATAAATAAATAAGCCGAAGCTAAAAGCAAAAATTGAAGAAACAGGTTCCCCCGAGATCAACCTACCTCGCTCAAAGCCAACGCACACATGTCGTTCAGCTGAAATTCCTTAGCCGGAAGCAACGTCACCACAGACCGGGACCAAAGACAGCTTTGAGCCATCAGTCTTTGCCCATAACCTCTGAACGATTCCGGAAAATTATTGATCGTCTTAACGACATGACCAATAACATACTCGTTATCAGCCGCCTCCTCGTTCGCCGGAGTCGGGGACTGCGTCGAGGGTGGTGGAAGTTCGGGAAGAGTTGAGGAGAGCGGGGGCCGGTGCTGAGTTTTTTGTCGCTTGGCCTTCGGGGCTTCCGCGACTGGTTGCTTGCCCTTAGCCTTGGGAGCAGGGGCTGCAGAGGAGGGGGCCACTTTGGTAGGGTCCTCAAGTACGCCGACCGTGGGCAGCACTCCCACGTTTCCCTCGGTAGCCGCCGAGGCCTTGCTCTGGCCGCCTGCTCCTCCTCGACTTCGCCGGGTCGTATCCGTGACACGGCCATTTCTACAAAAAACAGGAAGGTCGCATCAGTACTCAAAAGAGACGAATTCAACAAAAAACCGAAGGAAACATAAAAAGCAGGAATGAACAAAGTTGACCTGGTGTCGGGCACTCAAGCCCGTCTATACCCTCACACCTCGGACACACCGAGCCAAACACCCAACCCTCGTGCAGGGTCCAGCCCTCTCGGCTCGCATACTCAAAATTCGAGTACGCCCTTTGCACCCCCTCGACGCTGACAGCCGAGACCCAGAACCTTGACAGGAGGCCCTCATCCTCAACAATAGCCTTCCAGTTATATGACCGAACTTGCACCCCTTCATCATTAAATAAGGGGGCCTCAATAGCGATCTTCGCGGCTTCGTCGGAGGCATTCAAACTCTTCGTCCTCGAAAGCCCGTGAGGTTTCCCTTCAGGAACCTCGAAGTTCCACCCACGGCTCGACTTCACAATCAAAACCTTCTCGGACCACCTATGGTCCTTATTCCCAAAACTTGCCAGGAGGGGGAATCCCCGAGGATGCCTAAGTGCCGTCAGTCGGTTCATGGAAATGCTGACCTTGTAATAATAGCAGAAGAGGTCCAGCGTGGGCTCGAAACCCATTGCTCGGGTACAAACGGAAAAACTCACCAATGCTCGGGTCAAATTGGGCGAAAGGTCCAGCGGCACCGAGCTCGTCTGGGTCAAGAACTCACAGATAAAAGGGTCGAGAGGTAAACGCAGCCCGGAAGACTCGAAAAGACTGGAATAGAACCCAACATGGCTGCGAAGACCGCGCAGCTCGGAGATCCCCAATCTCGAATCCGGAACAGAGCCTCGGAAAATTTCAGAGCCATACGCTCGCGACCACGCCTCCACATCAGCCAGGCCTATCTTATTTTCAAAGGGCCTCAAAACGCGAGGCACCCTCTCACCCTCGTCTCCTTCCCTGCCAGAAATAGAAGCCTCCGCTCCACTCATCCTCGTCAAGCCGCCGATCTAGTAAAGTCCTTTCGATCTGCCGAAAGTGCAAGACTCTCTCCCTGGTAAAAAATTGAGTGATCAGACTTAACGCAATACGATCTCGGCTCGAAAACACTCTCATAGGGGCATCGGATGGATAGTCCGGGGCAGAAAAAACTTCATCACCGAACTTCCAGTGTGAGCTAACCTTCACTCCATAACTCGCAAGGAGAAACCTCGCTTGCCGAGGAGTAACCACCGCCCACCTATCCTCGCACTGCCTGTACATAGGACCCCCACGAGGAGACTTCCCAAAGACTGACTCAAGGAATGGGCCCTCATCATCCGAGTCTACCGAAGAAATCGAGCATGACCCAGAACTCTCCGAGCTCAGAGGGCCCACGGTCGTCTCCTTATGAATCACTGTGTCTACCACAATCTCCTCGGCAAAACAAACCCTCACCTCAACACCTCTCCAAGCAGGGCCGCGAGGAACAGACTCAGCTTCGTCGTCACGTGGGTTACCGCCCTCAAAACCGCCGAGGTCTACATCCTCGGCATCGGTGGCGAAACCTCGAGGAATCCTCGGCAAAAGGACGGCTACGCCCGAAGGGTACCGGGCACGAGAAAGATCCCGGCCACCGGAGACTCACTGAAGCCTCGGTGCGTAAGCCTCGGCCACGTTACTAGGGAGAGGAAGAGGGGGACTTCTAACCGACAAGGGTATTCGAATTACCCTGTTCCAGTAATCTATCAGTTCCATGGAGGAACTACTAGAAGAAGACGAGGAACTACTAGAAGAAGACGAAGAAGAAAAAATGGGAAAAGGGATCCTACGAGACATGCCCTAAAAAACAAAGGAAAGGAAAGAAAAACTGTACCAAGTAAAGTCAAGCCGGGAAGACCGCCAGAGAAACCTACAGGAAAGTGGAAAACACGCCTGAAAAATGCCAAAGGAAGCCGGAAAAGTTAAAACCCAACGGAGATACAGACCCCAAACTTTGTAACAGACCGGAAAAGCACAAAAATGACCGTGGAAACCACCCAAAGAAGAGGAAAACGTGGAAAAAAGAAGGAAAACACTTACGGGCCTCAAACGGAGTAGGATGCAACGGGATGGAAATAGCCGGAAGGTCACCGAAAATCGCCTAAAATGGTGAGGAAGATCTGGTAAAGAGAGAGAATGAAAGCGGTAAAAGTGAAAAGAAAGAGACGAAATCTCTTATACCCCCCCCTGTAATGACATCGTTTTAAAGCGGAGCCCCGGAAAATTATCGGGTTGACCCGCGTGTTTTTTCTGAACCAAACACAAAACGCCACCGCATCACTAATTTCTCTGGATTCAGGAAGGAAAAAGACATCATTAATGGCATTTCGAAATTCGAAAAGCCGCCCAAAGCGAAAACCGAGAAGCCGCCAAAACCTGCATTTAATGACGTGACAGCCCGAAAAGACGAAACGTCCTGATTGGATGGACATACGAAAACATCCCATAAACTTCCCACGAATTCGTCAAAAAGCTCGGTATCAGCCTCGACTTAAAGTCCCACGTTCATCCTCGACAAAAAGCGCGACCCCAACCTCTCACCACCGAACAACGAAAATACTTCTTGGCCTTCTCGACGTAGAGCGGCCAAAAAGTAGGGGGCCACTGAAAGGATTAAACCGAGGGATTGACCCTCGGCACAGAGACCCTCGGCATAATAATGAGCCCCACTTAGAAAGCCACTAGTAACTTATTCAGAACCGCTCGCCCCTAAGATAAACGCTTCAGCCTCGTCACAATGACCCTCGGCACAGTAACGGGTTCAGCCTCGGCTGGCCTAAAGACCCCTGATGCCCTCGGCCCCGTCACCAAATCGATCTCTTGTATTCTCAGCCTCGGCAATAGTAAACACTTTGTTACAAAATCGCTTGGTCTCGGCTTCAAGTCAATCATCGTCCGCCCTTACAAGTCGCTTCCCTAGGCCCGAGAAAACCGCTGCACGCAACCACCAACTCCCTGACAAACGCACAGTTCACTTATTTCTGACGAAGACCCTCAACGCATTTAAGTTTTTTTATAAAAAGTTTTTTTTTGTTTTGCAGACCTTTTCCCTAAAGGAGTATGGAAAGTGATCGAACCTCAAACCTCACAATTTGTAAAGCCCCAACTCTACCACTGGGCTACCCCTTAGGGTCTACGTCGGATGGAGTTAATGACAATATTCAGATAAAAAATATTTTCTCCAACATTCCTTCATGTCAAAAAATTTGTTTCAACAATGTGATCCCCAAGATTTATGATGATTAGTCTTGTTTCATTACACAATGCAGCATGGTCAATGTTTCTCAATAGCATTACTGGAACATCAATTTTAAGTGTCAATCCATGGCCTGGAAACCCGAACACTTTATACTATTCAAAAACTCTGTAGAATGAATGTTTTCGAACAAACTTAGATTTTTCCCGCCCAGCAAATAGAATCTGAATTCAAATAAGTTCTTCATTTTGAATGGTTACTTTTATTATATTATATTTGTATTTTACGAATAAAGGAATTTCTGATAAGAAAATAAGTTAAAATCAAAATAACGAAATTATTTTTACCATTAACTATTATTTTTGTTCCTTAAATTATTTTGATTTTACTAACTTCCATTATATTTTTTGTTTTATTGACTTCGTAACTATTATTTTTGTTTTATTTTTAAGAATTAGTTTTACAGGAAAATTTTGTTCCGTAAATTATTTTTATTATTTTACTAACCTCAGTTTAAATTGTTTTTTTGTTTTATTGACTATGTAACTATTATTTTTGTTCCATCAAGTATTTTTATTTTACTAACGTATTTTTGTTTTACATAACTATTTTTAAAATTTTATTCTTTTGTTCCGTAAATTATTTTTATAATTTTACTAATCTCAGTTTAAATTATTTTTGTTTTATTAACTCCGTAACTATTATTTTTGTTCCATCAAATAATATTATTTTACTAACGTATGTTTGTTTTACATAACTATTTTTAAGAATTTGTTTTAAACTTTTGTTCTATAAATTATTTTTATTTTTTAGTAACTTCTGTTTAAATTGTTTTTGTTTTATTGACTCTGTAACTATTATTTTTGTTCCATCAAATATTTGTAGTTTACTAATGTATTTTTTTACATATATATTTTTAAGAATTTGTCTTAAACTTTTGTTCCGTAAATTATTTTATTTTACTAACCTCCGCATTAAATTATTTTTGTTTTGTTGATTCTGCAACTTTTATTTTAATTGTGAAGTATTACATAAACTATTTTTTATTTTACTAACCTCCTCTTATATTTTAATTTTCTCGACTCCGTAACTATTATTTTTGTTTTAGTTATTATTTTTTTATGTTTAGAGAGAAAAATGTTTAAACATAATTAAAAGAGAAAAAATGGTGGTGATGAGAGAGAAAATAGGGAGGAGACGGGAGAGAGAGAGAGAGAGAGAGAATAGGGAGAGAATATGAGAGAGAGAAAATGAAATAATAACTCAAAAGTCAATAATTTAAAAGTGAGATTTTAGAAGAAAAAAAAGTACTCTTGCCATTATATATATATATATATATATATATATATATATATATATATATATATATATATATATATATATATTATTACTATATATATATAACATTAAGGATAAATTGCAGGCAGTCCACTTTGCAATATTTCTAACTTCTACGGTCCTCTTTTTTTTGTATCCGCTAAAGTCTACTTTCATAATATTGTTCTTAAATTACCCCGCCCAACAAACTATATTATTGTTATTTTGTCCATCTATAGAACAAGCATCCATTGGGAATATACCCCAAAGCAGTACATCAGATTGGACATTTCTTTGTTCTTTGCTATGTTTCATTTTGAAACTGGAGAGAGAAGATCTTGTTTTCAAAAAAAAAAAGAGAAAATTATAAAATATCAAACACAACACTAAGGCTCATTTGTTTCACGGAAAATCATTTCCAGAAAATGATTTTCGGAAAATCAAAAGATTTCATTTTCAGGTGTTTGGTACATTTTTGGAAAATATGTTAGAAAACATTTACGGGTGTTTGGCAAATACACGGAAAATATTACTGAAAATAATATATGAATAAATACAAAAATAAAAATATAAAATAAACAATGTTTAGGATGTCCCTAGAAAATCAATAAGGACCATATTTTTTTAATAAGGTCCATCTTTTTTTAATCTCACAATTACAAATAATTTTTTTGATAATAGATATGAAAAAAAAAACTTTTTAAAATAGAAAATAGACAATGTTTAGGATGTCCCTAGAAAATGTTACAGAAACTATATGTGAATAAATACAAAAAAAAAAAATCTAATATTAATGCACATATTGAATATAAAATAGTGTTGAACTTTAAGTAATTTTTATTTAATAACCTTCAATTAATCATTAGTGATGTCAAATCAATGTCTATCTTTTTTCAATCGCACAATTACAAATAATTTTTTTGATAATTGATATGAAAAAAAAACGCTTTAAAATCGAAAATTGACAATGGTAAGGATGTCCCTAAATAATTTTAGAACGTAATAAACATTTTATAAAATTATAATTTATAAATAGTATGCACAAACTTTATTTATATTTCTAAATAATTTATTTGCTGAGTGAAATATTGTGTGTGTAATTAGTAAATATGTGCAATTGTGAAAGGGGACGGAGGGTGCTCGAACATTTGGAAAATGACTTACGGAAAATGAATCCGTAAGTCATTTTCTGGAAAAGAAGCCTTCATTTTCCGTTGACTCAGAAAATCTTTTACGTTGACTGTATTTTCCTAAGGTTACCAAACATCGGAAAATGAGGAAAACGTTTTCCAGAAGTCATTTTTCGTGAAACAAACGGAGCCTAATACTTTAAAGTAATAGAGAGGGGTGAAGACGAAGAGGTGTCAATTGAAACCACCGATGTGCCGGCATTCGAATCGAGAAATAAATATCAAAATATATTTGGTCATTCAAGAAGAAGTCTGTCGAGTATACTAGGAAGAAGATCGCTAATTCACCGAGACGACTACTTTGAGGTTGGGGAGATGATGAAGCATGTGGATGAGGTGAATTTTGCATTGGATGGGTTGAGAAAGGGGCAATCGGTAAGGATTCGCAGGGCGAGTTTGTTGTTGACGATTTGTGGGAGCTTGGATTAGTACATCATGATGTAAATTTTTGAATTTGCGATGAACAATTGGAATTAGTAAATCCCAATGCTAATTTTTGGATTTGCGATACACTATGCGACGACTCGACCCAGATTCCAACACGAAATCCCGATATCGTGCTGCTAGGACAAAGCAAGAAGGGGACACGAACTTGCCAAACAATTATGCAAGTCCAACAGTCTAGCTAACAAGCTCTAAACAGTAGATAAAGTTGTACTAAAATACAAGTTTACAAAAATCGAATATGCGGAAGCAAATAAAGAAATAAAGTCACGAGCTATGAAGCTCGAAGCCAAAGCCAAAGAAACCAAGAGAGACATTTATCTCATAAAGGTGAAAACGAAACTCGCGTGTCGCAACATTGCAAACACTGAACAAACCATCGGCACTACAAGCCCCCGTTTTAACAAAGAACCAACCTGATATAACAATTACCCAACGACTATAGCATACCGGGGTTAACCAATAACTATAACAATTAGAATAATGAAAATCCCCAAAACTACTACGTGCCTGGGAGACAACTGAAATAAATACTAAAACCACGAACAACGGCACGACACAACACGTCGGCCCAAGAAAAAACCAATACAAATACTCAAGTATTCTACCCGATCGTAAAGACTAAATAACTTTACAAGATATTGATCTCACAAGAATAGTAAAGTACAATATACAAATGACGATGCTAAAAAGAAATAGGACTCCACAAGCTACTACTCGGGGAAGTCGACTGTTACTAGCACGAACCACACGATCTAATCTCGATCTATCGATCAGCTGCGCTTTGCTACAGTCACGATCTACTCGGCCTCTACGCGACTAACAGATTACTGCAACTAGAAAACAAAGTACGGGATGAGTCGTAATGATTCAGTATGCTACTACAAGAGATATGTAACATATAATTATACAACATAAAAATAATTATGGTGTCGTTTTAGAAATGATAGAAAACTCGTGAAGAGGCGTCGTATCGTTTAAATACTCCAAAAGATAACCATTTCTTCTTACTTACTAAATCGTTAATCATGAACGTGGGTCGGATGCACGTGATTGATACATCGACCTACCGAGGGATACTCGGGTGAATAGCACTAGCTAGGTCGCTCTATTGGTTACGACAGTGGGGGCTACTTCCCCACTGTGATCAGTAGCGGAGGGTGTGTGAATCGAATCGGGTACGACGATACATAGCAATCACGAGTCCCATAAGTCGTGAAGATGATGCATCATCCCACCATTAACGCATGAAAACAAGTAATGCCAGCTGAACTTATATGAAATGCTCAAGTAGATGTTTACTTGTCATGAAATCAAATAAGGACCGAGCGAACTCGTCCAACGTCATGTAGGTTTATTACTCTACTAAAAATCATGAAATTATGACTATCAATGCTATAATCAAGGAAATCATGTGTGGGTGCCCCGGAGCATTCCCGCGCCCCGCGCGCCCTTGGATAGGGGTGCGCGGCGTGCGGAAGCAGACACCACGCTTTCCATTCCACCCTCCCTTGTTTAGGGGAAGGCGGAATTAAAAATGCGGAAAAGGGTGTTGTCAAAAAACGTGTTGAATACGCCTCGGTTACCGAAGTGAGTTTTCGATCCATTATGGGAGCTTTGGGTTTTCTGTATCAGGTTATCCCTTTTTTAGGGGATAACAGGATGCAAGAATACATCACCCTTTCATTCACATCTTCCCTTGTTTAGAGGAAAATGGAAAGTGTAAGAAAGGATGTTGCGGGCCCCACTATGGACTTTATGAAAATTTCCTTAAGGTCTATTTTAGATCGCTATGAGTGCTTTGGGTTTTCTGTATCAAGTTATCCCTTGTTTAGGGGATATCAGGATGCAGGAATACATCACCCTTTCATTCCTATTTTCCCTTGTGTAGGGGAAAACAAAAAAGTGCAAGAAAGGATGTTGCGATGTCTCACTGTGATTCAAAATGTTTTGACAGAGTTGCCATCTTTATTTTAAGGAGAAAATAAAGAAAAAACCAAAAATAAACCAGAGATTGCAAAAAACGGGTTCGGAGGCTAAGTTACGAGTTGGGAAGGTGCTAGGCACCCAACTCGCCCTTTTGGTCTCAAAAACAGTTTTTGGCTAGAATGCTTTTTGTTATATTTTTCTAGCAAATAAATAAAGCATTAAAAAACAAATATATCCATATCTACATTATTTACGGACTTGCAGCCGCCTCCTTCCAATGATTTACAAATACATTTAAAAATATTTGGTCATTATAATGACTCTTTTTAATGTTATTTTCTAAATAAATCCGGGCAGCATAACAACTTATATTTTTACATTGGGCCGGATGGAAAATAGTTTTTTATAGATAACGCCCTTAAAGGCTCACCTTTTAGAGCGTGGTGTGTTCGCTCTGTCCTTCCAGGAGAGGGAGTCTTTTTGCTGCTGCTGCGATTCGGGCAGGGTGACTACTTCCGAAGGTTGCTTCTGGGCACCGTTAAATGGGCGGAGCAACTTTTTGCTTTTTGCTGCTGTTTGATTGCTGCTGGCGGAAATCAGGCAGAACAACTGCTTGCTTCTGGCGGATTTGACATTTTTACTCGGGCAGAGCAACTGCTCTTTTCGAGATTTTTGGACCGGGGGAATAGGGTTGATACCTAGCTGGGGGGCTAAGGCTCACTTTGACCGGTTGGTTTTGTGTTTGGAGGAGTTTTGGCAGAGCTTCGAGGCTTTATAGGATGGGGCACTATCTCACGATCGCTCTTCTATCTACGTAAAATAAACGCACAATGTAATAGTGAGAGGAATTCTCGTCCCTGAAGGCGAAGCCGGGGACCTCTATTTATAGGCTGAAGGAGGGACATCACTGGTATTTCTAATATTCTTCTTGTGCTTCACCAGCTTGTACCGTGAGCTTGAAAAGTTGTACAATGCGTTAAGTCGGGAGCACTATTCAGTCACAGGCGCCGACACCCCTTACGGGCGCCGCGGAATGCATTATGGCAGCGCCAGCTTTCCTTTTTGCCTCCTTTTTGGACACTTAGGCCCCTGCATTTCACTGTTTTGCGCATCCTGCTTTGTCTTTTGCACTTTTTAAACCATGTAACTTGACATTTGTTAAGTTTTAACAGGTCTTAATATTGCATGTCAATGTTACATACCAGAGGGTACAAAATTGGGGTGTCTACATCATATAAGGAGCTGAATTGAGTCTCGAATAACAAGTGCTATGTTATGTACACTTAGTTCAACCAAAATTCCAAAAGCTAGTAACCTTGTCAAATAGATTCTAAACGTTATAGGATCTCACCACGATCCTCGTAAGGTTCAATTATTCCTTAGACTCGACTCCGTTGAGTCTTGCTGTAAAATATCCCAGAATAGGGAATAAATGTTATTTGCATTTCTAGCGCTTCTACATTCTCGTTAAATGCATAACTAGGATATCGTTCCATTAAGGAAATCCTAATTCACGAATCACTTAGTCAAATTAAGCCTAGTTCAATTTCAATTCATAATTCCACTTAGTAGTAGAACCCAAATTCAACATAAGTCATTAATGGAAGAATATGACACGCATGAAGGTAAGAATACTCAATATGCTTCACAGTCATATTAATAACAATATAGAATACCAAATCCTTAAAATGATAACAATTATGCATTCTTTCAAATCACAAGTAGGCATAGAGATTCATATTCGTCTAACATGAATCCAAGTTAAGTTAATAACTTAACAAATCACAATCCACATGATTCTCGAGGCCACCTAGATAGTCTAGGGTTATCGAACAACAATGCATGATTTTAAAGGTTCTCATTAAAATGGTGATTTAACCTAATCCGACTCATTCTCCGAACACTTATAGTTCGATTAACTGGCTTACTTAGTTAGTTAAGCTCCCAAGGTATAACCATAATTGAATATCATGACGTCTAAGTGTCACTTGGACACACGCACTATTTAGAACCACACAAGTCCATAAAACCAAGACCCAACCTTAATCAAACGCTGCAGGATTCACTTACGACTATCACAAGTTATTAGTAAATACTTAAGCAACTCTAGTGAGTCTCATTCAATATTTCATACTCGGGTGGTTCTCGACCTAAGTCCCAAGCTCACTTTCCATGCAACCAAGACGGCGTCCAACGACCAACCGTCACCATTCAACCCAATCAAGCCTATGTTAAACGTGGCCTCAAACCAAAACCCAAGACCAATAAATAATCTCTAATTTCTAATTATCAGTGAGGTGCATTATAACAAGCGGAATAGAACATTCAACCAACCACGTTTCCCAAACCTTATCTAAATACTCAAGGGTCGCATTTCGACCCTCTAATGAGTTAATGCACCAACGTGCATGATCCAAAACTCCTAATGTGAGTGCCTCGAATTTCAACCGATCCCCCGCTAATGAGAGAGTGGGTGGTTTCAAAATCTTTTAAAGTGCGTGGGAGTACGCCCAACCTCATTTGTGAACTTAAAATATGATCAACAGAGTCGCCATCTTTATTTTAAGAAAAACTAAAAATAACCAAATTTGTAAAAGGGTTCGGAGGCTAATTTACGAGGTGAGAAGGGGTTAGGCACCCAACCCGCCCTTTCGGTCTCAAAACAAGTTTTTTTGGCTAAATATGCTTCTTTATATTTATTTAACAGTTGAAATAAAGCATTTTAAATATATATTTGCATATATATAAGGAAATAATTACAAACTTACAGCAGCCTCCTTTCTGGAGTTACAAATACATTTATAAAAATTTGGCCCATAATAATGACTCTTTTTAGTGCTATTTTCTATAGAATTTCAGGCAACACAACTGCTTATTTCGCTTACATATGACTATTCTAAATAGCACTTTTCATACATAAAAAAATTAATAAAGCTTTAATAGCATGGGAGTTTTATCTCATACCAAGCTCCTTTCTGGTAGGCCCTAGGGGTGCTCGCTCTGTCATTCAGGGAGAGGGAGACTTTTTGCTTATGCTATTGCGGGGATTCAGATAACGTAACTGCTCAGTTTGGTTGCTCTTCGCCTCGGGATCCGGGCGGCACAACTGTTTGCTTTGGCTGGTTTTGCTGGTTTGCTTGCGTCGAAATCGAGGCGAGCAAGCGCTTGTTTTTGATTTGGCGATGTGCGGATTCGAGACAGGGGCAACTTCTCTTTTTGGATCTTTTGAACCATTTGAATAGGGAGGAATCCTAACAGGGGCAACTAGGTTTCACTTTGGCCGGAGAGTTTTAGTGTTTGGGGGAGATTTGGCAGAGCTTCGGGGCTAGAGGGGAAAAATCCTTCGGCGTTCTCGCGGTGAAAGTTTATCTCACTACATGAACTGTGTTTTTCACTGTGTATTCACTGTGTGAATTCTGAAGCCGGATGCCTTTATTTATAGGCTGTGAGGAGGGCTTCCTTCATCATTAAGTTTTTCCTTTTGTGCTTCATCGGCTTGTATCGTGCGCTGAGAGAGTTGTACCAAAAGCAAAGTGCTACAGTGATTTGGGAACTATTGGGCGCCACCTATGGAGGGCATGGGCGCGGCACCTGGAAGGGCTTGGGGCAGCACCCAAGGCCTTTTTTGGTCTGATTTTTGGCACTTTGGCCCCCTGCAATTCATTGTTTATGCATCCTGTTTTTTCCTTTACATTTTCAACTATGTAACTTGACATTCGTTAGTCATTTTAACATGTCTTGATATTTTATGTCATGTCACATACTAGAGGTACAAAATTGGGGTGTCTACACCTAACGAGTCAACATTCTCAATTGTGTACCCGGACTTATGAAATCCGATGACAAGTAATGTGTTTGTGCCAAAGTCACCTAAGGACATCCATTGGAGTCCTAAACCAAACAAACATCATTAAAATACCAATTCGGTCTCACCCAACCACATCATAAAATTCTGTGATTGGGATTTGACGAACACAAGTAATTATAGGAATTCAACCTGAGGCTCAAAATAACAACTTCTATAATTAATTGACTCCATTTGGGTCAAATTACAAAGTCCCAATTCCTAGGTCAAGGCATAAATTCGGGATTCACAATTTGTCCAAGTTTCTAAACCCAACAACAATTAATCTTAATCCATAGCAATTCCAATATACCCAACAAACCCATTTGGGTTCAAACCCTCACTAATACATATTAATATCCAACAAAATCATTTTGACATGAATAACAATGATAAATTACCGGGAACAAGTCTCTATCAACCTAACATCGAAATTGACATACAGAGAGAAACTACGGCTTTAGTAACGTACCTCAATCAAGCTAGAAACGACTAGGAAGAGGAAAACAAACCGATGGGAATTGATCTACTCAACGAGGGATTCGCGATGGTGGTCTCAGCTCGTCAAACGGATGGTCAGAACTCCGGGAATCGGCAAAACACACACACACACTCACGTACTCTCTCTCTCTCTCTCATTCTTGGCTGAAGACGGTGATAATGAGGAGAGGGGAGGCAGTGTTGGGGTTATAAGGGTGTTCAAGGACCACAATACCCTCAAATGGGTGAAGGGGGAAAGGTATAATAAGGGTAGAATAGGAATTTCATGCCCAAAATACAAACAAGCACATTACTGGTGTCGGGACAAGGTGATCGATTGGTCCATTGGGCCAAGCGAGCGCTTAACCCTCTTTTCAGTCAAACGATGTTTTGTAAAATAAGCGGCCGCTTGGTTCCTCTGCGAAGAGAGCGCTTGGTCCAAAATGAAGAGAAAAAGGCTTGAAACTTGGTCCAAATGGTACCCAACTCAACCCCAAACATACTAGGGTGTAACCCTACTCAAAACTCATCCGAAACACATGCGAACAACACCCGAAACAACTCGGAATTAAATCGGAATGAATCATCATAACTAACAATCGACGTAACGAATGAAACAACGATTCGATGGGCAAGAATATGATATTCTAAACAAGCCAAGGAACTCCAGAATGGAATCGAACACTTCTACAAAGTTGAACAACGATTAAAAGTATCTAAACTCCAAAAGACAAGTTGTTAACACAACTCAAACTCAAACGAATAGACGAAGACCAATGTTATGCAATGATTGTCTTAAACACGTAATCAACTCAAGAACACTTCTAACATGAACTAGATCGTGTCTAACTAAGAGAATAATCATCAAGCGAAGACCTAGGGTATACCCGGGGTCACAAGAGAGAACTACACAAGTGAACTTTCAACCAAATCGTTTTTCAAATAACGTCGAGTGATGACTTGTAACTTTAACAAGTTAAAGTCTAAGGAACATGTAGAACTAAGGTATAGACCTCTAAATAGCCTACCCACACTTCTCAAGGTTCTCACCTCAAGTCAAACATGAAGTGCTACGACCATTTAGCACGAAAAACAAAGAAACCAAACACATGAAGGTTCAGGGTCTTACATCTTCACCACCTTAAAAGAATTCGTCCTCGAATTCGCTAGCCTCAAACCATACTACAGAGTTAGACCTTAGCCTACAACACAATATATACTTTCTTTACGGGGTGCCTCTTATTTTAGGGTAACACTCAATTACCAACTCAAATCATTCTGACTCTCGACAAGGTACAACAACCCAAGAGCAACCTCCTGTAACGTAATCAAACGTGGATGTCGAGGTTTAACGCCTCTCAACTGAAAGTAAGCAAGTCATTCCAAGACACTAAATAATATTCATGTGTAACATTTATAATATCAAGTTACAAAATCTCAAAATTATACACATAAGATTTGCATATAGCAAATTATCTCATTCGTAGAAACACTTTCATATACAACATACACATAATTGCACAAGTATAACAATACATCATTTTCTATTCCATTCCATTTTGGTAACGGTTCTTATATCATACCATTCTAGTTCTCCGATGAAGACCTCTTGATAATCAAGTTAGGGGCCCTCTGAAGTGACTTCAAAAACTTTCGGCGTATAGGATGCGGGGTGTTCGTAAATCACATAAAAACACCCTTTATCACGGTCTCATGCACACATAATATAGTCACATATAGGCATAGCAATCATTATCGTGTACATAGTATATTAATCTACTATGCAAGTATACAATACTAATACTTTCATCAATGTATTAGGTTTAAATCAAAGCAAACCAATGTCTCCAAGTCACTAGGTAGCAAATACCTACTAGATAGTATACCACAATCCTTATAAGTCAGACCGTATACGACCAACAATCAATCCAATCAATAATCACGTGATAACCTACCGGCTAATCACCAAGTCTCAACATGAAACCATGACAATACTTCGATTATCGGGGTATCCACATCAATACTAGATAACAAGCAACGGGAAAGAGTCCTCAAATTCCCGACACTAGGTAACACGAGCACTCACGATTAGGTACTACAATAACTATATATACTTATATAGCAATATTGGAATACACTAGGTACTACGGGAGGCTTAGCCACTCCGCTCTCAAAACGTATTACAATGAACATTGGATCTAATGTATACCACGACGATTACTCTCGGGACCGACAATCTCAACTTATCTAACCACAATAATGAACTAAGAAACAATGGCTCTACGGAACCGCAACACACACTTTTGGTATAACTGTAACTTAAAACCGACATAGGAGGAATATAATACTCCTAGACACAAACTTGCACTCACGGCAATCTAGACCAAAATGAACTTAGTACTCCAAGTCCTATACCTTTACAAAAGAACATGCCAATAAGGCACTAAACACAACACTCGACGGTAAATACTCGACGATAAATCTAACCCAACCTAGGCCATGGAACCTATCTTGGCTTATAGCTAACATAAGCTATGATACCAATCTGTGATGAATCGACCCGGATTCCAACATGATATCCCGAGGTCGTGCAACTTGGACAAAGCAAGAAGAGGACAAGCACTTGTCAAACAATTATGCAAGTCGAACAGTCGAGCTAACAAGCTCTAAACACGTAGATAACGCCATATTAAAATACGTGGTTACAAAAATTGAATCCGCGGAAGAAAATAAAGAAATGAAGTCCCGAGATACGAAGTTCACGTGCCGCAACATTGCAGACGCTGAACAAACCATCGACACTCTAGGCCGGCGTTTCAACAAAAAACCAACCTGATATAACAATTACCCAACGACTAAAGCTGTAGACACCCAAATTTCGTACCCCTGGTATGTAACATGACATGAAATATCAAGACTGTTAAAAAACTAACAAATGTCAAGTTACATGGTTAAAAATACAAAAGAAAAAGCTGGATGCGTAAACAGTGAAATGCAGGGGGCCTAAATTCCAAAAAAGAAGATCCAAAAAGCCCCCTGGCGCTGCCCATGGACCCTCTAGGCGCCGCGCCAACCTCCTCCATGGGTGGCGCCCAACAGTGCTCTGTGTACTATAGCAGTTTGACTTCGATGCAATTTTCTCAGTGCGCGGTACAAGCCGATGAAGCACAGAATGATAAAACTTAACCGTGAAGGATGCCTCACTCTCACCTATAAATAGAGGTGACCGACTTCAGGAATTCACGTAGTGAAAAACACACACCGTTAGCAGTTCATTACGCAGTGAGTTCTCCAGAGCGTTGTGAGATTTCCTCTCCAAGCCCCGAAGCTCCGCCAAATCTCCCCCAAACACAAAACCAACCGGTCAAAGTGAAACCTAGTTACCCTGTTAGGATTCCACCACATTCCTCCGGTCCAAAAATCCCAAAACGAGCAGTTCCTCTGCCCGAATCCAGACGCCAAATCAGCTAAAAGCAAGCAATTGCTCTGCTCGATTTCCGTTGTCAACAAGCAAACAACAACAAAAAAACAAGCAATTGCTCCACCCGGTTCCCGAGGCCAGAAAGCAACTTTCGAAAGCAGTTACTCTGCCCGAATCTGCAACAAAACAACGACAAAAAAGACTCCCTCTCATAAGGGACAGAGCGAGCGCACCCTAAAATCTACTAGAAGCTAGTTGGTACGGGATAAAGCCCCCACACTTCAAAAGGTAGGCTATTTAAAGTTTTATTTATTAAAAAGTGCTATTTAGACCGGCCCAATGTAATAAAAATAAGCAGTTACGCTACCCGAAATTCTATATAAAATAACACTAAAAAGAGCCATTATTATGACGAAATATTTATAAATGCTCGTAACTCCCGAAAGGATACTGTTGCAAGTTTTTAATAATATATGTAAAGATATATATGTTTAAATGCTTTATTTCATCTGTTAAATAAATATAAAAAAGCATATTTTAGCCAAAAAACTATTTTGAGACCGAAAGGGCGAGTTGGGTACCTAACCCCTTCCCACCTCGTAACTTAGCCTCCGAAGGCTTTACAAATCTGGTTACACTTGGTTTTTCTTTGTTTTTCCTTAAAATAAAGATGGCGACTCTAATTTAACATTTTGAGTCCACAATGAGGTCGGGTGTATTCCACGCGCCTTAGAATGTTTTGATTTTGTCTTCCTTTTAAGGGAAGACAAGACGTCGAAAACCACACCTTAAAAACTTTACTGTCTTTTTTAGATACCTCACACACGTGCACGCACGTAGAAATATTCCGAACTGCTACCCTATACCATGGCCAACCTTCCCCCTGCATCAGCCAACGTTAATTGCATATAGTTTCTCAAGACACTTCATCGACCGATCGGTTTTTATGTCTTTAAATTATTGACCAATTCATGTTGCAAAAAAAGAAGAAGAAAAAAAACAACAAAAAACATATATATGCATACATATGCACAGGGGCTGACCAATAATTTTTATGACATTCGACCTAAACCATTTGAATGGTGGATCCCGAAAGAGTATAGGCCATTCGCCTACGATCAGTCTGGTCTTGGGGAGTCGAAAGGCAGGTGGAATACGAGGTTCCTATACTCTGGAGAAAGAATCCACTATTCCAAGAATAGTCCTGAGACTGTCAAAACAAAGCGGGTGCTTGTCCGATCAATTGTAGGGAAAATGAATTAAAATAAAAAATATTAACAATAAAGGCACACTGAACTCAGAACCCAGAAAGCCTTCAGCCAACCCCTTCTGATACCTTCAACCCTTTTTTCCTCAGAAACCTGGCCCGAGTTTGGAAAGGCAGAGACAATTCCGGTCGATTAATACGAGATACAGGCACATGGGTCAGATCAGAAAACATAGGGGTCAGATCATAAAAAATCAGAATCAGTTCAGAAGGTACAGATTTGAACAGAATGGCATCCGAAAATAAACAGTCTACAGTGGGTACAGATACAGGGGCTCCAGGGTACGCTCCAACTCCGGCCATGCAACAGTGGTTAGACCAAAATTTGGGTGCACAGGCTGATCGCATAATGAGCCAGATGGCAAATCTCATACAAAGTCTAAAGCCCACTGGTGAGGGAACTACCTTCCCTGCACCCCCTCAAGAAGCATCCACATCTCATGCTCGTCTAAACCCAAACCCACAGCCAAACACCAACCCAGCACCAAACACTACCAGTACCCCAAACCCAAATTTTCCACCAAACCCCTATTACCCAAATTTTAACCCTTTCTCACCATATCCATATTATCTTTTCCCAAATACCAATATACCCTAGAATCCAAATGACCTCCCATTTCCCATCACCAATCCACTCCAAAATAGCCCACATATGGATCCCAGAAGCTATATCCAACCTGGCCAAGTAACGACCTATTTACCCTTCAATGATCCTGGTCATCAGGCAGAAATCAACAATAACCCACCTCCTCAAAATCCCTCTAGCATATACCAAAACCCAGCACCCGCAAATAACCTACCTCCCCAAAATCCTTACCAAATACCTACTCAAAATCCTTACCAAATGCCACAGCAAGAAATAAACCCAGTTATTCCCAATCCTTCCAGTATATACCAAAATCCATCACCACTTCACACCAAACTAGAGACAAACATGGAAAACTTAAAAGGAATGGTGCTCAAAATTCTAAACAAAGGAGAATTTTCTACACGGGCATTAGCACTACAACCTTCAGCCATACTACCTTCAAAATTCAAAATGTCCGACATAAAAAAATTTGATGGGACTGGATGCCCTATCTCTCACCTGAAATCCTATTCTACCGGCATGCGGTCAAGCGGGTCTAGTTTTGAAGCTATGGCCTCCAATTTTCACCTTACCTTGAGAGGGGCTGCTAAGCAATGGTTAATGCTAGCAGATAATAGCACCATGGGCACTTGGGACCAAATAGCTGAGGAATTCCTAAGGAGGTACAAAGACAATACTACCTCTGAAAATAAAAGAGATCTTGAGGCGTGCACCCAAAGGGAAAAAGAAACCTGCGCAGACTTTGCAGCCAAGTGGAAAAGAAAAACAGCTCAAACATTGGACAGGCCTGATCCAGCTGAATCATCCAAGATGCTCATCAAAAACCTCCAACCTATTTACCTAGAGCACATGCGGTACCTCCCTTTAGTAATTTCAAAGACATAGTGGAGATAGGGATCCGTATCGACGAAGATATACGGACTGGGCATTTAAAAGTCAATACGCCTCCCAACTCTTTCTGTTACTCAAAAGGAAAGACATCCGCATCAGGATCAACCGTTAATTTGGTAGGAAATACGCCTGTTATGCCATCAGCCAATTTCCCTACCCATAGCTACAACATTGTTCCATGGTCCTATGGAGCAGATAGGTCCGTCAATACAGTGGGTGGAAACAATGGTCCAAACAGAAACTTCAAGGGTCCAAATAGAGGAAACATGCACTATGATGAATTGTAAGCTCCTCAGTATGTAATACTGCAAGGGCTAATAGCACAGGGAGTGTTAAAACCCATGGAAAACTATAGGCCGCCGAATCCTCTGCCCAACACATGGAACCACGCCCAGTACTGTGAATACCATCGCTGCAGTGGTCACCCCACCGGCAGGTGCAACGTGTTAAAAAACACAATCCAGGACCTAATAGATGATAAGGTTATTGAAAAACCTCCCCCGAGACCAAATGTAGTCAATAACCCTCTACCTCAAATCAATATGATTGAGGTTAGTGAAGGAAATTGTGTACCCAATTTTGAATGGAATAAAAATCCATTACCATAGATCATTGTCCTTTTCTTTCCACCAATAAAATAGCCTAGCTGCAACATGCTTTCTTGGGACACTATCCTGGGTACCTAAAATACCAGTAGCACTGAAAAAGCCACTTAGGTCGGTGGGGATGTCAGTCATCTTACCAGATCTTGTCGAGCCTACCAACCAAACCAAGAAAGTGGTGACCACTCTGGCAAAGATAAAGAAACAAAAACTGGGGCTGGAAATATGGAAGATACTCTGCTAGCTCAGATGAAGAAAACCCAAGCCAACACATCTATTTGGGGCTTGCTTTGTGCTTCCAAAACCCATCGGGATACGCTGGCCAAATCCTTAAGTCAGGCAGTCATTCCTATTGAAACCTCTCCAAACAAGCTCACCCAAATGATCGGAAACATACACTTTGGAAACGTGATTATATTTACTGATCTAGATCTGCCAAAAGAAGGAACCAACCACATCGATGCTCTCCACATCACTGTGGGGGTCATGGAAAAAATGGTTCCCTCGAGTCTTGATAGATAACGGCTCGTCTTTGAATGTATGTCCCACCAGCACGCTAGCCAAACTGGGAACAAAAATATCAGAGCTGACTCTTGGGCATATGACAACACTAGTCGATGTGTCCTAGGGGTGGTGACTTTAATAATGACTATTGGGCCACTCACTATGCCAGTTGAGTTCCAAGTTTTGGACATACCAACCATTTTCAGTCTATTGTTGGGACGCCCTTGGATTCATGGGGTAAAAGGGGTAGCTTCCTCACTACATCAGTGTGTCAAATTTATCCACGATGACCATATAGTAATCATTCTTGCCGATAAAATCGTGGAGAACAAAGAAAGCAGGGACATCCCAATCCTTGAAATATAGCATGATGACACGAGTATCTTCCTCAGTGGTTTCGAGGCTGTCCCCCAAGCCAGAGTCAACGCCATTGAATATGGGCGAGAAACTAACATCACTGGAAAGAAAACCACGCCTTTAGGAAACATGGTCCCATTAAACATGTTTCGAAAAATGAATTATATGTTTGGTCTGGGTCTTGGCAGAAATCAGCAAGGACTTGTCAATCTAGTCCAAGACGAACTTAAGGAATGTATCCCTCCATTTGGTCTAGGATACAAACCTACTCCAGCTGAGCTAGCCACAGTCATGAAACAAAATCGTGAGAAGAGTAAGGCAAAACGTGAAAAGCGTCCTTACATAGATCCTCCCCTCCAACCATATATAAAAACTCTAAACGGATACTTTGTAAGGAAAGGAGAAAACGATACCTATCTCATGTTTCCCGAGCCCTAGATAGACCAGAATGGGAAAAGAAGCCCTGGTTGGGAAATCTTTGAAGATGTCAGTCTCGCCACCCATGAAATGGAGCAGATTACCCTAGAGCCCCGTAACCCTGCATATAAAACTGTTATAGTTGAGAACACTTGGACTATAGACCAGGATGATCGCGCCCTGGCCCTATTTGATAATGACTTTCTGGGAGATAGCTTCCTGGGAATGATTGACGATGGGACTAGCTATGAAAAGCTTCCAGCCGAATTCGAGTCTATTGCTGATAACCCCCTACAGAATTGGTAGACTACGACCGGCCCGCTCCTAACGACCGCAGACTTGGTGGACCGTTTCAGATACACTCTTCCCTATCCTTCCTTTAGCCTTATGGATTGGTCATCTACCAATCCGCTCCTTGAAATTGAGGACCTCAAACCCCAGGACCTCAATAATGTAACCAACCCTGTACAGTTTGCTCTTAATAACGATAATCTAGATGTCTTCGTGTATTCCTTAGTTGCATCTTCGTTAAAAGATGAATTAATTAACATTAATAATGAGTCATTTAACGAAATAGACCCAAAAGATAAAAGTTACTTGTTTAAGCTCACCAAGTCAGTCAAGCACCAAAAAAAACACCGATCAACAGCATCAGATGAATACTTGTTAGTTATCAATCTGGGGCTGAACAATGAAATCAGAGAAGTCAGAATCGGCAGCCACCTGCAAGGTTCAGAAAGGGCAGCACTAGTCAGTCTCCTCAGAGAATTTGTAGATGTTTTCGCATGGTCCTACGAAGACATGCCTAGGTTGGATCCAACCATTGTGGAGCACCGAATTCCCATTTATGCCGATGCTCGGCCAGTTAAGCAGAAACTCCTCAGAATCAAGCCAGAATGGTCACTACAAGTAAAACAAGAAATCATGAAACAGCTGCACGTCAAATTCATCCGGGTAATTGAATACCCGATCTGGCTGTCAAACATAGTAACCGTTCCAAAACCCAATGGAAAGGTTCGGATATGTGTGGACTTTTGCGACCTTAACAAGGCATCGCCCAAAGATGACTTCCCTCTACCCAACATCGACATTGTGGTAGATGTCGTGGCCTCTCATAAAATAAGATCCTTTGTAGACAGCATGCTGGGCTACAACCAAATCAAAATGGCAACAAAAGACCAGGAGAAAACTTCTTTCATCACTCCCTAGGGAACTTACTGCTACACTGTCATGCCATTTGGGCTAAAAAATGTTGGGGCTACATATCAAAGAGCTGCCACTAGCCTCTTCCATGGCATGATACACAAAGAAGTTGAAGTATACGTGGACGACATGATTGTGCATTCCGATGATAAAGATGGTGCCCATATCAGAGACCTTCGAAAATTATTCGAAAGGTTAAGAAAGCACCAATGAAGCTCAATCCGACCAAATGCACATTCGGGGTTACCAAGGGTAAGGTCCTTGGATTCATGGTGACCGAGCAAGGGATCGAAATAGAGCCTGCCAAAGTCAAAGCCATCATAAGCATGCCGCAACCAAAAACTCCAACGGATGTCAAGGGCTTCTTGGATCGATTGCAATATATCAGCCGTTTCATCAGACAGCTGACCTCCATGTGCGAGCCCCTATTCAAGCTCCTAAAGAAAGACACTGACCGAGTATGGGACGAAAAATGCCAGTTAGCCTTCGAAAAAGTCAAAAAATACCTAGCCAACCCACCAGTGCTAGCTCCTCCCCATACACATAAACCTCTCCTCCTATACTTAACCGTCACAGACACAGCAGTAGGGGCTATGCTCGCCCAGGAAAAGGAAAACTCCTACATCAAAAATGCCATTTACCTCATAAGTAGGAAGTTACAAGGAAGCGAGCTCAATTACTTAGCCTTAGAGAAAAGCTGCACGGGTCTAGTCTGGGCAACTTAAAGGCTCAAAACTTACTTGCAAGCTCGATCCATCAAACTCATCTCTAGGATGGATCCTATAAAATATATCTTCGGCAAGCCATCACTTTCCAGCCGACTAGCTAAATGGTCGTTTCTGCTCAATAAATATGACATCATATACCTTACACTCAAATCCATCAAAGGCAGCGTAATCGCGGACCATTTAGCTAATCTGCCTCTAGAAGTAGAAGATGCATCTGAGCCCAGTTTCCCAGACGATGGTGTCTTAGAAATCACCGATCATGACACCAAATGGCAAATGTTCTTTGATGGAATATCCAACAAAAGAGGTTTCGGCATAGGAATCCTGCTAATCGATCCAGCAAACTCCCACACTCCGTTAGCCATAAGATTGGAGTTTGAATGCTCAAACAACACTGCTAAGTATGAGGCATGTATTGCCGATCTAGAAGAGGCTCTCCAAAAAGGAGCCAAAGACTTGGAAGTCTACGTTGACTCTGCTTTGATCATAAATCAGGTTGAAGGGAAATGGAAAACCCAAGATCCCCGGTTACAGCTATATCATGCCAGACTGACAGCCCTAGCAAAAGAATTTGATAATATCTCGTTCCATTATCTACCGCGAGATATAAATCAATTCACTTATGCCTTGGCTACTCTAGCCTCGTTGGTCCAAATACCCACAAAAATCAACATCCAACCATTTATAATTGGAAAAAGGATCACTCCTGCCTATTGCTTCAGGATCGATGCCACTCCTGAAAACGATAATGAACCCTGGTATTTAGACATTATGAATTTGCTTCAGAAAGGGGTCTATCCACCCAACATAGACAAAAGAGGAAAAATCTCCCTACGGAGATGGGCATCACAATTTGTGATTAGCGGAGTCAATCTATACAAAAGGCATTACCAAGGTCTAAACTTGTTATGCATCAATCAGGCTAAAGCTGAGCAAATCATGAATCAGCTGCATGGTGGTACTTGTGGGCCACACATGAACGGGCATATGCTGTCAAAGAAAATCATCCGACAAGGGTACTATTGGAGTACGCTAGAAATCAATTGCATTCGGTGGGTGCGTCAATGCGAAAAATGTCAGTTCTTCACAAATCTACAGCACGTTCCCCCGCGTATACTATACAACTCCACAGCCCCTTGGCCCTTCTCAACATGTGGAATTGACGTCATACGTCAAATTCACCCAAAAGGATCCAACAACCATGAATACGTCTTGGTAGCTGTTGACTACTTCACAAAGTGGGTAAAAGCCTCTTCCTACAAAATACTGAATGCTAGAAAGGTGTCCAACTTCATTAGAACCAACATTATATACAGATACGGGGTACCTTTCGAGATCATTTCCGACAATGGCACACACTTTGAAGGGGAAACGAATCGACTACTCAATGAATTCAAAATCCAAAGGCACAAGTCTTCCCCATACCGACCACAAGCAAATGGTGCCGTTGAAGCAGCCAATAAAACACTAGAAAATATCATCGAAAAAATGGGCGTCTGAGGAAGAGGCGGCTAGAGAAATTGCTACTAGCCCTCTGGGGCTATCGTACTTCAGTCCGCACACCCACTGGGGTTACCCCCTATTCTCTAGCTTATGACATGGAGGTTGTGTTACCCATTGAAATAGAGATCACATCATTAAGAGTTATGATGGAATCAGATATAGCTGATGTGACGACCCGACCCAGACCCCAATGCGAGATCCCGAGTCGCGCCGTCCAAATAATCAATAACACAAGCATGCATAGTAGGATCATAAAATTCATGTGGCGCAACATCGCATACAAACAACAACTCGGCTACACTTGGCCGGAAAAACAACTAAAAATAAACAAGTCATCGGCGTTACGTTACAGTAGGAACCCAACAACTACTCCTACAATTATTAACACATGCTTATAATAACCTCAACGGCCACAACATGCCGGAGACAACAATAACAACAAAATTAAACGAGCTTTAGCGGAAGAAAACCGTAGTGAACCATACACATATAAACAGGCTCGACATATAAGTCGGCATACCAAAAGATTACAAGTATCAAATAGTTAAGTTACAACAACAAAAGCAACATGAACCCCAAGCCAAGTCTACATGACTTGCTTCCCAACGTCCTTTCCAAAAATAAAAGGGTTTACTAATAGATGTCCAAAAGAGCAACCTGCTAACACAACAACCAAACGAGTACAAGCGAGTCTATCCCGGACCGTCTCCTCGGCTCGGATCTAAGGAAAGACAAAGCAAACAAATAGGGTAAGTCGAAAGACTTAGTAAGTTACTAC
Source organism: Codonopsis lanceolata (assembly GCA_013146195.2). Taxonomy (NCBI): domain Eukaryota; kingdom Viridiplantae; phylum Streptophyta; class Magnoliopsida; order Asterales; family Campanulaceae; genus Codonopsis; species Codonopsis lanceolata. The sequence continues at coordinate 47,034,404 of CM028382.1, read as the reverse complement.
AATGCATGTTCATGTATAGCATGACATTTATCACAATTATGGCATGTTATCATCATTTACACTTAGCACATATCATCATATAGCACTTAGCATATTGTTCATATAAGTGCGTAAAGTAAATCATACAAGTAGGATATGATAGTCACGGCCGCTTCGTAGTTCCTGCAATAAAACTTTATTATACTTTATCGTGCAACATTGATGCTCTGTGAATGCATCAACTTTTATCAAGTACCACTCGATCTAGATAGCAAGCCAATGCGGCACTTAAGCGTCTGAAAGGGCTACTTCCCATTGCGTAACAATGGAGGTGTGTGTGAAGTCCTAGGTGCGGCGATCCATAGCGAGCACGAATCCCATAATTCGTGAAGGCGATGCATCGTCCCACCTTGACCCGATAAACAAATCAAATAATGCCAGCTGGACTCAATGTGATGCACAAGTAGATATTTACTTGACTAAACCAATCAAAGACCGAATTCGACAAGAGCGAATTCGACCAACCAAGTAAGGTATCAATCTCTACTATAAAATCATATCAAGGCAATTAAATTGCACAAACCAACCTTTCATAAAACTTGCATAAACCATCAAACAAATCTCATACTTGAGTAAACCAAATCAAACGGCGTTCAAACTTCGTAGGGATTGAAATTAGGGTTCAACACATTCAAATATTCCCTAGAGTCAACTCCGTTGAGTCTTTGCTCTAAATTCCCAAATTTGGAGAAATTGAAGCTATATGCTTCATAACCCAACCTAGGTCATTTCTAGGTTCAACAAGGTATTAAATTCACCAAGGCAATGCAAAGTGATTCATGTTCAACATAGAGTTCATTTCATAGGGTAGAACACATACAACATAACAACATTTAATGTAGGCACCATTTAGGGCATTCTCATGTGAACAAACTTCCAACAACAAATAATGTACATGTCTCTAACATGTTTAAAACTTTAAATAGGCAAGATGAAAGAATAATATAGGCTTTCACAAGCAAGAATTCAACCTATACATGCTCCTAACAAGATCAAAATCTCAACATACAAGAAGATAGCATGAAAGGCATACATGTGTCCTCATTGACCTCAACCACCATAGGCTTTGCTTCCTTAGGGTCAATGAGAACTTAAAAGAAGAAGATGAAGAAAGTAACTTACTTGATACACACCAAAGAGAGCAATGGAAGAAACTAATCGGATGGAAATGCTCCCCTTCTTGAGCTCTACAACTTTAATGAAGGACCCTTGGGCAAATGATGAATGGATGATGAAGGTTGAAGATGAAGACCTCAAGAAACCATGGAAGAGTTAGAGAGAAGGTGAAATTCGTTTTTGGAAGAGGGAGGGTGAGAATGAGGGTCAAAAATCTGAAATGTGGTTGATATAGGTCTAGATTTTGAGTGGGACAAGTGTCAACAACTTGTGGTCCCTTTTCTAATCTGATTTGTGGCTTAATTGGTCACTAATGAACTCTTAACTCATCATTAAAAACTAATTAGGGATGTTAGGACTTAAGTAGGAAGGGTTAGGGAGGTTTAGGATAGGTTTAGATATGGGTTTGAAGTGTACAATTCGTCCAATTTCAGAACAGGAGAAAATCATCCCGTAACAGCAAAGCAGGTGAGGCGGGCGCCTCACCAGGCCATCATGACGGCCGCCTCAACAAGCTGGGGCTCTCCCAAGTTCGGACCAATCGAGAAATTACTCTCAGCATTTGAGGCGGGCGCCTCACCAGCTCCCATGCGGCCGCCTCGGCTCCAGAATCTCTAAAACTTGATTCAAACTTGATCTAAATGGTCCCAAACTTTTGGGCAACCATTCTAAGGTCTAACCCTACTCAAAATGAGTCGGAAACACACCCGAACAACCCCCGGAACAAGCTAGAACAAGGCGCGAACCACGCGACGAATGAACAACGGATTAAACTCAAATCAAACATCAATCAAACTAGGATATCTTGGGCATGAAAAAGGTTTGTTTCAACATGATTAAGACTTGAATATAAAGCCAAGAACTCAACGAACACTTGCAGCGCGTCGAAATAGAAGCAAATACGAGCAACGAGAGGAATCGCTAAGACCAAATTCAACGCGATCAAACCGGCGATTCAACAAACAAGTTTATATGATTCTAAACATGTTATGGACTTCTATAATGATCTATGAATGATTCTAAAACATTTATATAACAAGTAAACATGCTCACAATCAACCAAGAAAGTATAAGGACAAGCATAGAATGCACATGCAAGATTATGGGCGTTACACTCTCCCTCCTTTAGGAATTTAGTCCTAAATTCTTACCAAGTTAAATCGAATAAATGTGGATGCTTCTCGCGCATCTCGCTTCCGTCTCCCGTTGCTTCTTCGATGTTATGATTCCTCCAAAGAACTTTGACTAAGGGAATTCTTTTGGTGCGTAGAACTTGCTCCTTGGTATCCAAAATCTTCACGGGCTTTTCAACGTATGACATATCCGGCTCAAACGTGATCTCCTCATACTCGAGTACATGGGACTCGTCCTTCAAATACTTTCGCAACATGGAAACATGAAATACGTTATGAGTCTCCGAAAGTGAAGGTGGCAATGCAATACTGATCACTAAGGTTCCAACTCTCTCAAGAACCTCAAATGGACCAATGTATCTCGGTGTAAGCTTCCCTTTCTTGCCGAACCTCTTAGTACCTCTCTCGGTGTTACCTTCAGAACACGTAATCACCCACTTGGAATTCAATCCCGTCTTCGATTGTCCGCATAACTCTTTTTTCGACTTTGAGCGGTGCGCAAGCGATCTCTAATCAACTTCACGCTCTCAAAATTGTTGCACTAATTCGGAACCCCCAAAGTTTCGCCTCTCCAACTTCATCCCAACAAATTGGCGATCTACACTTACGCCCATACAAAGCTTCATCTGGCGCCATCTTGATACTCGTGGTAGCTGTTATTATCACAAACTTCGTAAGGTAAGTGAGAATCGACTTCCCTTGAAATCCACGGCACAAGCTCGCGACATATCCTCAAAATCTGAATCAATCGCTCGGGTGACCATCCGTTTGCGGATGAAAAGCTGTCTTGAAGTCCAATCTAGTCCCCAAGCTTCTGACTGACTTCCAAAATCTTGGCGTGAACCTCGGATCTCTATCGGACACAATACTAACGATGCGCCATGAAGTCTCACGATCTCTGGATGTACAAAGCGCTAAGCGAGTCAACGAATAAGTGATAGCTATCGGAATGAAGTGTGCGAGACTTAGTCAATCATCGCTATAACCCAAGCGCATTAAAACCTCTCGCGTCTTGTGTAACAATCACAAAATCCATGGTAATGAACTCCCATTTCCACTCGGGAATCTCAATGGTTGTAGAAATCCTGCGAGGCCTCGATGCTCGGCCTTAACTGTACAAGTCAAACATTTCGACACATACTCGCAATTTCTCTCTTCATACCCTTCCACAAAGCGTCTTTTCAAATCTAAGTACATCTTCGTGCTCCAGGTGGTATACTTCGTCTTATGAGCCTCATCAAGAACCAACCTCTTCAATTCCGTATTACAAGGAACACAAATCCTACCTCGAAATGTCAAAGTACCCTCGCTATTAACCACAAAGTCGGGCGATACATTCTCGACCAACCCATCGATAATTTTCTTCAACTCAGGATCATTCCACTTGCTCTTCTCTAATTTTCCCCTAATAAAATTGGCGTAAGCACGAACATTAACACGACATATGAACTTTTACTCAAGGCATCGCTACCACATTTGCCTTCAGGATGATACAAGATAGTACTGATAGGTGATTCATACAACTTTTCCATCCACCTTCGTTGTCTCATGTTCAATTCTTTTAGAAAACAAGTATTTCAAACTCTTATGGTGGGTGAAGATCTCAAACTTAGACCCATACAAGTAGTGTTTCCACTTATGCGAAATAATCATGACCAACTCCATATGTGGTGTGTCGGGTAATTACGTTCATGAATAGACAACTTCCTCGATGCATAGGCGATCACCCTTCCATTCGCATCAAAACACAACCCAAACCTTCCTTGGAAGCATCACATAGATCACGAAATTATCTCCTCCACTAGCAAAGCCAAAATAGGTGCCGATGTCAACGATTCTTAAGCTCTTGGAAGCTGGATTCACATTTCTCGCTCCAAACAAGCGGCACATTCTTACGTGTCAACCTCGTCATAGGAGTTACAATTCTAGAAAAACCTTCAATAAACCTCAGGTAATAACCCTTGACCCAAAAACTCGAACCTCGTGGCGAACTAGGCCTCTTCAATTCATCACGCTTCAATCTTAGAAGGATCAGGCTATCCGGCTAAAGCGATATGCCCTAAGAAAGATACTTCCTCGAAGCCAAAAGGCACATTTGCTAAACTTGGCATAAAGGCTGCTTCTCCCGAAGAATAGATAAGACAATCCTCAAAGTGTTTCTCGTGCTCCTCAGAGATTTGAATACACTAAGATATCATCAATGAAGACTACAACGAAGCAATCAAGATAGCTGTGAAAAACACGGTTCATCAAATCCATAAACACCCATTGGCGCGATTCGTCAGCAAGCGGCATCACCACAAATTCAAAGTGCCCGTACCTAGTCCGGCGTCTTGAAGTCTTCTCTAACCTTCAATTGGTAGTAACCAACATCTCAAATCAAGCTTAGAGTAGACAATAGACCACTTGCAATGGTCAAAAAAGATCATCGATGTGGGGTAGAGGATACTTATTCTTAATGGTCACCTTATTCAATTCTCATTAATCTATACATAACATGTAAACTCCCATCTTTCTTCCTGCAAAACAAAGGCAGAGTGCGCCCAGGCGACACACTCGGTTTAAC
>CM028382.1:46992238-47029450 GCA_013146195.2 Codonopsis lanceolata | reverse complement strand
AAAAAGGCTCGAGTTCATAGATCTTCGCATTCTTATGTTGCTTACTTTGTTGAGAATCTATGCGTATTGCCTCGATCTTTGCCATACTTGCTTGAAGTGTCTACCGCTCGGGGAATATATGCTCGCGTCACGAAGTGTTTAAATCTTGTGATGTTTTGGTGGGTGACCACACTTTGCATCTTGGACTTGGTAGTTCTACCCATGCGTGATTTTGATGTGATTCTTGGCATGGGCCGGTTATGTGCTTATCATGCTATAGTTATTTGTAGGAAGAGGTTGCTTTTTACATCTTAGGGTGTGCTGAATTTACTTTGTGGGTGATCAGCGTCAGTGACTTGCATTTTCATTTCTGCACTAGGGCTAGAAAATTGTTGTCTCAAGGGTATGCGGGTTATCTTGCTGCGTTGTTGATAAGAAGAGGTCTTCGTAGAGTTTGAAGGATTCAGGTAGTATGTGAGTTTCCGATGTGTTTTCTACAGGCCAATATGCCTGCAGATAGAAACTTAGAGTTTTGTATTGAGCTTATTAGGGGACTTCACGATTTCTAAGGCACCGTATAGGATGGCGCCAGCGGAGCTTAGAGTTGAAAACTTCGGTTGCGGGGAACTCTGAGATTGGTTTTATTAAACCAGAGTGTGTCGCAACTTGGGCGCAGGTCTATTGTGAGGAAGAAGATGGGAGTTTGCGGTTTATGCATAGATTATCCTTGAATTGAATAAGGTGACCATTAAGAATAAGTATCCTCTACCCCACATTGATGATCTTTTTGACCAATTGCAAGGGTCTATCGTCTATTCTAAGCTTGATTTGAGATGGGGTTACTACAATTGAAGGTTAGAGAGGAAGACATTCGAAAAGCTTTTTCGCACTAGATATGGGCACTTTGAATTCGTGGTGATGCCGTTTGGGTTGACGAATGCGCGGTGTTTATGGACTTGATGAACAGGTGTCTTTCATAGTTATCTTGATTGTTTAAGTGGTAGTCTTCATTGATGATATCTTAGTGTATTGAAATCTCGGGAGGAGCATGAGAAACACTTGAGGATTGTCTTGTCTATTCTTCTGGGAGAAACAAAATTTTATTAAGTTTAGTAAATGCCTTTTTGGCTTGAGGGAAGTATCCTTTTGGGGCATATCATTTCTAAAGCCGAGTAACGCCGATCCTTCTAAGGTCAAGCGGTGACGAATTGAAAGGACCTAGTTCGGCCATCGAGATTCGGAGTTTTGGGTCTAGCTGGTTGTTACCGAGATTTATTGAGGGATTTTCTGATCGTGACTCCATGATGAGATTGACACAAAAAGAACGTGCCGCTTGTTTGGAGCGAGAAATGTGGAGACTAGTTTTCAAGAGCTTAAGAAGCGCTGACGCCTCGGCACCTATTTTGGCTTTGCCTAGTGGAGGAGATAATTTTGTGATTTATAGCGATGCTTCTAAGGAAGGTTTGGGTCAGGTGTTGACGTAATGGTAGAGTCATCGCCATGCCGAGGAAGTTGTCTATTCATGAGCGAATTACCCGACACACCATTTGGAGTTGGTCTGCGATTATTCGTTGCATAAATGGAAACACTACTTGTATGGGGCTAAATTTGAGATCTTTACCGACCACAAAAGTTTGAAGTACTTATTTTCGCAAAAGGAGTTGAACATGAGGCAAAGAAGATGGATGGAGAAATAAAAGACCATGATCGTGCACTATTTTATATCATCCGGGAAGGCAAATGTAGTAGCGGATGCTTGAGCGGAAGGTTCACATGTCTGTGTATGATGGTTAGAGAATGGAAGATGTCGAGGACTTGCGAGATTGGGGTCCTAGTGTTTTGATAGAGGAGTAATTTTCGAATGTTCTGCTACACCAGTTTGTTTGGGAAGATTAAAGAAGCGCAGCGGATGATCCTGAATTGAAGAAAATTATTGATGGGTTGGTCGAAAATGTATTGCCTCGATTTTGTGACTAGTAGTGAGGGTGCTCGACATTTCGAGGCCTAATTTGTGTTCCTTCTAATGATGACTTGAAGAGGTTGGTTCTTGATGAGGCTCATAAATCGAGGTATACCATTCACCCGGGGAGCACGAAGATGTACTTAGACTTGAAAAGACAATTTTGGTGGAAAGGCATGAAGAGGGAAATTGCGGAGTATGTGTCAAGGTGTTTGACTTGTCGCCAGGTTAAGGCGAATGAGCATCAAAGGCCTCGGCGGGATTTCTACAACCATTGGAGATTCCTCGAATGGAAATGGGAGTTCATTACTATGGATTTGGATGTGACGCCAAGGTTTGCCGCAGACGCGAGAGGTTTTAATGCGCTTGGGTTATAGTTGATGATTAACTAAGTCTCGCAGCACACTTTATTCCGATAGCTATCACTTATTCGCTGACTCGCTTAGCGCTTTGTACATCCGTGAGATCGTGAGACTTCATGGCGCACGCGTGAGTATTGTATCCGATAGAGATCCGAGGTTCACATCCGCATTTTGGCAACGCGTTGCCAGGTGAAGCTTTGGGGACCAAATTAGACTTCAAGATGTGTTTCATCCATTGCAAACGGATGGTCATCACCGAGCGATTGATTCGATTTTGGAGGACATGCTTCGAAGAGGCCGCTTCGTGCGATTTCAAGGGAAGCCGATTCTCACTTACCTTAAGCAGTTTGCAGTGATAATAACAGCTACTGGCCGAGTATCAAGATGGCGCCGTATGAAGCTTTGTATGGGCGTAAGTGTAGATCGCCAATTTGTTGGGATGAAGTTGGAGAAGCGAAACTTTGGGGTTCCGAGTTAGTGCAACAAATCGGCCTGAGAGCGTGAAGTTGATTAGAGATCGCTTGCGCACCGCTCAAAGTCGACAAAAGAGTTACGCGACAATCGAAGACGAGATCTTGAGTTCCAAGTGGGTGACTACGTGTTCTTGAAGGTGACACCGTGAGAGAGTACGAAGAGATTCTAAGCAAGAAAGGGAAGCTTACACCGGAGATACATTGGTCCATTCGAGTTCTTGAGAGAGTTGGAACCTTGAACCCCTAGCGTATCGAATTGCATTGCCACCTTCACTTTCGAGACTCATAATGTATTCCATGTTTCCATGTTGCGAAAGTATTTGGAAAGATGAGTCCCATGTACTGAAAGTATGAAGAGATCACGCTTGAGCCGGATATGTCTTATGTTGAAAAGCCCGTGACGATTTTGATACCAAAGAGCAAGTGCTACTAACCAAGAAAATTCCCTTAGTTAAAGTTCTCTTGGAGAAACCACAACATTGAAGAAGCAACTTGGGACTAAGCGGAGATGCGCGAGAAGCATCCACATTTGTTTGATCGAACTTGGTAAGAATTTGGGACTAAATTCCTAAAGGAGGGAGAGTGTAACGCCCCATATTCTTGCATGTGCATCGTATGCTTGTCTTCTTGATTTCTTGTTGATTGTGAGCATGTTTACCTAGTTTATAAATGTTTTAGAATCATTCATAGATCATTCTTGGAGTTCTTAACATGTTTAGAATCGCGTAGACTTGTTTGTTGAATCGCCGGTTCGATCGTTTTGAATTTGGCCTTAGCGATTCCTCTCGTTGCTCGTATTTGCTTCTATTTCGACGTACGAAGTGTTCGTTGAGTTCTTGGCTTTATATTCAGGTCTTAATCATGTGGAAACAAACCTTTTTCATGTCCAAGATATCCTAGTTTGATTGGTGTTTGATTGTAGTTTGATTCGTTGTTCATTCGTCGCGTGGTTCGCGCCTTGTTCTACCTTGTTCCAGTTGTTGTTCGGGTGTGTTTCCGACTTGTTTTGAGTAGGGTTAGACCTTAGAATGGTTGCCCAAAAGTTTGGGACCATTTAGATCAAGTTTAGATCAAGTTCTAGAGGTTCTGGAGCCGAGGCGGCCGATGGCACCTTGTGAGGCGCCCGCCTCGTATGCCGAGTAATTGCAAAGTGGACTGAACTGGGAGTAGCCTCTGCAATGAGGCGGTCAGATGGCTTGGGTGAGGCGCCCGCCTCACCTCGGCCGTCTGTTACGGGATTTATTTTCCCCTGTTTTGAGTTATGACGTGAAATGCCTATCCTACCCTCATTAAACCCCCTCTAAACCCTTCCTAACCACCCACACTTAGTCCTAATCAAGTTCTAACACTAATTTGAAGTTAATTTAGGTTGGATTAGTGCTTGTTAACTTCCTAATTTCCACTAATTGCACTTGAGAAATTCCCCTTGTACCCTTCTCTTGTTGGAGGTATAAATACCAAGCCTTGACCAATTTTCAGTAAAGTCTCTCATTTGTTCATCCTATTCTTACAAGTTAGAGAGAGAGAGTGAGTCGGGGCTTGAGTTTTGAGCCCTAGTTCATCTTCTTCCTCCGATCCACAAGGATTCCACTCGCTCGATCGCCGCCAAACCTTGGATTCTTGACGAGTGCAACGAAAGGAACGACTTCACCGTTTAGATTTGGATTCTCTTGAGTTTTCACTCAAGCTAGGTAAGTTACTCTTCTTCATTTTAGTTCTCATTGACCCTAAGGAAACAAAGTTTATGATGTGTGAGGTCAATGAGGACACATAATTGCTTCCTATGCTTTCCATTTGAAATTTTAAATGTATGATTTTGCTAGGAGCATGTCTAGGTGAATTTCTTGCCTTTGGGAGTTTAAATTACTCTTTCATTATGTTAATTGAGGTCTTGAACATGTTAGAAATATGTGTTATGTTTGTTGATGGAAGTATTGTCATTATTTGGGAATGCCCTAAATTATGCCTATGTGATATATATAAAAATGATTAAGTGTTGTATCCTTCACATTGGACTATATAGGAACATGAATTACATTAAATTGTTTTGGGTGAATATATATCCTTGTTGAACTTAGAAGTGACCTAGGTCAGTTATGAAGCATATAGCTTCAATTTCCGAAATTGGGAATTTAGAGGAAAGACTCAACCGAGTCGACTCTGTGGAAGAATTGAACATGTTAAACTCTAATTTCAATCCCTACGAAGTTTGGATACCGCTTGATTAAGTTTACTCAAATATGAGCTTGATGGAAGTATTTGCAAAATTGTTATGAAACATTGGTTTGAGCAGCAATTGCCTTCACATGATTATGGTAGAGATTAACCCTACTTGGTGGGTCGAGTTCGCTCTTGTCGATTCGGTCCTTAATTGGTTTAAGTCAAGTAAATATCTACTTGTGCATTGCATTGAGTCTAGCCGGCATTAAATGGTTTGTTTATCAAGTCGTGGTGGGACGATGCACGCCTTCACGACCATGGGATTCGTGCTCGCCATGGATCGCCGCACTGACTCCACACACACCTCCACCGGGGCCGCAGGGGAAGTAGCCCTTGCCGTGACGCTAAGTGCCGCATTGGCTTGCTATCTAGATCGAGTAGGAACTCGATGAAAGTCGATGAATTCACAAAACATCGATGTGGCACGAACCAGTAACAGAATGTTTTGCAGGAGCTACGAAGCGGCCGTGACTATCATATCGTACTTGTATGATTTACTTTACGCACTTACGTGAATAAGGTGCTAAGTGTTAAATGATGATTATGTGCCATAACTGTGATAAATGTCATGCTATAACATGAACATGCATATTTTAGTAACTTACTAAGTCTTTCGACTTACCCTATTTGTTTGCTTTGTTTTCCTTAGATCAAAGCCGAGGAGACGTCCCACGCTAGACTCGCTTATTCGCTTGGTCGGTTGTGAGCAAGGTTGCTCCTTTGGACTTTAACTGGTTAATCTTTTATTTTGGAAAGGACGTTGGGAAGCAAGTCATGTAGACTTGGCTTGGGGTTTCGTTGTTGTAGTAACTTAAATATTTGATACTTGTAATCTTTTGGTATGCCGACTATATGTCGAGCCTGTTTATATGTTGTTGGTTCATCACAGTTTCTTCCGCTAAAGCTTGTTTAAAGTATTATTTGTTTGTTGATGTCTCCGGCATGTTGTGGCCGTTGAGTTTTATAAGCATGTGTTAATTGTAGGAGTAGTTGTTGGGTTCCGGCTGTAACGTCGCCGATGACTTGTTTATTTTAAGTTATTTTTCCGGCCAAGTGTAGCCGAGCTGTTAATCGTATGCAATGTTGCGCCACATGAATTTCGTAAATCTACTTGCGCATGTTTGTGTGTTTAACTTGATTATTTGGACGGCGCGATTCGGGATCTCGCATTGGGGGCCGGGTCGGGCTGTCACAATTATTGTATGACAATAGGGATTGATGTTGAACATCCAGTAGCTAATGTTCATTCACAAAATGATTTGGCTGAATCGTTGATCAAACATATTCAACTTATTGCCAAACCATTAATGATGAGAACAAAGCTCCCTACTTCTGTATGGGGTCATGCTGTTTTACATGCAGCCGCACTCATTCGCCTCAGGCCAAGTGCATATCACAAGTACTCCCCAATCCAACTAGCATTCGGGCGAGAGCTGAATCTATCTCATCTAAGAGTTTTTGGTTGTGCGGTATATGTACCAATTGCTCCACCACAACGCACAAAGATGAGACCACAAAGGAGATTGGGAGTATATGTTGGGTATGAATCCCCTTCTATAATAAAATATCTTGAACCAAAAATGGGTGACGTTTTTACGGCACGCTTTGCGGATTGTCATTTTAACGAAGACAAGTTTCCACCTTTAGGCTAAGATGGGAAACAAGTGGGAAGAGAGATCAAATGGTGCACATCATCGTTATTGCACCTTGACCCTCCCACAAAACAATGGAAACTGGAAGTTCAAAAGATTATACATTTACAAAATGTAGCAAATCAATTGTCAGATGCATTTATAGACACAAAGAGAGTGACATAGTCACATGTAGCTGCTATAAATGCTCCTGCCCGAATTGAAATACCAAAAGGGCTACCAAATGATAAAATGACAAATGAATCTAAGATACGCCTGAAGCATGGACGACCCATTGGTTCAAAGGATAAAAATCCTCGAAAAAAGAAAGTGATTCAAAATCCCCAATCACATGAAAATGTTCCAGAAGAAACAAACGATCGTGAAATTGTTCCAGAAGAAACACACGATCATGCAAATCTAGTAAGCCCTGCAGGCAACGATAACGATGAGATTTCCATTAATTACATGTGTAATGGAAAAATATGGAACCAAGATGAAATGGAGAATATTGATGATATATTCTCTTATTCGGTATCACAAGAAATTAATGATGGGACTGATGATCCCGAACCAAAATCTGTATCTGAATGTCAAAAGAGGCATGACATGATCAAATGGATAGATGCCATGAAGGCTGAATTAAGTTCGCTGAATAAATGAAAAGTATTTGGATCTATCGTTGTCACACCTGAAGCTGTGAAACCAATTGGATACAGATGGATTTTTGTTCGAAAGAGAAATGAGAAAAATGAGATTGTGAGATACAAGGCTCGCCTTATTGTACAAGGTTTTTCCCAAAGGCATGAGATTGATTATGAAGAAACGTATTCTCCTGTAATGGATGCTATTACGTTTAGATATCTAATTATCTTATCGGTTTCAAAAAATCTAGATATGCATCTCATGAATGTTGTAACGGCTTATTTATACGGGTCATTAGATGCCGATATGTATATGAGAATTCCTAATGGAATCAAAGTGCCTGAAGCACTGAGCTCAAAGTCCAAAGAATTATGTGCAATTAAACTAAAACGATCACTGTATGGATTAAAGCAATCCGGACGCATGTGGTATAATTGCTTAAGTGAGCATTTGTTACGGATATGTGAATGATCAATTATGTCCGTGTGTCTTTATAAAGAATACGACAGTTGGATTTGCAATTATCGCTGTCTATGTAGATGATCTGAATATCATTGGAACTCCCAATGAAATCCAAGAAGCAGTTGATTACCTAAAGGGAGAATTTGAAATGAAAGATCTTGGATAGACCAAATAATGTCTTGGTTTACAAATAGAACACTTGTATAGTGGAAAATTTGTACACCAATCAAATTACACAAAAAAGGTTTTGAAGCGCTTTTATATGGATAAGGAAAACTCTCTTACTAGCCCCATGATTAATAGATCACTGAATGTTGAAAAAGATCCATTTCGTCCTTATGAAGAGAATGAAGAGATACTTGGTCTTGAAGTACCATACTTAAGTGATATTGGAGCCCTCATGTACTTTGCTAATTGTACTAGACTGGATATAGCATTTGCTACAAATCTATTGGTAAGATATAGTTCATCGCCATCACGGAGACACTAGAATGGTATCAAGCACATATTTCGTTATCTTCAAGGGACGATCAATTTGTGATTATTTTATCCCAGAGGATTAAAGGATGAAATAATTGGTTTTGCAGATGCGGGTTATTTGTCTGATCCTCATAAGGCCAGATCACATACCAGCTTTGTTTTCACGATGGGTGGCACTGCATTTTCCTGGCGTTCTCAAAAGCAAACGCTAGTTGTTACATCGTCAAATCATGCTGAGATGATCGCACTTCATGAAGCCAGTCGAGAGTGTGTATGACTTCGATCTATGACTCAACATATTCAAAATGCTAGTGGACTACCTGTTAACAATGACCCAACAGTATTATTTGAAGACAATGCCGCATGTGTCACCCAAAGTAAAGAGGATACATCAAAAGTGACAGGTCCAAACATATCCCCCTGAAGCTCTTTTTATACACTCAAGAACTTGAAAAGAAGAAAGAAGTCAGCATCCAATATGTTCAATCAAGTGATAATGCTGCAGATTTATTTACGAAGGCACTTCCCACTACAACCTTCAGAAAGCATGTTCACAATATTGGGATGCGAAATCTACGAGATTTACAAAGGTGATTTCTCTTGACTCTTGTCAGTTCAAGGGGGAGCATATATGATTGTACTTTTTTTCCATTAATCATGGTTTTGTCCCACTGGGTTTTTCATGAAAAGGTTTTTAGCGAGACAGCCCATGCACATGATTCAATTTTAAGTTGTGTACTCTTTTCCTTATGTCCGATTTTTTCCCTACTGGGTTTTTCGGATTAAGGTTTTTAATGAGACACACTTATTCAACTCACAATGCTATGTTCAAGGGGAGTGTTATGAAAGTCAATAAGCCTAGGTGTAGGTGTGTATATTGCATTGAATAATGCAATAGTTATTGCATGTAGTTATTGCAAGGTTGTTTCAATTGTTCGTTCATACTCGGTTATAAATACCGAGCATTCTGTGGTTATTTCGATAGACGAATTCTACAGCTCTGAATAAAACTCTCTCTCTCTCTCTCTCTCTTTTTCTCTAATACACTCTTTGTCCTCAATTTGTGGTTACTTTATAACAACTCTTAATTCTCTCTACAATTTTATTTTTTCTATCTCATCAATTTCTATGTCCTCACTTCTCTTGATATTTTTCCCAAATGGATGAAAATCATGGTAATTATTTTAGGAATTTATTGAATTCTTCAAATGTTGAAAAAAATCAAAATTCTCGTATTCCTCTGCAAATGTTCAATTTTCTTAGTTTTCGTTAATCCCCCAATACCCACCAAATTTTCCCAATCATCCAAATTTTCAGCATTTGCAAGGTGGACACAATTTCCAAAATTTTCAAGCTTCTCCAACTATTGGGAATTTTTGGAGTAACATTCCTCGTGCTCCCAATTTCATCAGGGGCGGATCCATGTTTGCTCTACTGGTGTACATGTACACCGCCGGGAAAAAAAAAGGGAATAATTTTTTAGGTTTTGACAATTGAACCTCTCCCAAAATTTCTATTGGACCCCTTACTAAATAATAAACCTCCTAAGTCAACTAATGTCACTATCTATCACTCCCTCTCCCCGACAAGGCTACTCTCTCCCACCCATTCTCCCAATTCCCACTACTCCCTCCCACCCATTCTCCCAATTCTCAATTCCATTTCTCATTTCCCACTTTCCAGCGTGAGATTAGAGAATGGAGAGAGACGGAGTCACGGAGCCAAGTAGCCAACTAGCCAAGTGCCCAAGCCAAGTTTCGTCTACCTCTACGAGTTTGTCGGTAGTCCGCCAATCCCGGTCAAATCTTAGATCTTCTTGGTACAATACTTTACTACTTTTCCTGTTTTTCATAGTTTCATTTCATTTTATTCTTTTCAATCTTTCTCAATTAGTCAATTCACAAATCACACTCTATTTTTCCGAAATTAGGATTTTTGAATTTGGGGGGTTTTGGGGTTAAAATGTAAAATTGTTGATTTGATTAATTGATTGATAATTTTGTATAAGAAAACAAATTTTGGTTCCTTTGAAACTTTGGTTGAGCTTATATTGATTGGAGAATTTGAGAAATTTAAAGGTAAAATTTGATTATTAGTATTATTTGTTGTTTACTTGTTTTGTTGGGTTTCTTGAATTTTTTTAAAGCTTATATATGAAATTATGGGGATTTGTGTTAGAAAAAAATAGTTTAACAATGTTTAGTCATCTCATTCATTTGTTAGTCATCTCATTTTAAAAAAATATTAGTTTAATAAATTACTATTAATTTAAAGCTTTTCGTCTCTTCAACATGGTTAGTGATTTTTGACTTTTGAGGAAATATGGAGAAATTTTTAAAATGATTTTTTTAAATTCTATTGTATGTTATATTGAAAAAGACTTGTTAATGAATGTTATATCGAAAAAGAATTGTATCTCATTTTTTTTAATTCTCTTGTATGTTTTTTTAAACGATTTTTTTAATGATGTAATTATGTGTTTTCAACCTATGACAACGTGTAAAGGACAATTGTAATTTCAATTTTTTTTTGTGTAATAGTTAAAATTTTAGACACCGGTTAACATTATTCCTGGATCCGCCACTGAATTTCATGTATCCCAATGAATATTGACAACCTATGGTAAACAAATATTATATGCAAGGCCATCCTCGTGCATTTTCTCCATACGGTTTGTCGTCAAATGAATCAAGAAGAGCAAGTTTAGAAATGATGTCCTCAGAAAAGGATTCATCAACGCCATCATCCGTTCTAGAGAAGCAAATCGATTTAGAAACAATTGATCTTGAGAAACCGGATACGGGTAAGTCAACTCGTTCACATTGGTCAGCCAAAGAAGACATTGCCCTTACAACTGCAATGTGTACTGTTGGTCTAGATGCAGTGGTGGGTAACAATCAGAAGAACACATCCTATTGGAACCGTATAACAGATTATTACAACGAATATCGTCCAAACAAATCAATGGCAAAAGAGGCATCCCAGGTGAGACCACGTTGGCTAAATAGAATTCAAAAGCAAGTGAATCACTTCAATGCAATCTACAATAAACTATTGGTCGTTCATCAAAGAGGTTGGAGCAATGCAGATTTACTATCCAATTCATACAGGCAATATCGAGATGAAAATAAAGGTACATTTCAAATTTAACATGTGTGGAAAATTATGAAAGACACTCCAGCTCTTTTACCACAAAGATATATTCATCACGTTGGCAGGAAGGCTAGGACATTTGGGTCCGATGGACATTCTAATACGAATATGGATGTTGAGGAAATCGATGCCCGCACTCGTCAAATTGGGCAAAAGGCTGCCAAGGGGAAGGGGAAAGGCAAATCCTCAACTTTTTCAAAAGAAGACTTAGAGTTACACCCTACGGATATTGCAAAGAATATGGATGATTACAATGAAATTAAGAAAATTGAAGCAGCAGCTAAGAAGATTAGAGCCTTGGCTAAAGCAGAAAAACAGATGCACCAATTGTTCATTGAAGAAATAGAATTTTTTACACAAGATACAAGTGGAATGAATCCATAAGCACGTGCCATACATGAATGTGCATGTGATGTCTTAAAGGAGAAATGGCGTAATTTGGGGTATCAAATTTAGTTTAAATTTGTGTTGTTTTATGTATTTATTGATTTTATGTAATTTTAATCATTCATATTTTTATGTAATTTGTTGACTATGTAATTTTAATTATTCACGTTTTATGTAATTTGTTGACTTTATGTAATTTTAATTATTCACGTTTTTATATAATTTTAATTATCTAACTTTCGAAGTTATTTGTGAAGTAACCGTTGTAAACTAGTTGTTGTAAACTAACTGTTACAAAGTAGCCATTGTAAACTAATGTTCTATATATAGAGGACTGGTATTTGTAATCTTCAGACTACAAACATTGTCTTACGAACCCTTGTCTTGCATTTTACCACAAAAAATGTCTTCTACTACCCCTACCACAAATAGTGATGCCTTAGAAAACTCTGATGAAGGTAATATTTCTTCGGGTGAAGAAATGATGTGTGCGCTAGTTCAACACCACAAACATTTGATGGAAGCAGCGAAAGTGCAAATCGACACAAGACAAAGGAGAAGGAGGTATTTAGATCGAAATCGTGAAATCAGACACATATTCCGATAACATATTTTGCCAACGTTTCCGAATGTGTAGAAACTTATTCTTTCGGTTAGTTACTGCATTGGAGAATCATTTATCATATTTTCAAATGAGGTTTGATGCAGCAAAAAGAATAGGTCTGTCACCACTTCAAAAATGCACGGCGGCTATCCATCAATTGGCTTATGGAGATTTGGTCGACCATCTCGACGAGTACCTCTGAATACTGTGGCGACCCCGACCCCGGACCGGATATGGGACCGCGGACCGGAGCGCCAAACAAGACAAGACAAGAAAGGAAGAACATGCAAGGACTCAAAATATTTTATTTTTAAAACTGACGTGACGCAACATTTCAGTTGCAAGAGAACTCGACACAAAAGGTCGGTAATTTTCAAAATCATTTCACCTGATAAACAGTTAAGCAATAAATCCAAGTCTTCGGCGACACTACAGCTGGAACCCAAGCTAAGCAGTAAATATGACAAGGAAATAAATAAGAGCTAAAAAGTGCTCAGCGGAAGTCTAAACGTAGTGAACAATAACACACGAGATACAAGGCACGGCTAACACAATTGCCTAAGATCAAGAGAAGTACAAATACTACAAGAGTTAATACTACAAGCGATAACAGAATACACGAGTACAAAATCTATACAATCCCAAGCATAGTCTAGATGACTAGCTTAAACCCATCGCCCTTGCAAAATACAAAAGAAGATAAGAGGACTTCTAAACCACCTCTTCGATCGCAAGAGCCCGAACAAAAGAGAACTAAGTATACGAAGGCCGCGATCCTCAACGGGAAGGTCCTGACCTGCTAGGATCTAAAAAAAGTACAGTGGAACGGGTAAGTCATAATGACTCGTAAGCTATCAATCATGCATGACATGGCAATATGCGACACGTTAGGCAAGACAATATTACAAGCATGTAGATCAAGTATATGAGTTGCACATTATTTCACATAGTCACATAATATGAGGATATAGAGCCGGGCCGCTCGAACCTCGCAAAATGCAGACACCTTCATGACGTGCATGAATCGATGGGTGTGATAATACATCGATCTTCCGAGGATATTTCGGGATAAACATGAAGTCAATCTCAATGGTCGCGTATTGGTTGGCCAAGAGAGCTCTTCCCCACTGTGGCCAGCAGTGGAGGGTGTGTGACATGATCAAGTACGCCACCAATTTGGACTCATGCAATGCCAAGTAGTATTTACTCAACAATGAAAGTTAGTATGGAACGAGTCAGGCCGACAAGAGCGTCCTCGTTCAAGACAAGTATATAATCTCATCAGTAAACAAGCATGATTGAGCTCGACAAGAGCGAACTCAATATATCAAGTATGCATTTATTATGTCATAAGGATACAAGCATGATAGTCAATCCATTTCAAGAGTCTCGAATTAGTTTCTAGTGGAACGCATATAATAACGTCGTAGGGATTTCCATTGAGCCGGTATTGTTCAATAGCTCACTAATGTCGACTCCGTTGAGTCATTTCTATAAATCCAAACTTGTAGAGTTAAAATACTATTTGCATTTCAAACTCTTTTCTAAGTTATCACATCGATTAATCTAGGTCATTAATCCAATAACAACCATAGCCAAGAATAAATTCAAGTCCCCAATTTATGGAACCCTAGAATCACGTTTTCCCAAATAATGGTCGAAAGTCTATGACCCAAGAATAATAGTTATTTCTAATGTAGAGTAGAACACTTTTACTTCTAGGTTTAGTGTCCAAATCACGACATTTACATTCATGGTCTCTAATTCCAGATTTTCATACTCTCTACAACGTATCATTATCATGGTAGAGAACAAGGAGAGCAATGATTTAGGCATGAGAGAAGGGAAGCAAGAGGGGGTAGCATGTTATCTCTAACATGGACCTAAGGGAAATCGATAGCTTACCTCAAGCCAAGCAAAAGACGAAGCAAGAAAAACTGTGCGGTGACAATTGCTCTACCCGACGGCGGCGACGCAACGGCTGCCTTGGAATCGCAAACGGGTTTCGAAATCTCTTGGAAGCCAACCCCTCACGCACTAATCTCACCAATACTCTCACGCACAAGCTCGCCCTAGACCGGAGAAGACGAGGCGTAGAAATGAGTCGTGAAATGAAGAGTAGAGCTGATGTAGTGTAGATCAGCTCAATTATGTGTTAATGGAATCCACATGTCACAAGATGATTGATAGAAAGATGTTTAGCAATCTTAATTAGGCTTAGATTAGGCTAATTAGACTCTAATACAAGTGGTTTAAGTCACTAATGGTAGAGGTTTAGTAAGGGTAAGTTCGTAATCAGCCAAATGTTGCAGAAAATCACGTTTTGCTGGAATTCTGCTCTGTTCGGTTGTGGTGGCCGAACATCCTTCATAATGTTCGGTTATCATGGCCGAACAAAGCCCAAAATGTTCGGTTGGCATGGTAGAACAATTCCTCAGGCCATACTTTAGGTCAAACAGGTCCCGATTTGCACGTATAACGCGTATAAGGCATATACAACTCAAAGAAGCATTAGAATGAGTATCAAGGGTCCTAAAAACAATGATAAATGTCTCTCAAGGTCTTGGCTAAGTCCAAATATCAAAGCCCGAGCAAGAACAAGTCAATCTAGAGCATGCAATGCAATAGGCGTTCGATACGGCAATAACGGTTCGATCAAGGAATGCAATCAAGTCAATCATGTTAGGGATACTACTAGCATGTTAAAAACATATTCTAATCATGTTAAACAAGTATGGAAGACAAGTAATACAAGTAGGTTTTGGGTTCTCACATCTGAATGGGTGTAACAACTGCCATCAATTGCATGTTAAACTTTTGTTGATGTGTTGTTGAATTATTTGGAGGTCAATACTTGAGAAGACCAAATGCCGATGATACACAATGTCTTCTTCAAATGCATGGCACGGATTTCTAGGTACGTTAGGAACTCTTGATTGTATGCATTGGGAATGGAAAAACAGTCCAGTTGCTTGGCAAGACAAATTTACAAGAGGTCATGCAAAGCCAATAATTGTGTTTGATTTATGGATATGACAGCATTTTTCAGGGTTGTGGGTTCTCGTAATGATCTTAATGTGCTATACGAATCACCTTTATTCAATAACGTATTTGAAGGAACTGCACGTACTGCCTATTGATTTTGAAGTTACTGGCACACATTATACAAAAGGATACTACCTAACATATGGAATTTATCCGAATTGGGCTACTTTTGGGAAAAAATTTATGTGCTCAGCGGATGCTAAAAGAAAGAAATTCAAGGAAAGACAAAAGACTGCAAGAAAAGACGTCGAACGAGCATTTGGAGTGCTCCAATCAAGGTGGGCCATTGTACAAGGTTCTGCTCGATTATGGTATAGAGATAACTTGAAAGAAATTAGGCTGACATGCATTATTCTACACAACAAATTCAAGGTGGATGCTAAAAGAAAGAAATTCAAGGAAAGACAAAAGACTGCAAGAAAAGACGTCGAACAAGCATTTGGAGTGCTCCAATCAAGGTGAGCCATTGTACAAGGTTCTGCTCGATTATGGTATAGAGATAACTTGAAAGAAATTAGGCTAACATGCATTATTCTACACAACAACATGATTGTCGAGGATGATGGTGATCACGTTACGAACTGGGCCGATGATACATGAGATTCCTCTACACAAGCCAACCATGGCTCAACCTAAGCATTCCAAGAATATTTTCAACGAAAAAACGAGATACGTGATAGCAATCGACATCATGAACTTCGAGCCAACTTGGTTTAGCATATATGGGCTCGTTACGGTAACAACTAGCGATGGCTAAACTTTCTGTGTTATGGCTAAATTTCCTTATTTATTACTTTAAAAAATGTTTGTTTGTTATAAGTATTTGTTATTTATATGAGGTCTATGTTTAATATGTAATATTTTAATAAAAATTATAAATTAATATATTTGTTTTAAATTTTATTTGTAATATTTAATAGTACAATTAACATTATAAACATATTAATTTATTTATATTGCATATTTGAATATGCAATATATTAATAAAAATTAAAAACCGAATTAATTAATTTATAAAACAATATACATATTAATTTATTTATTTGCAATGTATAAAAATAAAAAAAGTTGTGTAAATAAAGTGGATGATTTGGTAGTGGGACCCATGTAAGAATTGAGGAAGAATGAAAATCATTGGAAAGATGAATTCTTAGAGTGATAAATTCTTAAAATATGTAGGTGATAGTTGGACCCAGCTAAGAATTTGAGGAAGAATTATAACCAATGGAGATGCTCTTAGAGCATTTCCAATGCTCAATACTTAGCCAATTCTTAGTTAAGGTAAGAATTTGTTGTCATTGGAGAACAAATTCTTAACAAAAAATTCTTATCCAATTCATAAATAAGAATTCACTGCCAAAGAGAGAGAAAGGGAAGAAGAGGGAGAGAGTGTGGCGCACCTCCTTCTCCAATCGGGCATGTGCGTCACATGCCCTCTTCCGGCACGTGAAGGTGGTCTACAAGCCGAGCCCCACATGTCCCCCAACTTTCTTCTTGAATTGATTTGTTAATTTTTTTTTCCCTAAAATGTGACCGTTTGGTTTGTTTCAAAGAGTGAAAAAATTATTTTCTTCACACTTTTCAAAATTTGACCATTATGTTCTGATTTCTTCTTCTTCTTTTTTTAATAAATGTGACTGTTGCCTGTTTTCAAAAACTGATTTTTAAAAAAATATTCCACTTTTTCCAATCTTCTATTTAAATAACCCTCCAATCTCCAATCTTTCTTCATTTTCTCTTCTAAAAATTCACTCTTCATTCCCTCTTCTAAAAATTCACTCTTCATTCTCTTTATAATTTTAATTTTTTTTAATCCCAAATGGATGGAAATTCTGGTAATGATCAAAATTCCCAAAATCCTTCAATTCTAGAAAATGTTCAATATTCTCAGTTTTCGACTACCCCTAATACCCACCATTTTTTATTTAAATATCCAAATTTTCTCAACTATCCAAATGTACCCGTCTATCCAAATTATTCTCAGTTTCCGAATTTTGGAAATTTTCAAGGGGCACAAAATTTCCCACATTTTTAAGCTTCTCCAACGATTTGAAACCAATATTTCATGCAAGACTCTCCTCATGCATTTTCGTCAAATGAATCAAGAAGAACAAGTTTAGGAACGATGTCCTCAAACAAAGAACCGGCTACACCATCATCTGTTCCTAAGACGCAAATCAACATGCAAGCAATTGATTTGGAGGAGGAACCAGTACTGACAAAAGCAAAGGTAACCCGTGATAAATGGTCAATTGAAGAACACATTGTGCTTGCAAAAGCTGTGGAGACTGTTGGAAAAGATGTAACGGTTGCTAATAATCAAAAGAGTTGTGTCTATTGGAGTCGTATAACTAAATACTACAACGAATAACATCCAGTCTCATCAGTGCCGATAACTGACGCAAAGTTGAGACCACGTTGGTTAAATAGAATTCATCCGTCAATGAGAAGCTTCAATCAAATCTACAATAAGCTTTTGGGACTTCATAAAAGTGGTTGGAGCAATGCAGATTTACTCTCCAATGCTTACATGGAATATCGCCAAGTAAAAGGTACTCCATTTCCCTACGAACATGTTTGAATATGTTAAAAGATACTCCATCATTTTCTCCACAAGGTGATCTTCTTCACATCAATAAAAGAGTTAGGTCATCTGAGTCCGAGAGAGGCCATTCGAATACTAGTGTTGATGTAGAGGAAATCGATGCTCGCACTCGTCCAATTGGACAAAAGGCGGCAAAGGATTGAAGAAGGGTAAAGGCAAATGCATTGAACATGAAGATCCTCACGAAGCTAAGGTTATTGAAGCGAAAGCTAGAAGTTAAGGGCAAAAACAAAGAAAGAACAAATGTTCCTCAAAGATGTCGAATTTCTCATGAAAGATACAAGTGAAATGACTCCAGAAAATTCGTGTCATACATGCTCACGCATGTGAATTCATAAAGGAACAATTGAATAATGAAGGGTTTCAAGTTTAATTTTCCTTGTTTTATGCATTATTTTAATTATGCATGTTTTTATGTATTATTTTAATTATGCATGTTTTCATGTAATTTTAATTATGCACGTTTTTATGTAATTTTAATTATGCACATTTTTATGTAATCTTAATTATTGACGTTTTTATATAATTTTAATTATGCACATTTTTATTTAATTTTAATTATTCATGCTTTTGTGTATTTTAATAATTCACATTTTTATGTAAATTTAATTATATTTAGAAAAAAATATTCTAATAATTCAATAAATCAATTAAAATAATAAAAAGTATAATAATACAAAAGTAGCCGTTGTAAAAACTAGCAATTGTAAAGTAGTCGTTGAAAAAACTAGCCGTTGTAAAAATTACATGTTGTAATTTATAATCAATATATAGATGACATGTATTTGCAACATTGAGGAACTATAAACCTTGTCTTATAAAATTTTGTTTTGTATTTTACTTCCTCTACCACAAGATGTCTTCTATTTCCTCTACCATAAGTAGTGGTTCCGAAGATAGTGCGACTGAAGAAATGTGTAAGGAGATTGTTGAACACCACAAAGAGCTAATTGAAGCGGCCAAAGCCGACATCGACATACGTCAAAGGAAAACAAAAAGAGGTATATAAATCGAAAGCGTGAAATCAGACACACTCAACTTGTCAATTATTACTTTTCAACTCATCCATTGTATCCCGATCGTATATTCCATAGATGCTTTCGAATGGGTAGAAACTCGACGAGTACCTCTAATTGGGTGAAACAATTGCCATCGATTGCGTGCTAAACTTTTTGTCGATGTGTTATTGAATTGTTTGGAGGTCAATACTTGAGAAGACCAAATGCTAATGATACACAACGGCTTCTTCAAATACACAAGCAGAGGCACATATTTTCAGGTATGTTAGGAAGTCTTGATTGTATGCATTGGGAATGGAAAAACTGCTCAGTTACTTGGCAAGGCCAATTTACAAGAGGTCATGAGAACCAACACTTGTGCTTGAAGCAGTTGTGTCAGTAAATGCATGCAGTTTTGAAGTTAATTGCACACGGTATACAAAAGGATATTACCTCACTGATGGAATTTATTAGAGTTGGGCTACTTTTGTGAAGAGCTTTTCATGTTTAGCGAATCCAAAAGGAAGAAATTCAAGGAGATGTAAGAGGCAGCAAGAAAAGATATCAAACGAGCATTTGGCGTGCTGTAATCAAGATGGACTATTGTAAGAGATCCTGCTTGATTTTGGTATAGAGAAAACTTGAAAGAAATTATGTTAACAGGCATTATTAATTCTATACAACATGATTGTTGACGATGAGGGTGATCACATTACGAACTTGATTGATGATACAGGAGATGCCCCTACACAAGTCAACCCTGGGTCAACACCTGGATTTCAAGAATATCTGCAACGAAATAACGAGCTACGTGATAGCAACCAACTTCATGAACTACAAGCTGACTTGGTTGAACATATATGTGATCGTTACGGTGAGAACTAGTGATTGATCTTAATGATTCACATTTTAATTTAATTCTTATTGTTGAATTTTTTTTATGTAATTTTAAGTATTCTCATTTTATGTAACTTTTGAATTATGTAATTTATTAATTTTAAAGTTTTATGTAAATTTCTTATCATTTTATGATTTGGTTAGTTTTGAACAATATAAAATATTTATCAATTAAAATTAAATGAAATGTTTATGTGGAGGCATCAAATATGAAAATCACAAGTAGATCCACACCTAAATGCAATAAAACATACTTTTTTTTTTCTTTCTTCTTTTTTTAAAACATACATTTTATGAGATTAACTTGTCAAATTAAACATCTTAACTTTAATAGTAAATACATAACATAAAGATTGAAATTAATTACAATTATTACCTCCAGTAACTGCTTTGTGTTATACCTAGGCGTTTTCCTTAGCTATCTATATAAATATGCGAGGGTGGCAGTTTCTCATTCATAACTATCCAGATTTTCGAGATCCTCATGCCACTCTAAGTATGATATAGGTATCCGGGTCCCACTCTTATCAGCAAATATCATGCAACCTAGGACCAATACTAAGTACGCCTTCGCTGCATAACCCACCCTAAATTCATCCTCAGACGTGACGTAGCCACTCCAGCGTTACCGAAGCTCAGCAACGATGTATCACGAGGACCACCGGGAAATCTGCACATAGTCTGAGGCTCAAAATTCTGTTGAAACTATCCATGTTGCTGCTCATACTGAACATGCTCATACTCTTGCCCCTGCCCCTGCTCGAAGAACTCATGCTCTTGAAACTGACCGTGCTCTTGTCCCTGCTCATGCTCTTCAAAATGCTGCTCTTCTACTTGTGGTTTTGTCCCAGCTTCTACTTCTTGCTGACGCTGATGTTCCATTTCTTTTTTAGCCGATGCCATCGTCCTTCTTTTTATCCTTTCATACATATTTTTGAAGACTTTTCCTGTAATCATTAAATAAAAGAAATGATAGTTAGGTTCCAGTGTCCAAAACAACAAAATCACACAAGAAAAGTGTGTCCAGGCTAAGTTTCGGCCAGTGTGAGATGAACTGCCTAGGGAAAGTTCGGCCAGCATGGGATGAACAACACATGTCTTGTTCGACCAGCATGACATGAACATGTGTGCTTGTGTGCAGCCATCATGAGATTAACAACCTTGGGAGTATTCGGGCAGCATGGGATGAAAGGTTGGGCTTGTGTGCAGCCAAGACATGAACAACCTTGTATTGTGCGGCTAGAGCCGGTCGAACACCACAAGTGATGTTCATGAAACCAGGTTTGAACCATGGGTTTTTTTGTATCCAAAAATTTCAAAATTTTTCTACATTTTAACAAAATGCAACCCAATATCATGCATTTCATTATCCTACGTTGTTATTGATAGTTCAATTAGACCTAAAACTAGTATTTAAATGTAGGAGAAGGATGAAAATTCATACATATGGTTGAGCTTGAAAACATTGTACTTGATGGGTTTCAAAATAGAGAGAGAAAAAAAAGACACATAATGTCGATGTTGTTGTTGTTGTCGTCGTCGTTTTGATGTTGTTGTTGTTGTTGCTTATTCACGTCTTCCAGGACGAAAGAGAGAGAAGTTGTTTGTGCAGGAGGGGGGGGGGAGGATCAAAGCCTTCAAACGGTCAAGATTTTGGTGGGGAGGGGTAAGTATGTAATTAAATCGGTTGGTGGGTTATTAATTAGGTTGAATGGAAAAGGATTAATATATAATTTGGTCCATGAACTTGCCAATTCCGATTTATATGGTAACTGATGTTGAAACTTTCCTATGGTGGCTTTTCAACCAAACTTTGGGCTTCATGTTAGTCCCTGGTGGCGTTATCTTTGGAAAAAAACATCAAATATTTTGTAAAAAAAACAAATTACCCTCATTAATTCTAATGAACATATACCTTGTCAATTTATTATTGAGTTGGAAATTAATCTAAAATAATAAAAAAAATTAGGACAAACCCCCTTCTTCTTTTTGTAGACAACCCCACCCAATAGTTAAATCCCCCCCACACACACACACGTACACTCACCCACCTTCTTTTTTCTCTTCGCACCTTCTTCCTCTATTTTGTCTTCCTTGTTGGGGTTTTCCCGTTTTTGCTTTAATGCAAAACCGAGCTTGTCAAATTAAAGAACCCAAATTTAAGTAAGTAATTCAACCATTTTAGGACTATTTTATTTGAATTTTTTCAATTTTCTTCAGTGCAATTTTGGATTTTTGACGTGCTATATTTATGTATCGTCACCATGTGCACCATCGGTAACGGGGACATTAACCGCTTTCCCCTTAGGTAAGCTCTTATGCCGCTTCTTTGTATTAGTGGGGTTAATCGACATCTTGTTGTGCGCATCGTAAATTACATGTTGGATTTGCAAGAGTAGATTATCCTCCACGGAATTCAGCAGCAGAAGGAGACGAACCCCAGTAGTCGTTGTTCCTACACTTGTGAGCAGGACGACGGTGTTGTACATGGTGGAGGATTTGGATTGGATTGATTCGGTATATGATAAATTTAGGATTGATAATGTTTGATTGCCTCGAGAAGCCAATACAACCTGACTTCTTGTGTTTACTACTAGATCTTCGTGTCCGTGCCTATGGCACGGTGCCAGTATATCTGATTCCGTCAATTAAAACGCCAACGTCTAAATAAAAAGTGCAATTTTAAAAAATGTTACAGTTGATGGGTACATTACTTTAGCTGGTAATTGAGCTCTATTGGGAGATTATATTAATGTAAGGTTAATGTTTTGTAAGGGGTAATGGTTTAGAAGATTAATCTCAGGGTGTGACTGTTCATAATATTAATTGTAGAGGATGACTTTGTAACATGGTGAGAAAATAAAGAGTTAAAATCAGATAACTACTCTCACACATGTGAATGTGAGAGTGAATCACAACCATTAAATCTTTTAAGATAATTTAATCTCAACCACTAAGCCTAACCCCCGGCATGTATTCCAGCTCAACAGTATACCTATCGGTGACGACAGTTGGGGTATGGTGACAGGGCATTCTAGAGCGCGGTGGGGGAGATTGTTTACTTTGGTTTGGTGAGAAAGATATATTACAAATATGCAGTAAATTTAGCAAGCATGACGTCAACAACTATAGAAGGATAACATGGGGGTGTTCAAGTACACGAGTATCTTTCATTATTTCATTTCATATCAACATATTTTACTAGCGTAGTAGCACAAATTATGACACACTAAACAGGCAAACATGACTTTCAAAGCCAACTTCTTTATGCGTGGTGATCCACCGATGGGTAGGGGTTGCCGGAGCTACCACTTTCATCACAACCACTACCATGATCTGAACCACCATAACCAGTTCCAGAACCATACCCTCCTCCAATAGCTACCGCCACCAGACCTAGACCCATAACCAGAACCAGAACCAGAGCCAGACCTGCTTCCATAACCAAACCCATAACCAGATTCCTTACCAAACCCATTACTAGACTGACCCGAGCCCGAACCATAACCCCATCCACTTCCACGACTTGAACCCCAACCCCAGTTGTAGTCCCAATTCGAACATGGCTTGATCCAGTAGCCCCCTTGGGACTCCCATCTTGGCTGCTAGGAGGAGAAAAAGTCGTTGACGTTATGTGTATAATGGCCTTTCGTTACCAGCAAAGTCACTGGTCTTAAAAGTAGAAAATGTGTTGGAGAAGAAGAAGAAGAAGAGTAGAATGAGAGAGAAAATTAACATGTCCAGTTCCAAGATCGAGAAAAACATATCAGATCTAAGGTTTTTGTCTAAATAAAGAAAGAACGTGGGTGTGTGGGAGGGGATGGTTAACTGTTGGGTGGGGTTGTCAAAAAAAGAAAAGAAGGGGGTTTGTCCCTCAGTAATAAATTGACAATGTATATGTTCATTAGAATTAGTGAGGGCAATTTGGTCTTTTTATAAAATATTTAACGTTTCTTCCAAAGATAACGCCACCAGGGACTAACATGGAACTCAAAGTTTGGTTGAATAGTTATCATAGGAAAGTTTCAACATCAGTTACCATATAAATCAGAATTGGCAAATTCAGGAACCAAATTATATATTAATCCAATGGAAAATGTAAAATAAGTACTTAGGCGGGGTGTAGAGACTAGAGAGTGATGTGGGAAAGGAGTGGGCTGTAGAGAGTAATGAGGTGTAAAAAGAGAAAATTGGGGTGTGGTTAGCCCATTCTACATTGTATATATGCCTAGGCCCACTAAACTCTTTTAAGGCGCTAGCTATTTCTCTCTTTCGCAAGGGACCTAGGGTTCTACATTTGAAGTTGTAAAATCAACAAAGATCACAAAAGAATCAGTCGAATTCCATTCCTGCAATGTTTCATTACTTTTTGAAACCCCACCTCAAAAATCACAAATCTAAACACTGCATCCTCACGATTTTTCGTTTCATTCAAACGCAATCGGCCTCAAACATAACAAATTTCACAGACAAACAATCTCTCACAGTTTCTTACTTAACGGATTCTTGTGGATTTTCAGTTGAATCTGCTATCTCAGCTTCTAGATCGGTAGATATTAAGAATAGAGAGAGATCAGACTCTATGCTTGAGCTATTGAGGTCACATGGCTTCTCTCTAAAAAGACATCTCAACTCAAATTTCAAGGTACCCACGTATTATTTTGGCTTGCCCAGTTACTAATTTAGGACCCAAAATCGAGTTCTTTGAATATTTGGGTATTGTAGTGTTGTTCACAGCGGAAGACTTGTGAACAAATTAACAGAGTATGACAAGATCAATTGAAAAGAAGAGGGTGAGATTGTGGCCAACAGAATATCAAAAAATTTATTAGAGCCAACCTTAAAAACGTTATGGATACAATAGAAACTCTAAAACCTTTAAAACAAAGAAAAACGAACAAAGCAGCAAATTGCTAAAAACGAGACTAAGCGGTCGCCTAGTCCACGACACTAAGCGACCGCTTATTTTCCAATAGCTTGGTCCGAAGTAATCCTATACTAAGCGGTCGCCTAGCCCTCAACAAAATGCTTTTTAGTAGTTTGAATAAAACTATCAAACCTGAAAGGAACTGTGCAACAGAAAAAGGAAAAGGAAAGAAGAGAAGAATAAAGGAAGAACAAAGAAAATAGAAGACACAGATTAATTGGGAAGCCATCCACTGTTATGTATCTCTTACGGCACAGAGTCCTGAATATATATATGGGTTACATAACAAACATGTATAACAATCCTAAAAGGACTTGAAGACTGGCATATATACACTCCTACTGCCTGTCTAATACTAATATAAAATACAAAAAATCTTTAAAGTAAATCATGTCTTATCACCCCCCCCCCTCAAGCCAAACGAACAGGAGCGAAGTTGCAGCTTGGAAATCAAAGACTGAAATAGAGGCTGAGCCAAGGACTTTGTGAAAATGTCGGCGAGCTGATCGCTTGAGGAGACATAAGCTAATCGGAGGAACCCATTTTGGTGCATTTCACGAACGAAGTGATAGTCAATCTCGATATGGCGAGTACGAGCATGAAAGACTGGATTTCGAGACATATGAAGAGCCGACACATTGTCACAAAATAGAGTAGGCGAAGGAAGGAACAAACCCAGCTCACGAAATAAATAAGAGAATCATCGAAGCTCGGCAGCTGTTGTTGCGAGAGCCCGGTACTCGGCTTCACTGCTCGAGCGAGAAACTGTGGGTTGTTTCTTAGCAGTCCAAGCAACCAGATTCGGACCCATAAATACACAAGCACCAGTAGTCGAACGACGGCCATCAGACAACCAAGCATCCGAAAAGCACGTAGTGTAGTGTCGGGCGAAGAGGAGAATATCAACCCAAGATGAATAGTGCCTTTGACATACCGGAGAATGCGTTTGACGGCTTGCAAGTGAGACGTGCGAGGAGAATGCATGAATTGGCACACTTGATTAACATAAAAAGCAAGATCGGGACGAGTGAGGGTCAAGTACTGAAGTCCCCCTACCATGCTTCGGTATAAAGTTTCATCAGGTAATGGATCACCGTCGAGAGCAGACATGTGTAAGCCCGGAGCAAGAGGCGTAGGAGCAGGCTTGCAGTCATGCATCTGAAATTTTCGGAGTAAATCAGCGGCATACCGGGTTTGAGTAAGATGAAGACAGTCTGAAGAACGAGAAGCTTCAATGCCAAGAAAATATCCAAGAGGTCCGAGTCGACGACTTTCAAAAGTCTGACAAATACAATCCAAAACATTGTCCACTTCAGATTTTGAGGAGCCGGTGACGAGAATATCATCGACATAGACTAGAATAGCCACAGTGCCAGTACAAGAGTGACGAAGAAAAAGTGAACTATCTGACTTACTATTACAGAAACCGAGAGAAAGAAGAAACTCATGTAACCGTTGAAACCAAGCACGCGGAGATTGCTTCAAACCATAAATCGACCGATGGAGTTTCCAGACATGATTAGGATATCTCGAATCAACGAAACCCGGAGGTTGAGCCATAAATACATCTTCACGTAAGAAACCATTTAGAAAAGCATTGCGGACGTCGAGTTGCTCGATTGGCCAGGCACGAGATTGAGCAAGAGAGAGAAGCAGGCGAATGGTTGGAGGTTTGACAACGGGACTAAATGTTTCTTCAAAATCCACACCCTCTTGTTGAGTATAACCTTGAGCGACCAAGCGAGCTTTGTGTCGGTCAATGGTTCCATCAGCTCGACGCTTGATTTTGTAGACCCACTTGCTACCAATAACATTCATACCGGGTGTAGCAGGAATCAAAGACCATGTTTGGTTTTTAGAAAGAGCTTGCATTTCATCTTGCATAGCTGATTGCCACTGCGAAAGAGGAGCGGCCTACTTGTATGTTCGTGGTTCATAATCAGGTGATGTAGGAGCAAAGGCAGCTAATGCAGAAGGTAGAGGATACTTAGAGGCTGGATCATTCATAATGGAGCTAATAGCACGAACCCGGAGTGGAATAGATGACTCTGTTGATGTGATCGAATCTGTTGGAGCAGAAGGTGAGTCATGATCCGACGGCAGCTCAAAAGGAATTGGACTATGCTGGAAGGTTGGCCGAGAAGAGCTGGAGTGAGCTGGAGTCCGGTTAGCTGGAGCAGAAGGCTCGGTAGCTTGCATTAGTGAAGGAGCTGACTGAATGTACTGGAAGTGAACTTGAACAGGTTGAACCCGACATGACATGTGCAGAACATGGGCTGTGAGATGATGATAAAGACGGATTTGAAGCAGCTTGCGGTCCTGTAGAGTTAGGCCTTGATCCAAATAAAAAATGAGTCTCATCGAACAAAACATGCCGTGAAATATATACCTTTCCTGTTTTTAAATCCAAACACCTATAACCTTTCCGAAGGAGATCATATCCCAAGAAAACACACGGGATTGATGTGGGCATGAGTTTATTCTTATTATAAGGAACAAGGTGAGGAAAACAAGTGCACCCAAAAGTCTTCATAAATCTGTAATCAGGAGTACGATGAAGCAATTTTTGGTATAGAGATATATAATGTAATTGATGCATAGGGAGGCGATTGATTAAGAACACGGCAGTAGAAAAAGCTTCAAGCCAGTATGTATAAGGAACGGAGGATTGACCCATTAAGCATAGTCCCATTTCAACAATGTGACGATGATTACGTTCAACAACACCATTTTGTTGAGGAGTATGAGCACAAATTAATTGATGTTTGATCCCATGAGTTACTAGAAACTGAGCAAATTGACGATTCACAAACTCACCCCCCCCCCAATCAGTTTGCACAGTTTTAACGGTGTGAATAGCATAAATTTTATTTTCTAACTGTTTTTCAACTTGAGTTTTGAAAGAAGAAAACACAGAACATACATCAGATTTGCGCATAAGAGGAAATAACCAAGTAAACCGAGAATAATCATCCACAACTGATAAATAATATCGAAAACCAGAATGTGACATAACTGGGGACGGCCCCCAAACATCCAAGTGAAGTAAATCTAGAGGTTTCTTAGAATGGAAAGTACGAGACACAAAGGGTAAATTACATGATTTGCCCATAGGGCAGACATGACAAAACCTGTATGTGTAGAAGGGCCACTGATCAATATCCTATGTTTATTTACTAAAGCATTAAATTAAAACTCTTTGCGAGGGATGA
The DNA here is from genome assembly GCA_013146195.2 of Codonopsis lanceolata. Taxonomy (NCBI): domain Eukaryota; kingdom Viridiplantae; phylum Streptophyta; class Magnoliopsida; order Asterales; family Campanulaceae; genus Codonopsis; species Codonopsis lanceolata. Next base: position 47,001,410 of record CM028382.1, on the reverse strand, counting down.
CCAAGACGAGCATGCCAAAGGTTGGAAGAAGCGCGTTCACCAATGAGAGCTAAAGGATTGCACGTGGATGAAGGAGTAAACGAGAGATGGTAGAGCCCACCCAAGCTATCGCCGGAAAGAATGGTAGTGTTGTCCTTGACACGAAAACCGAATCGTCAAGCTCAAAAAACAATTATTGTCAATAGAAAACGACGATAGAAAGAAGAGATTTATGCATGCTCGGTACACAAAGAACATTATTAAGTTTAAAATTACGATTGCCATGCAAAAAACTAGTTTGACCAATGGAAGAAATAGGTACCGTAGAACCATTTGCAATTATAACTGAATTTGTACCTGAGTAGGGAGTAGAATGAGACATGACGTCGGAAGAAGAAGTCATGTGATTTGTCGCACCGGAATCCAAGACAAAAGAGACGGGAGCCATGGAAGATGAATCATTGGGAGTGGCTGGGGATGGGTAAGAGGGGGGAGAAGGATAGGCAGTGTAAGCAAAGTTATTCCGGTTCTGGCATTGGGGGGCTAGATGTCTTTGTTTATTGCATAATTGACATGTTGGGGATTGATCGAAAGGAGTAAAGTTAGCGGGAAAGTTGCGGTGGGGGCGGGTAATTGGGAGTGGGAAGAAGACCTCGACCTTGGTTACCACGGGCCAATTATGAGATTTCGACGCCCGCTCGACCGCGGCCTCGATGATACCCTCCATTGCGGTTTTGATTGTAATGTCCAGTATTGGGTGTAGTGGAATAGGACTGATTGTGTGGGGAAGAATGTGGGGGGTGTGGAGAGGAAGAGGAGGTGGACGGTGGGTTAGTGGTTTGGATAGGGGATTTAGAGGCAGTGGTGGGGTTTACCGAAAGGGTAGAGAATTTCTTTAGGAGGTCTTCCTCTTAAAGAAGAAGATCATGAAGATCATCAGTAGTGGCTGAGGGTTTAGAGTTTTGCACTGTTATGAATTCTTTATAGGAGGGGCCAAGGCCGCTAAGGATTTTGCGATGAAACTCGGCGTTGGAAATAACTACTCCAGCTTTAGCTAGAGAATTAACCAGAGTTTTACCGTGGAGGATGTATTGGTCGATGGTTATGTCAGGTGTCAACTTGAGATCATGAAACTTGTCTTGAAGTTTTTGGATATGGATATGGGAGGTTATTCCGAAACGTTTAGCAGGTAATTCCCATGCTTCGAAGGCAGTCTCTAATTGAAGGGGTTGATATGGGGCTGAACATCTGCGGTCACAGTAGCTTTAATCCAGCTAGCTACTAACCCTGGCCGCCAGGAAATAAGGAAAAAAGAGGATTGAGGGTGCCATCGTCAAGGGTTTCGGATGGGGGATCTTTGCTAGTGATGGTATGTGTGAGGTTATGAATTTTCAAAACTGATTTAAAAAGAGAGCTCCGGTTTTGATAGTTTTCTCCAGTTAGGTGGCAGTGAGACATATAGGATTGAATATTAAAGAAGAGAGGGAGAGGGTTAGAAGTCTGTACCATACTATCTTGAGAGGCAGAGACTTTGGTTTTGGAAGAGGCAATAGATTCATCCGCCATGGCTTCTAAGGCTCTGATACCATGAAAGGAACCGTGCAACAGAAAAAGGAAAAGGAAAGAAGAGAAGAATAAAGGAAGAACAAAGAAAATAGAAGACACAGGTTAATTGGGAAGCCATCCACTGTTATGTATCTCTTATGGCACAGAGTCCTGAATATATATATGGGTTACATAACAAACATGTATAACAATCCTAAAAGGACTTGAAGACTGGCATATATACACTCCTACTGCCTGTCTAATACTAATATAAAATACAAAAAATCTTTAAAGTAAATCATGTCTTATCAAAACCAACATTTGATTTTCTCAATTGTTATATAAATAGCGGTGAGAATGTGCTTCGCACTCTCAGAGCAATGAACAGACTATGTGTACAGAATCTCAAGAAATGTATCATGCCAAATGTTGAAACTTTACGCCATCACAAAGTGCCCCATTCCCAGATTGGGAAGTTTTTAATACGGGAACAAAGTTCACTAACTGTGAGACCTGTTATGTTTAAACTTTAAAGCGGTAGTTAATGCTGTAACGGAAATGGGCTTTGATCAAAAGCATCAAAAGTTCATCTCTGCTGTTGTTTCAATGTCAATTTTGAGCCAGGCAAAGTGGGATAGGAAGAAGGAGGTTCTTTTGAGCCATGGTTAGACTGAGAGTGATTTTGATTTGGCATTCAATTTGCAGCCGCAATTATTGCGTATATTAAAGATGAAGATCAAAGACATAATGAATTTCCTTGTGGACAAGGTTGGTGTAAAGGCATCCATGTTGCTAGATTTCCAAATACATTCATGGCTAGTTACATATGAATCAGTAAAGCTCTCCCACATATGCACATTTACTTCAAGAATATTGGTGGAAGGATTTAACCCTTTCACTACTTCGTCATTAAGATCGTGGTCTATGGGGTTTCTTGGCTAGATTGATGAGAAGGTTTTCTCAGATTGGCTTGTCCCGGGTAAGAATATAATATAAGTCTTTCCGACTTACAATATACGAGAATATAGTTATTATTATCTTACGATACACCATACTTTCCTAGATTCAATAACCATGGATGAGACTACGGTCGGATTAAACTGGGTAGCATGTTGGAACTCATTAAACCTTTAATATCAAACGGGTCGAAATAAATTAGCATTATTAGGGGTGTAAGTGGTTCAGTTTGGTTTGGTTTAGCCCAAAACCAAAAACCAAACCGTACCCCATTGGTTCCAAAAATTTCAAACCGAACTAAATCGAAGAAGGATTGGAACCGAACCGAACCACTCGGTTCGGTTTGGTGGTTTATGTAAATAGTTTTTAATCAACTTTACTATCATTAAAAATAAGAATAAAAATAATATTTTAATTTGGAATTAACATCACAAGATTAGATCATAAAGATTACAATACAAGTTCCAAAATAAACACAAACAATGGTAGAAATAATAGTCCTCCAATAATCAAGATTTTGTTTATTTAGTATATATATATATATATATATATATAAGTGTGGCAAAATGAGTGTTATGGATAAGTGGATAATAGGTCATTATCCGTGGATAACCATGGATAATGGCCTATTATCCATAATACTCATTTTGCCACCCTTATATATATATATATGTAATAAAAATATACATTATATAATAAATAAATAAAAATATATAGATTGATTTGGTTTGATACCAAAAATCGTGAACCGAACTAAACAGAGCGGTTTTCCAATTGTTGAAACCGAAACCGAGCCGTCTTCGACCAAAATCGAACTAAACCGATCAATTTGATTTGATTTGGTTCGATTATATGGTTCGGTGATTCCGATTTACACTTCTAAGTATTATTGTTTGCAAAGGCAAGTAATTCAATTTTGTTGACTCTAAAAAGTTGAAGAAAAAAAGGGTGAGATATGTAACCGGATTACATGCATTTCATTAATTTCTGGCAAACATTTCTTTCCTTTTAATTTAGGACGGTTTACCTTGAAAATCCATACAATTGAGCAAAAAAATTTATAGGCAAATTTTGAGAATCACAATCATAAAGTTGGTCAAAGAATAACCTTCCTTTAATATAAATAGTGTCTTTCCTCTTCATAAACATCAACTCTATGCACATTTCTCATTTTTTGTGTCAAAACAACCATGAGAACAAGTATGAGAAGTGTGACATTTCATTCGTTTCCCTCATTTGCAATATTTACAATAACCATTTTCGTTCTATCTTACTCTAAAGTAGCTTATATCGAAGCCAACGATAGCGGTTTTAGCGTTGATCTCATACATCGAGATTCACCTATATCCCCCTTCTATAACCCTCCTTTGAATCCCTCCCATCGCATGATTGGTGCTTTACAACGTTCGTTCAACCGCGCCAATCATTTAAAATCAAAGGGTCGTTCAAATGGTACCCAAAACTTCCAAACGGAAGTAATCCCGGATCACGGGGAGTTTCTCATGAAAATATCCTTCGGCTCGCCTCCATTTGAAGTGCTAGCAATCATCGATACTGGTACTGATCTCACTTGGATACAATGTCAACCTTGTACTCCTTGTTATAAACAAATCGGTCCTATCTTTGATCCACGTAAGTCTTCAACTTACAAATCGCTTCCTTGTGTTTCACCTCAATGCAGACATATTTCAAAACATACTTGCTCTAAGACTAACGGAACTTGTCAGTACCACGACTCGTATGGAGATGGATCATATAGCGGTGGGGATGTCGCCTATGAAATGGTCACGTTGGGATCAAAGCATCTTCCAAACATTATTTTTGGTTGCGGAAGTAGCAATGGTGGTATCTTTAGTCCAACGGGTAGTGGCATAGTGGGACTTGGCAGGGGGGAGCTTTCGCTTATCTCACAAATAGGCTCATCGATTCATAGTAAGTTCTCTCACTGCTTTGTTCCAAACCCACAGCTCAATGACATCACAACCAAGACTAGTAAAATGTACTTTGGGGATGTTGTTTCTAGCCCAGGGGCAGTTTCCACTCCAATTATTTTCAGGAAACTCCCAGACATCTACTATTACCTATCTTTGGAAGGAATAAGTATTGGAAACAAAAGGTTGGACCTTTCCAAATCATCGTCAACTTCAACGTCAACGTCCTCTTCGGATGCTCTACAAGGTAACATCATTATTGACTCGGGAACGACCTTGACATTCCTTCCATCGGATTTATACACCAGAATAGAATCCGTAGTGAAAAGTGCCGTGAAATTGAAACCTATACCAGATCCACAACGTATCATGAACTTATGCTATCTTTCGTGGCAACTTTCAAACGTACCAGTACCGGACATTACAGTGCATTTCAAAGGAGCGGATGTGAAGTTGACTCGATTGAATACCATTGTCCAAACTAGCGAAAATTCTTCGTGCCTAGCTTTCTATCCTACTACAGATCTTCCAATATATGGAAACTTGGCTCAGATGAACTTCTTTGTAACTTATGATCTAGCAAACAAGAAACTCTCTTTTACACCTAGTGATTGTACAAAACAATGAATGAAGCGCATCTTAGTGGTAAGGCGGGGAACTACTACTAATCCTCCGTAAAACAAATTTAAAAAAAAGCCGTTGTTTTAAACAATTAGCGAATGAATTTCTTGTTATGTTTTTCATAATTTACTTTGGTGTTATATTGACAAATTGCATCTTTAGAAAGTTTCATGTGAACTATTGTAATTTTATTTTTAATTTTTAATTTTTTTTACGTATTTATATACCATTTGTAGTCTTAAGATTGGAAACATGATCTTTGTACTAATATAACCCTGATCGCAAAATATGAAGAAAATCTAGCCACCGTTTAATATTAGATGAAGACCCTTCTAAAAACTAAAGTTGTTATAGATTATAGTCATCTTTTCATTTAAATTATAAGTATAAAGGTTGAATTTGCAATTATAAAAATACTATGGTCCAATACGGTCCCAGTTAGAGCAAGTACGGGTGTAAATCGAAACCACCGGACCAAACTAAACTAGTCGGATTGGTTTGGTTTTGGTTTCAAAAATTAGAAAATCGTCTGATTCGATTTGATTTACGGTTTTTAATATCGAACCAAACCAAACCAACCTGTATATTTTTATTTATTTATTATATAATACGGAGTATAATCCTTTCCTTTTTCGTCCGTCCCAAAATAATTGTTTAGTTTGAAACTTACCTTTTTAGAACATCACTTTTACCACTTTACCCTTACTTTTCCATCCTACTTTAATTATGAGCCACATATACATGGGCTTTAAAGGAAATTACACATTAAACCAATATAAATAATCAAATCAATTGTTTTTTCTTAAACTGTGCGCCGGGTCAACTAGGACGATTAATTAGGGACGGAGGGAGTATTATATTTGTTAACTATTTTGAACATTTGGATCATTTTATATGCATTAATCTAGGCCTTTGATTTAGTAATATATATATATATATATATATATATATATATATATATATATATATATATATATATATATACTTGATGTATCTAAAAAAGCATCATACTGGGAGTGCCGAAGGTAGCGGTGGACATGGGTCGTCGGAGTTTCCGTCTGGCGGCCATGTTGTCATCGGTGGTGGATATCTTGCTATATTATCTGTAAAATAAACACCGTGAATCGGCAGGAAGGGCCCCCGCCAAAAACCCTCCGGCGTGTTTATCAGTACACTAAGTATGAAAGAGATGGCGCGTAGCCCTCAAGTGCGTGTGTGATTCTAAATCAGAAAAAGAGAGAGATCCCCCACTCTATGAACTAGAAGGGGTTATTTATACCTGATGGAATGGATTTAGCTCATTGCACATGGGTCCGGCCCAATCATTTGGACATCATGCAAAATACAGTGGACCATTAAGCGAGGTCCAAACACTATTGAGACAGATCCAAAATATGCACATCAGTAGCCCCCTACTCATTATTCTTCGAAATTCATCTCGAGAGTAAGGAGTACTATTCACTCGTAATCTTCTTTAATTTCTCGGGATGACCAAGGCTTAATCACTTTCATCTTGGCAGACAAGATAACAGAAGTGGTGGGATGAGTCACAGATTTAGTTGCTTTTGACCCCCATTGTATATTTTAATTAACCATTACGCCTTAAAACTTAATTGTATAAGTCTTTCTATTGCAAGCAGAGCGCTACTTGGGCCAAGGTCGTCAAGTCCAACTACTTGACTTCGCGAGCGGGACTACTCTTAAAAGTTAGCGAACATAACGCCATTTGGGCCAAGGTCAAGTCCCAGTACTTGACTTTGCGAGCAGGACTACCTTTGATAAGCTAGCGAGCAGAACGCCACTTGGACCAAGGTCAAGTCCCAGTACTCGACTATGCGAGCAAGACTACCTTTGATAAGCTAACGAGCAAAACGCCACTTGGGCCAAGGTCAAGTCCTAGTACTCGACTTTGCAAGCAGGACTACCTTTGAAAAGCTAGAGAGCAGAATGCCACTCAACCACGAGTAAACTCGAGCGGGAGCCTCTTGGTGAGCAGAGATATATCATGCTCGTAAGAAAGGTGAACACTTGGTCTTAGGTATATTCTAAGAATCACTCGAACACCAACCCTTTTTTCATGAGCAGAGATACCTCTTACTCATGAAAAAGAGAATAATCGAGATAACAGGCTCGAACACCAAGCCTTTTTCACGAGCAGAGATACATCTTACTCGTGAAAAAGAGAATAATCGAGATAACATACTCGAACACCAACCCTTTTTCACGAGCAGAGATACCTCTTACTCGCGAAAAAGAGAATAATCGAGATAGCATACTCGAACACCAACCTTTTTTTCACTAGCAGAGATACCTCTTACTCGCGAAAAAGAGAATAATCGAGATAACATACTCGAACACCAACCCTTTTTCACAAGCAAAGATACATTTTACTCGTGAAAAAGAGAATAATCGAGATACCGTACTCGAACACCAACCCTTTTTTCACGAGCAGAGATACATCTTACTCGTGAAAAAGAGAATAATCGAGATAACATACTCGAACACAAACCCTTTTTCACGAACAGAGATACATCTTACTCGTTAAAAAGAGAATAATGAAGATAACAGCTGACTTTACAAGATGAACTATCAATGGAGATTAAACAAGGTCATTTATTTCACAAGTCATAAAAACCTAGCGGGAGGATAACATGAAGCTCAGCCGCAAGTAAACTCGAGCGAGGAGCATAAGCGCAGGCAGGCGCTATATATAACTCTACCACGAGTAAACTCGAGCGGAAGGACAATATGAAGCTCAGCCATGAGTAAACTCGAACGGGGAGCATAAGCGCAGGCAAGCGCTGTGTACAACTCTACCGCGAGTAAACTCGAGTGGGGAGCATAAGCGCAGACAGACGTTGTGTACAACTCTACCGCGAGTAAACTCGAGTGGGAGGACAATATGAAGCTCAACCGTGAGTAAACTCGAGCGGGGAGCATAAGCGCAGGCAGGCGCTGTGTACAACTCTACCACGAGTAAACTCGAGCGGGAGCCGGGAGGACAATATGAAGCTCAGCCGCGAGTAAACTCGAGCGGGGAGCATAAGCGCAGGTAGGTGTTGATCATCTGTTTGTGAGTTTACAAGCAGAGAGCGCATGTATGCGTAGAACAAAATCTGAGAAAAGTGTGGCTCTCGGGAAGGAGCATATCATTCTTTTCCTTCCTTGGTGTAGCCCCCTACTTCTCGAATGCAAAGGTTCATCTTGAAGTCGAGAAGTATCGCTGGTAAATACTGTTTGGTCTCGTAGTGTGTTTAAGCACAGTGGAGCTGTTGGGGAAAGCTTATGCTCTGTTGACATGTACTTTATTCTTGACACCTTAGGAGCATCATAAATGAATCAAATATATTCTCCCACGAAATATAATTGTAACACGTTTTATGCATTTAATTTATTCGAGCAAGAAAGTAATCACACTTCCACGCTTCACGGCCAAAAAATAAGTAATATAATTATTTTGATTCATAAGAAAATAAATCATGTTGTCTATGTCCAATGTCAATTGAGTAAATAATTCAAGGTATAATGAACATATTTAATGCAATTTTATATGACATGAATGTTTGTCATAATATCATTTATTGCTCCTCATAATGGGTGATTTAAGCACATTCAATTTACTTTATGCTTTATGAGTAATTATCCCAAAATTAAATAATCCATTATGTACCTCTCACCCCATAATGATAATCATCAATTGTGTGTATATATATATATATATATATATATATATATATATATATATATATATATATATATATTATTATTATTATTATTATTATTATTATTATTATTATTATTATTGATTACTTTACTACTGGTAGCAAACATAATAATCATTAATATCAGCATAGAGTTTAGCGATCAAAAGGCATAAGAAAGTAGACAAAAGAATTTAAGCGGAAGCATAAGTTAGTTTCAAGCTGAGTTATTGCTCGGTCGAAATAATGAAAAAGAATCATTCCACGACAATAAGTGTGAGTCGATGAGTAAATTTAAAACTCACATGGCTAGAATCAAACATTAACAAATTATGCATATGAATGCATGTAATACCCCAAATTAAAAAAAATTAATTATAATAATTAATATTATATTTGTTTTGGGCCAACCTAATCTTTGGAATCAAATTACTTGGT